>WBMW01003571.1:28507-126394 GCA_013396635.1 Penelope pileata | reverse complement strand
CCCCGCGGGGCCGGCAGGAGCTCCCGCGCCTCTAATTCATCCCGCCCCGCTCCCTCTGCGCCGCCGCCTCCTCCGCGCCCATCCTTCGGGAGCCCGCGCCGCTCAGCTCCGGGCCCGTGCCGCGGCCGCCGCTCCCACCCGCGCTGAGGTGCCGCCGCCCCTCCCCGGGAGCGCTCCGCGGGAGGGCGCCGGCTCAGGCAGCGCTCCGCGCCCCCATGGACGGGGCCCGCCGAGTCCCTCGGGCGAGGAGAGGCTCACAGGTGGCTGCGCGCCGCCGCTTCCACAGGTCCCGCCGGTCCGGGCGGGTCCATCGCCGCCGCCGCCGCCGCGCAGTGGTCCCCGCAGCCGCGGAGGGGCGGAGGCGGGCGGCCGGTTCGGAGGATGTCATGACGCAGCCGCTAACGCACGGCGCGGCCCCGGCCCCCGCGCTCCCCGCGGAGCCCATCTTGGCCGCCGCCGCCGCAGCCCCGCGCGACATGGCCGGGGAGCGGGTCCGAGGGGCAGCAGCAGGTGCCGGGGTGCGGGGGGGACGGGCGGGGCACGAATGCCGCCGCGCTCGGCTCTTGTTGTGAATGGACGCGGGGAAGCGCGGCGAACGCACCGCAGATTTTTGCCGCGCGGCCCCGGAACGTTCCTGAAATTAACTCTCAGAAACAGGAACGACGATTTACGGTGACACATAGGAGGTGGGGAACCCAGTGAGAAAATCCGGATCCTTGTCTCCTGCTTTATTTTTTTTTTCCCCCTCAGATTTCCGTTGTAAAGAAGAGCATTATTTATCTATTTATTTATGAAATAAAATCCTCATTTGGCACACGGTCTGTTGCCCAGCTGCCTGCACAAAGCACCACGGAGATCATATCCCCACGGTAAAACAGGAGCCTGTGCGCGTGCTCCCCCCATCCACCCAGGCCCTCCATGTGCCCCCACCACGAGATGGGCACTGCCAACCTCTGCCAGGAGTCATGCCCGCTTCTGCGTCTGCCCCGGGTTTGTTTGAATTTCATAGTTAAGTGGCGGTGATGACATTTTATGAGCCCTCAGAGCTTTTTATGGGTCTCTAAACCTCTCACCTCCACTTCTTGTTTACTAGCAACACTGTTGGTCCAACTCCGTGAGTTTACCACCATACTGCAGTGCAGCACGTTCCTCCAGGGGAGGGCATCAATAGGGGCCTCTGAACTGAGGAAGCATGAGCTGATAACGTGGAGGCACATACAAGCAAGGAAACACCGCGTGAGTGCATCCCAGGGGAGAACCGATACTTGGTTGCGTGGTGCACCTGAAGCAGCCACTCCCAAGGGATGGCTGTAAGAGGGCCCTACGAGGAAGGTTTCCAGGTGGCAAGCCGCACACCCCTGGGCCTGAGCCCAGTCCTGAGCGCCATTTGCTCAGGGTTTCTGGGTTGGAGCTGAAGGAGCGCACACCCCACCGCAGTTACACATCCCTGGGTCTGTTCATCTGCCAGCAAAGAGTGGGATGAGGGTAGGGCGCCAGGATGCCACGTCTCCATGCCTGATCTTCAGAAGGGCTACACGTGCTTGCAGGTGCTTACAGGTGCCTTACAGCTAGCAGAAACCTCGAGCCACAGTGCCATGCACACGGATACAAAGGAGGGCCCCAAAGAAACATTCAGGCTAACGCAAACTAAGAGCACTGAAGTACAGAGACTGTCCTCTGAAATGATTTGCTTTGAACACATTTACACAACATTTACGGACTTGGACAGGGATAGGACGTCTATTGTGAACACCTGTAGAAAAGCTGACAAGTTCTGCTGCTCAAACATTCATAATCCAACCAACCAATACATGCATGGGGATAAACCAGAAATCGGTTTACAAATGTCACGCTACACACCCAGGCAGTAATCTGTGCTGAGTAAGTGAACTGCTGTTATTTACATAAACTGGTCTCCATTCTACAAATATTTATGATGAAACTCACACATGAAGGTAAACTGGTTGATGTCTGGTGAGACGCTGTCAATGGAAAGTTTGCTTACTACGAGTTTTCTGCTAAAGGCAAAGTATGAATGAAGTAGGAAACCGTATTTTGTTCACCAGTTCATTGGCAGATACAAATGACACTTGAATAAGTAGCAGCCAGGCTGAGTACCACAGGAGACTGCTCTGCTATGAATAAGTAAAGGCTCACTTTCTGGTGTCATTTTTATAAAGAGTGGTTTAACAAAGCACTGCTCTGCTCGCAGCACTAATGCCTGCATTTCACATTGCCTTCAGAGCAAACAAGGTTTTCCAGCCACATTTCCTGGAGCAACCCATCCTCAATAAACACAAAATTTACACAGATTAGTTTACTATTTACTATTTTATCTGCTCGAAATTGACTTATTTAACTGAATAATATTTACAGAACTTAATGGGCACTGTGCTTAGCTGTGTTTTTTCCTGTTGCTACTGTGCACCATAGTCTGGGACACATTTGTGTCAGCTTCACATAAATCTGGAGGGTTTGGTTCTGGAGAGAAGTATTTTAACGGCAAGGAAATTACTCCTCTTTATGTAAAACAGTTCCCTCTTGTGGATATTCTGTGCACGGTATCACACAGAAAGTATTTAAAATATTCATCCAACCCAGATCTTTGCAATTAAGAGAAGACCTCTATTCAGCAGTGATTTCAACGCATAGAACAAGCTTCTTGTTAGCAATTACACATACAGGGGAGGAAGAACAAACTATTGCATTTAATCAGTTATAATTAACCTGCAAAATTGCTTATTATCAATAACTATGGATTAATTAATTGATCAAAATTAATTAATCAAAATTATCGATTAATTGCAATAAACACAACAGATCTAAAGATACATCACTGTGCCCATGTGAGTCAAGTATAAGTCAGAGACGTTTGTTTTGTTTGTATGAGAAAATCTTCACATTACAATGCAGAAAACCATGATTTAAAAAGAAGGAAAGCAAACTCCATATAAAGAAAGGAGACAGTAACAGCAGAACAGTGAGGATTTACAAGAGTCCCTGAACTAAATAATGAAGACAGAGAAACTCTTTAGAATGACAAATCTTTCATTAAAACTGAAGAGTCCGAGCAAGCAGGTGGCACAGCTTCACTGGTGACACAAGGTATTCATTTGGCATGATGGTTAAAAAAGCCCCATATGAATGCGGTAACTGTGGAAGAAATATGTGTGCCCTAAATGATGGCTGCATTATACAAAGAATAATTTTTTTGTTAAGAAATGAGACCAAAGACATAGTCCCCAGTTTTGCCAGTTGGCGTCTGGTCTGAGTCAGACTGGGGAAATGATGGAAAGTAACTGCATATTATTAGCAGGTTATTATCTTGAAGGAACATTTAAAAATAAATAAATAAATAAAAGTAAAAATGAGAAGATAGAATCCTCTGATAGAATGCAATATACAATAAACTTGTTTGCCACAACTTTTTTAATGGTTATGTTTAAAACCCTCCCATTTGATTAAAGGTACAGCATAAATGTTGAACAAAGAGCTTAAGGTTTTTTCAAGGTTAAAATTTCAAAGTTCCAACAATTAGGTATTTATTTATTCTCTACACCTGCAGGATTTGAATTGCTACCTGAACAATCCCTTACAGGATGCACTGTTTTTACCTTCCGTGTAAGGTTACTTAACTGGCCTAAACAATTAGTATTTGTACCCAACACCCGTCTTTACATTTTCGTTGTCACAGCAGAATGTACTGTTGGCTTTCATATAACTTCAGTAGCTGTGGCAAAGGAAAAACTTACAGACAGAAGTACAGTAAAATAATAATAGTAATTGTTTACTGGTCAGTGGGCTAGATCTGTATTACAGAGCTCAATGGGGCATTTGTTCTTGACCTCAGTGATGCAGACACAACATCAACCAGACTTTACATATAACAACAGATGTCTTGCATAATTAATTCTGAGCCTTGCTTTAATAATATTCCTTACTATTCCTAGTTTGTCCTGGGTGAAGGATGAAAAATAATACATTTCTAGTGTTTAGACAGCTATAGGAAAAAACAGCACGAGATAGTTCTGAGAGATTTGTGATTTAATGCTAAATGTTTGCTCTTTGAGATGCTAAGGAAGATCTCCATCTGCTGTAAAACACCCATAAGCGTGGATCTGCTGTCCTTGTCTTTAAAGTCTCTAAAGTGGAAATATTTACAGGATGTGATAATGACATGCATAGAAAACTAGCATGACCATGTATAGCTATATATCTGTATGGGACAAATGATTATCATTTGTTCTTTTCATAGAATTTAGTCAAAATATTTCAGTGAATATTAATTGGCAATCTTGTCTAGCTTATTTTGCATATACCCAATCCCCAGTCAAAGACTAAAGTACATATTTAGCATGATAATATATTGCACTCTCTAACACCTTCTTATCAAAGCACTTTGCAAATACGAATACATTCAGCTTCATCACATCTCTCTGTAACAGTATACGTGAACACTATTCTTGGCAGCAAGATTATATAACGATTTCCTTGAATTAGTTAAAACTTTGGTATTGAAATCTATTTTGGCACTTAAGTCTGGCAAAACCCTCCAGCTGGCAGGACAAAGACATACCTCAGCAGAATGTTTTAATGGGTCGCCCAATCATTCAGGGCAATTGTCTCTGGAATGCTGGAACTCTTGCACTCAGTCCAGCAAATAATATATTAAAGGAATTGTCCTATTCATATTAATCCATGCAGTATGAATAGAACTTTAGTGCAGGTTAGTATATGAAAACAGAGTATATGTCCTTATATTCTATCAGCTGGGTCCTGCAACAAGCCCTGAACGTACTTCCTTGTCCTCGATTTTCCCTTATCAAATGACCTGAGCCATGCAGTATTTGGCAAACAATAAGACCACTTCTTCATACTGGAAAACAAGTTTGCTTTATGCATTAAATGAATGTTAAGAAGACATAGTTAGCATCTGGAAAAAGGTGACAGCAGAAGTGATGGCTTCAGGAACAGTATTAATTTAGCTATATATAACTATACCTTCTGAGTATAAATATCAATCCACACACTTAAAAGGACTCTTGATTTCTTAAAATCAGAGAATGTTCATTACTCTTGGTACCAAGGATTTTTACTTCCAGCCAGGGATTTTGCCACAGGGGAAGAGAAAGCAGGAAGTCATAAAGAGGTATTCTGTTTGAAAGATCATTGACTGTACAGCTCTGCTTAGGTTTTTCATAGCTACTGCACCTAAGAAAACTACAACAACTACAACAAATAGAGATGAAGAAAAGAGAAAATACAGAAGAAGGACCATGATTCACCAGTTTTTCACTCCCACATTTAGGTGAAATGGGCTGGTTTTTCAACCCAGGTAGTATGTGCTTTATAGAAAGCTATGTCACTTTGACATATGAAAGTATTCAAAAGTCACTATAAAGTTTTCCTTTTCAAAATGAATAACTTAACTGGGTGAGCAAGCACTGCATACTCAGGAATAGGACTCTAATAAACTATTGCTGTGTATACCCTAAGATACTTTTGGAGGTAGAAAGGTACAGAATGACTTTGTCTGTTACAACAGACAAGGGCTACTCCAAAGACAGAAGAGCAAGCAGTGTTAAACTTGAGTATGCTAATTATATAACAAAGGAGATGATACAGGAATAGCACAGTTAAACAATGCATCAAAACAGAACAAATGAAATAATGCGGAAAAAGACCTTATGCCACCAGATCCCATTTTTCTTAGTGGGCCTTGACGTCCATCTAATTCATGGAAAGAGAGAAGAAACAAACCCTTCACTCTGCCCTGAATGTTAAGATAGAACATCAGAGAAATGAGTTATGTGGTGTGCGAAGAGCCAACACATAGGTGGGGTAAAAATTCTCTAAATTTCCTTTCTGTCACTTTTGTTGCGTAGCATTAAATCAGGATGGCAACATCACCCTGCAAATGCAGCAATCTAATGCCAGGACTTCATTCTGCACTCCTCTGCAGCTTTGTTTTATAGGTGCAGATCTCCAGTTCTTGGTGTAAGTATTGGCATCCTTTGGTGCTTCCAGATAGGCCTAGCAAATTCTAATGAGGAGTACAGCAAATACCTAAGTCATCTATGTGCTACCATCATGAAAACACGAAGGAGTGCGTGTGTCTCCTGTACCTTTGGGCAGCTTCTGACAGCGGTGTTTCCACTGTGACTGTTACTGCCAGCTAGAAGCAAAGCATTTTTGAACTACTCAGTATTGCCATAGTGGTCACAAAGACCAATATTAATTGTTTTTATATAATTCGTTTGGAGGGATATATGGCTATTTTAGTATTTGCCATTCATTATACTTGATAACTTGTACACTCAAAGTGCATAGGCCAGGAAGCTTTATGTAATTGCTCCTAGGAACCATTTGATTTTGACTCTAGACCTTTCTAAGATATGACTAAAAGGGAAGGGAGGAAAAAGACATTTACCTTAGACATACCATTTGTTGAGAGATGCCTGTTTGCGCTGGGCAATCCTCTGTCAAGCCCAGCAGCCAACTGTGCCACGTGGCACTTGCAGAGAGACGCTGCTGGCAGGATCAGCCCCTGCCATGGAAACACTGCCTGTCATTCCTGAAAGCAGCTGCCAGCTTTCACGTGCTGTAGGGTTCAAAAGTCTGCTATATACCATTTAAAACAATTATTTGGGGAGCAAACTGGTAGCAGTGGGACCGTACTGCTGCTCTGCTCCAATTAGGCCAGCGGAAAGTTTCACCAGAAACATTTTTTTTCTTTTCATAAAGATAGCTAATTTTGAAAAACAAATAAAACTGTGAAGATGTCTGTGTACTGAAAATATCCACTGTGAAAAAGAGCTCTGAGTGCTAGCTAATTGAATGTCCACCAGGTGTAAATCTGCTTAACTCTGACAAACTGAACATTAGGCATACTAAAACCATAAAGGAGAGACCATATGTGTACAAGCAGCCACTCCATTTGTTTGTGGCTTATTGACACACTCATCACACACTCATGCTTTGTTCTCCCCAGGGTATAGTCATATTAAGGAAATCAGTGTTTATTTTTGAGAATAGCCTCAACAAAATTTCAGGAAGAGCTGTATTTGCAATGATTTGCTTTGCTTACTTGTCTCTCACACTTTTATGGAACAGAATAGCTGAGAATGGGGAATATGCAACCCAAAATAAATTAGAACAGAAATAAACCAGGATCACTTTCAATATCAAACATCAGCAAATACAATAAGTTTTGAAATGCTGAATTTCAACGTAATCAGAAGACATTCTCTCATCCCACTGTGTAAGCTCATATCCACCAAAGATTCTCTCCAAAAGGAAGGAGAGATAAGATCCAGTTAATGCTCAATCCTGCAAAATGCTGAGCATTCCTGCTTTGATCCAGCAAAGCGTTTAAACAGGTGTCTAATTTTATGCACAAGTAATCTCATAGAATTCTGTAACCAAGTCACATGTTTAAAATTAAGCATCTGTTTTAGGTCCAGGGTGACAAGGCTCAGCACCTTGTATGATTAAGTGACTAGTAAGCTGAAGAGGTTGTGTAGGAGTCATGTCCTTAATTGCTTGCTGACTTCATCAACACTTATATCTAACTGAGGCTGTATTTTCTACTGTGCAATATGAAGGTGACCTTTACTTCCAAATGAATATGACCTTAGGATTCTCTTTCCTGTTTGGAACTGTATGTCCTTCCATTACAAAATAATGAAATAGTAATACACAACTTAGTCACAATTTTGGAAGGATCAGTGATTAACTGTCATTGTAGTTGTATTCCTGAGGAAAGACGAACCACTTGAATAATAGTCTAAAGACACAATACTCAGTTTTCTCACTGACAGGTCCAAATACATCCTATCACAAGCCAGTGTTGCTGCTAAGAATCAGATCTATACCAGTAGTCACAGATACATGTCAAATGGCACAGCTCTGCTAATGCAGCAGTCTTATATGCAGTACTGAGCCTGCAGCTAGCTATAAAACAAAATACCCTCAGCCTGAACTCTAACTAACCAAAGTCAAGTCCACAATGAATGGCTGCCTTAAAAAGGCAATAGAGCTTATCTTTTTATCTTTTTTTCCCCCTGTGCTAAATACAGTGGATTGTTGGGATATTTAATGGCAACCAACAAAACGAAACTCCAGTTAAGACCTCTGGCTGCAGCCTCTAGGCAACACGATAATGATGGAATGGAGCTTTATTGACTGAATACTCTTACATGCTGCATCTACTCACATACGTGGCTTTAATTTAATCTGATCTGTGGGCAGATGTTCATTTCTGTTTCCTAACATAAGCTAATTTTATTTCATCATACAGTTTGAACTTGGATATATTATTTGGGAAGCGACGTGGAATGTTTGCATCTTAAGCAGTGTAGCTGTATCAATGAAAGATACATGTGGATATCTAATAATAATTTACATGTACATATCTAATAATAGACACAGGCTAATTTTGAATCAGTGTAGCAATATCTTTGGGGAAAAGCATAATAAAGCATTTATTTTCATAAATGTTCACAGGTGGATATCCTGCAAATAATTTTTTATTATTAACGTGCAGCTTTGGGCAATAAAGTACTAAATTGTATTTAAATGAGAGACATTAAATCACAAACCTTCCACTTAGTCACCATCTCAGTCAAGTCTCATTCAAAGCTTCTGACAATGAAGTCTTGTGTATTATATATATTACCTTATCTCACACAACAGGTTTTCCCAGCGCTTCTTACTAGAAGGAAGTTTGCTGCTATACACGTGATAATGAAGTATGGCTTACCTAATGTGAGTATTTGAGAAACAACCATATAGAGTCTATAGACCACCTACTTCATTGGTTAGAATATTTCTAATTTTTACATAAGATTTTTCTGCAGATTTTATAGTACTTGAACATGACCCGCTTTTCATAAAATATGGCTATCATTAAATGTTTATTATAAGCTATTACTTAATATTCTCAACATTTACTAAGTTTGTCATCAGTACTTTTTTTTCTCTGAATTTCCAGTGTGATATTTCAAATGTTTCCTTTTTGTATCAAGAAATGGGTAACCCAGAACTTTTAAGGTCTTTAACCTGCTGAAGTTTTATAAGCATCTGTGTCCCTTGAGATCAAATAATGCAATGATGCATAAGTTATTTATCACACACAATTAAAAATACAACATTCTTAAGTGTTTGAGACACTTACAGCCCCAGTTAGATTCTGTAATATTGACTCATCAGTATTTCAATGGTCTGAGTGAAGCCAGAGAGGAGCCCTAGTGGTAAGGTATTCATTCCTATTTAAAATAAGGGAAGTTAGTTAAATTAGAATTTCAGGGATGCTTATATTCACTCCTATAGACAGAACAGGCTCATTACTAACTTGTTTTACTAGAAGGAAATTCATGTTCCTTATCTAAAAAAGTCATAAAACACTTTATCTTTTGTTTGCGGAAAGATTCAGCTGTTTAGTGACAGGTAATCACGAGCAAATTATTTACTAAATGCAACAGAGCAATAGAACAATGAAAGTCTGTCAAGGGCAGGTTAAAATTAATCTAAATAAATACTGTTTTAATAGTCACTATTTAGACCAAACACTTTGCTCATTGTACATCAGGCTAGTGCCCTTTCAGTGGCAGGCACTGTCAACTAATTTGGATGTGTTTAAATCCTGACTGATGTATCAACACAACACACTTCTGTGTGCACTACAAGAATCACAAAGTGATGGACATAACCAGTTTTTTTTAATCAGTACCAAAGGAGTGAAAAACCTAGCCTAGACTATGTTAAACAGGACTGAATTTTACCAGCAGAAATAAAGTCAGTAATAGCCACTGAGTGCTTTCACTCCTGTGTTCTGTTGTTTTTGTGTTGTTTTTGTTTTTCAAATAATTGAAGTCACTCAGATTTCAGAACCAGGAGCCTATAGGCTTTGCTAAATCACCATAGTGACTGTAATTGTAACAGTATAAATTCACATCACTACTACAGAACTGAGTATATGGAATTTTGTGTATTTAAAATGCATATAAAACTGAAGTCTGGGAATTGGGTTCTGCAAAGAAATAGTTATGTTTATGATTAAACTCCTTTTCATTATCAGCTTTTGGCTGTTGTCTACATTTTAGACCAGAAGCTCCCCTCGAAGCCCAACCTTTGAGGTATTTTGTTCTGCTCTCTGGCTGCACAGTGGTACAGCACCTTTAGCCATTATTCTGCAACAACAGGAAATACACAAACATTTAAAATTGCGTAAGAATAACAGAAACTAATTATTGTCCAGTCTGAGAGATAATATCTTGGTATTTCAGGCCTTCTTAGAATTACAGGAAGACAAACAACTGTCTCTTCTAAAAAAAGCAGTTGTGGCCAGTGAGGACTTAACCACTGTTTATCTATTGCACAAATGTCTTCCAGCCTCTCACCCAAAATTGGACAAGGACACTTATCTTTGTGCAAGCACAACAAAATGGACAAGCAAGAGATGCCCCACTTAATTCTCTGTGGTCTCTTCCACACAATTTTAAATACAAAACTGTGCTGACAAAAAGCCAGTCTAGACTGTGAACAATGTTTCTTCTTTGGCCAGAAGAACTTCATGGAAAAGCCTTGCTTCCCTGACTGCAGCAATAACATGGCCATGGGGAGCTACACAGTCAGAAATCATTTGTGCTCCTCCAATCTGCTGATGCCAAAACACTTGCATTTGTGCAGACCCTGAGAGTATTAGAAATGCATATCAAAGGGATATGCAAATGTCTGTGTTGACAGCAGCATAGTGACAGTGTAGGCCAGTAAATGGTCAGAAAATGCAGAACTCTGTTCTAAACCCCCCAGGCAGCCTTTTAATTTCACAGAGACCAGAATGAAGAGCCTGTATAAAACTGAGTTGCATACACTTAGCCCCTTTCTCCAGCTACAAACCTTAGCACTGACACAACTCAGCTTTCTGGGGCAGATGAATGATGTCCATTAATATATTCTATATGCACCTATATACATATATGTATTTGTATACATGGAGCACTAAAGATATTGCAAGCGCTTCTCATGACAGTAGAGGAAATCCTTTCTTCCTTCCAATACCTCAAAACCCATTCTTGCCCAGAGCAGCAATGTGTTATGGAAACCAGAGAGATTTATAATAAAAGTGGCAACTGTAAGGTTTTGAAACTTTTGAAAACTTGAGTTTGAGCACCTGAACTCTGATTCTGTGAAGTCTGCTAATCTGCAGTTAGAAATAGTTTATGATGGTAGTCGGCTTTCCAACACCAACTGAAGAATACAGCTAACCTTCTTCAGTGCCTTACCTTCACTTTTCCTGAAGAATTCCTGTCTCCTAGAATTTAATAAAATCAGCATTGGCCATTTTGAAACATCAACTGACATCCCTTCAGACTTGTCTGGACTACTGGCTGGTTTCAGGAAATCCTAAAGATAGAACCAATTTTTATTTGGACCAGATCAGATATTCTTTATCTTCCTCATCTTGCTCGAACATGTTCAAAGCTTCCATGTTATCTGGTTCCCACCTTCTGCAGTACAGAAACATGTTTTTCTTATCTTCTCACTCTAAACATAGTAAAAAAGTCCCAGTTCTATATCTTTTAAACCCTCCTAAATAAAGGACGAACTCCTTACGGACTCAAGATACCGAGGATAACATTTGTCCCATGGTGAGGCTAAGCTCTTTGTCAGGAGTTGGTGCTTTTCTGTGCTTCAATAAAGCGACCGAAGGCAGTTTTGGACTTGGCCCACCTGAGTGGGAATACACAAGTCAACACCCAGAGGCTACACTTTAGAACCAGAAGCTGAAGGCAGAGAGACATTCCAGTCAGGTAATTTTTCCAAGTAGTTGGTTGTGAAGGAAGGGCATGGTGCAGGTTCAGTTATATCCAGATTTTTTTCCCAGTTGATGTTTTGAATATTCAAACTGGCTTCATATTAAACTTAGCTGCGCTGGATGTGGGTCAATGCACACACGCTTCCTAGTGGGTCTTTCTCATGACGCCCAGTGTCTCCTGTGCCATGTGTACATGTTCTGCCATGAGTACACGTTCCTGAAAACAAGACAGAGGCGTTTAAACCTCATCTAAACCAGGCAATGTGACTATTACTAGAAAGTACTACAGATGGCTGACTAATTGAACTATGGAAAGCATTATCACACCATTTCTCAATTTAGAGCTCATTATTCATTTGAGTTCAATCTCATTTCATTACTGTTATAATCCCTTACAAATTTAAAATGAGTTTCAAATCTACACACCTGCACAAGATTATTTTGTAATCTTTTCTGAACTGATGTCCCATTTCCAGCCAGTCCTACCAGACCATTGAAAGTTTTTTTTTTCAATTTATTTATTTTCTGAATATTTGGGATCATAGCTTATTTACTAGAGCAGAAGCCCTAACACCAAGATGTGTATGCAACCTTGGCTCTGTGACTTTGAGCAAGTCACGTGCATTCCCTGGGTCTCATGTTTACTTCTCGCAAAGGGTGTTGTGGGGGTTAATATTTCTGTAACACTTTAAGAGCTTCACATGAAAGGCACTGTAGATGCTCAAAGCACTACTTATTAATAATGTCTATATTTATATCTTTCCAGTTTATGTTTCAAGTATCTAGCATGGGGATTTTTATTTCTACAACACTGAGGGTCTTCTCTGATAAAACAGGCTATGGCAGCTACTTATTTAAAGTTCTTTTGCACCAGATTAACTGAATGCCTTAGAGAATGATACTAGGTCACCTTCTTAAAATGGCCTGAATACCAGCAGAAGATTAAGAAATGGTGGGAGTGACTATATTTTGTTACACTGAAAGCGCTGCAAGCAAAGTGTATATGAGCAAAGTGACATTCAGTGGCAGATTGAATTGCATTATAATAAACTAAAAATGGCAGAGAGACTCAGTCCTTTGGAATAATAAGTCTTGAAGATTTTCCATTTTGATAATCAGATTGATTGACAGGCAAGTTACAGTAGGAAAATGGCAGTGCCTTTTAGTTAAAAAAAAACAAACAAAAAAGCCACCTTGTGATCTGACATAATTTGAACATTACAATGGAGTAAAGATCTGCAGTTCTATGAATCCCAGATCATTCTTTAAAAAATTACCTAATCCTTGGCTTTCCCAGCAGTAGCACAACAGCAGCTGTAACCAAATACTCATAATACCAAATCATATGTGATGTAGGAACACGAGCTACCATTCATCTGGCCAGGACACTTACAGGGCCACCCTATAATTAACTATTGCTGTGACTTGATTTAAGATCATGCGTGTCAAAATACAGCTGGAATCCCGATGTTCTAAATACCTTAATACCTTCTATTAATTTGTCCCAGCTCTCCCCCTGAAGTATCTTAATGCAGAACTTGAATGTGTGGGTAACTGTAATAGCATTGACATGAACATGCATCAGAGAGCCGTGCTGTATTAGTATAGGTGAAATAAGGAGAGGAATTGAAAACATCCAAGAGCAGGCAAAGCTGCTATTTGCAGACTGTAGAAAAATAGAAATAGGAAAATAAATGTAAAATAATATAGTCCAAAGATAGATACTCTTTAAAAAAAAGGAAAAAAAAATTCACTGAATTTTTAACCAGCATATTTGTAAGACAGGTTACTTTTCTATATTTTTTGGTTAGTTTCCTTTGTAAACAAAAACATTTGCGAAGTATAATCTCAAAGGTTTCTCTAGTCATGGTTAAGCAAGGACCAGCTAGTCAATAATGTGTCATTTTATTTAAGCAATGTATCTAACTGGCATAGCACAAGTGATATTAGCGGACTATTAAGCATCAGAACCTGCACTCTTGATAATAAACTTCTGATATACCTGTGCATGTATTTTATCTGTTGTTTTTAAAATTAAAGACATGAATTCCATTAAATCTTTGCTTTTCCCTTTGAACAAAAATTATACTCATGTTACAGGCCAATGAAAAAAGTCAATATACAAGATACAGATAAATTTGTCGTACTGTTTTCTTTGAAAAACTAAAGCATTATTTTTAATAGCAGACTTCAAAAAGTTCTGTTGCAATAGTGGTCATTAAGTGACCACTTAAGTGATGCCATTAAGTTGCAACAGGAATGGCATGAATGCAATTTTATTGCATTGCACATTTATGCTACTGAATGAGGTGTAACACCAATAGTAAAAATGGTTGAAAGACTTCCTAAAATATACTTTCCATACAGAGTATTTTTTTGTGAGGTTTCGCGTCTCGACGGTAATTTCAAAATTTTGTTATACATTATATTTCTTGTATTTGCATTAAGGAAAGCCTTTATGTTCTTTATGGCGTTGTTCCATCACCGTCTAACGGGCAGAGAGTTCCCATTGGAAACAGCGTTCTGTCCATGGAACAAGTAGAAGCACAGCTATACTGGTTAGACTGTGCATTTTCAGGTAGTAATAATGCAGTCATGTTGCCTTTTATGCAAGTTACAAAACAATAGCGAATGAAATTTTCTGCATTATATTTAACATATTTTCATGGCTGTTTTTACATGCCTTTGACTATTTTTTTCCTTGCCTTTATTTTTTTTTTAATCAGTTTTAATACATTGCAATTTTAATATTTTACAGAATCAATTTCCAGCATTATATTTCACACTGGATAGCAGCTGTTTTGTTGGTTCCTTCAGTTTTTAAGCTGGCTTTTGTGAAAGGAAAGTGCAGGATGTGTATGAAGTTACTGATTGGCTGCTATCAGTACAGAAAACGAAATACTTTTTTTCCAGGCCTAGTAACATCCAGCTGAGAAGGATATGTACTTTTTAGTATGCCATGAGCTAGTCAGGCAGCCAGTGGCAGCTCAAAACCAGGCCACAGTGGTGTACAGGGGTCCTGCTGCTGGGTGGTATTCTCTAACAGAGAGCACACATGGACAAAGGTACAAATTGCATAGCTGCAACAGCTGGGTGAAAGAAGATTTAACTGCTTATTGTAAGCAGATGGTGAACTATTAGAAATAGTCTAAAGCTGCCCTGGAGGAACACGAACAGGCTTGAGAGAGACCACAGCAGACAGGAACTGAAAGCATTAGTGCAAAGACTTCGTAGGATGAACATGTTGAGGCATTCATTCCTAATGTCTCCCTACCTCTATTATAAATTTTAAGGGCCATGAGCAGAGGAGAAAGATACAAATTATAGAAACAGATGGAGAGTCAGTGAGGCATAGAAATGCAGGTGCTATATGAACAGATGGAATAAAAGAAAAAATGGAAAAGAAGAGTGCTAAGTCTGGGAGTCAGTGGATTCTGCCTGTCTCTGGATGCACAAAATTGTGCAGGTGTCTAACAGTTCGGCCTTGGAGGGGGATTCAGAAACGAATTACATCACTTTCCTATTCTGATAGCTCACTCCTTCCCATTAGGGACACTAATTTGTTCCCTCCCTAAGTGCATAAAAACAAGTTAACTTGTCCTTGAGTACATCTAACTGCCAGAAGTTTTCAAAAAAGATATCTTGTGACAAGGCATAACTATCTGGGAGCCTTTATCTCCTTAATATCATGGCATTGCCTTTTTTCCAAATATAGGTGACATTAGTTGACAGATCAATGTTGTCAAACACAATGGCAACGCTGGAATGCTCCATACCTCTTCCATCCCCCCAGGCTGATAATATCACTGTCCTAAAAGATGGTGCCAGTAGAGGCATTCAATTTGGTTAAGCTTAGACTGCATTCACCAAATGCCAACTCCAGCATCACCTTTCCATTACGGAGCAAGGAACAATCTCACTATCTGACGTTATTTACAACAATCTCCCTTCAGTAGTAAAAGGACAAAAGAGGGCTGTAACTTAACCCCAAAAAGGTGTGTGGATTTTTTTTAATTAATTTATTTTATGACCTACAAAATGAGGAAGGAACTCTTAAATTCAAGATCAGAGTACGTTTTTTCTCTACTTCTGCTGATTCAGCACAGCAAACTGTCTTTACAAACGGCACAACTCTGCAGCAGAACTGTCTCTGTGCAAGCTGCAAGATTTGGCCTAACAGCAATGCTGCCAGCGTCAGCATGGGGTTGTGAACTGAGTGGGCTGGCAATCTGATCACTGGCAAATTCAGAAATTACACCCACCATGCCTATCAGCAGCAGCTGGATACATGAATGAGGTCATTAACACCTGAAGACCAGATCGGCGAGTAATTCAGCTCTAATCAAAATGCATACATGCCTGCCATCCTTAGGGCTCCCTTTTGAAATAATATCATGTTTGGAGAAATTTACATTTGAAAGCTAGGCATGGCATTTCCTTCGCTTTATCATTATGCATTCTTCCATTACCTTTTGGAAAATGAAGACTTAATATTCCAGGCATTACTTGCTAGATATAATTGATCACAAAACTCAGATTCTCTATTTTTGAAGAAAGCCTCCAGTCCTTTCCTGCAACACTATGTTTATTTGAAAAACAGAATTTCTAGGAAATATTACTTGTCTTTTTCTCACTGAGTCCAGAAGTTAGAAGGCAAAAGATCTGCTAAGTCAACTAGTCTGCCCTCTTCCAAGAACAAGACTTCTCCCTTTCACATATTTTATAATGTAAGCTTTGCGGGACACGGATACTTTGGCTTTGTTGACAGCATCTTCTGCTTTGAGTCCCCTTTACAAAGATTACTCCCATAGCTCCAACAGAGAAATTGGAGTCTAAGATCATACTTACAACATCCACATCCTGTCCATGGCAACACTTTCATGCAAGCCCCACATACTACCCTAAACACTAACATTAAAGAATGTCAATGCTTAGGCCATTTCTGACATGTGGTAAGAATGAAGGTGAACGCACACAAATGCTGCAGAACATGCTGGGATCTCAAAACGGCATCCTCAGGGATGCCATCACACTCATTTTCTCCATAGTTTCTGAACCAATTTATATAACCCTTTGCTTAGCCTGCAGAACCAAATAATCAAATTTTTCAGTTATCTCAGTTACATTAGTGTAGTTATTTCAGTTTTGTTATCTTCAGTTATCCACTAGACTTTAGTTTAATTAACTAAACTGAGATAACTTAAGGTATCTGCAGTTATCACTCATTCATAGCAATGTTTCACCATAAAATCAGAATGATGATATCACAAAGGTCTGCCAGTTGGCTGTGGAATCAAGTTGAATGCTTAGGAGATTCTGAAGGCAATATGCAACAGACTACCATTTTAGTAGATTTATGCAAGTCATGTAGCCCTACTACAATAAGATGTCTCATAAACTATTAGCTTTGGGAACACTGCAGGATAAGGCATACATTAAGTAAATTAAAAACAAATAGGAGGTGGCAAAAGACAATAGCGGCCATTAAAGGAAGGATCACAAGATCTGTTGGACAGAGTAAATACTCAGTGTGGAATCATTCTTGCACAAAATTAAGCATTTCAGCCTGCTGCAGTGATATTCAAAGCAGAAAGCTCTGAAGAGAAGAAAGCTGTCACTGACAACCTTGAGAAGTAGTGAAAAAATCAGCACAACCAACCACCATTACAGCAGGGTGCTCCTGTCCTGAAGAAGCTTATCTAACAAAATATCTGAAAGATATTTCTATAATGAGATAGTAAAATAATAGGTCATGATGATCTGCACAATTATTGTTTTGACAACTGCAAAATCCTTTTTAGATTGGGTAATATATCTAAAGAAATATGTTATTTGACTTATCGAATACATGAAAGAGCTGAAAGGTTGGCCAGGCAAAAAAAATTGAATTTCAATATTAACTTAATTATCAGAAAAGGTTCCTGTAGATGAAAGAAAAGAGACTTTATTAACGAACCTTTTTTTTTTAAAAAAGTTTTCTGGCCTGACTCCAGATGTTTGTTCTTATATGATCAAAAAAACAAAGGAAATAAACAAAAATGAGTCGATAGATTTATTTTTGCATTCATGAACAAATGGACATAAGAAAGAGTATCAAATCTACAGTCTCTAGCATGACAGATGCACCCAAGGTCTTGCTGACATTGGCAGCCTTACAGGGGCAATCTGTCTATAAGGACAACATGTTCTTGAGCAATTACTCCTAATGAGGTAGGCGTACAGATAAGTTCCTTTAATATCTCCAGCATGAAGTCTTGCCTAAGTCAGTCTTTTTGCTTATGAACTGAATACTGCAGAATCATTGGAGGACAGTACTGAATAGTAACAATATCATTTGTGAGCAGGTTAATGACAGGACCTGAAACAGATCCTTGGAATCTTCCTATCTATATAGTATAAAATACTCTTTTTCCCCCATATGGAGACACAGGATCTTAATAAAAGGTTTTAAAAAGCCTGTATCACAAGCATTTTACCATTTTTCATTAGCATGAAACTGCAAGGAAGAAATCATGCAGACTGTGAAAAGTAGTCTAAAAGCTATTACAATTTAAGCATGCCACATGCAAGATTGAAAAATGTAACTACTACTTGTAGGAAGGAATGTTCACTAGAAAGAGTTATTTAAATCTTTGCATATTTAATAAGATGAAATGTTGTTTCCATTTTAGTAGGTAATAAATGAAATTTATAATATATTGTGGTATCTGAAAACAAGAAAAAACTACAAACCTTTCATTTATTTAGGAACTAGTAGAATGCATCAAAGCTGGTTTGTCATCAGGAATATTGCAATTCTATATTAAAAGATGCATGGCAAATAGTCTCTATTCTGATCCTATGACAGCAGTATGAACTGTGAGTCCTGTTGAACAGCCTCATATTAAAAAAAAAAATGGCTTTTGAATAGCTACTGTTCTGCATAAAGTGATAGAAAGAAATAGGCTTGTGGAAGACCCTGACTATGACAAATTCAAGGTAATCTGGGGTGATTTATTGCCCTTTTAAAAGATCTAAAATGCTTTCTGGATCATGGCTAATCTGTCATTCACACCTAGAGCTCTTATATCTATCTGCTTCTTATCTCCATTTTTGTGAATGGAACAATTACCCAAGGAAATGCCACCTACTTATCTTCCCTTCCCCTCCCCTCCAAAGCTCCTATTAACCTTAACAATTTGTTATTCTGTCTTTACATAGCTGAAATATTTCTAGATTAAACACTGCACATTTCTAACTATACTTTTAAAAACAAACATTTCACTCTTGTAGTGAAGTAAACTCATGAATTGTGATTTGCTGTCATGGAAGCTGCTTTTTCATATTTAACTATAGTAATTTCCTTTAAAACAAGATTTTTTCTCCCAAAAAATTCATTTAATACTTCCCTTATGACCTCTCCCTGCATGTGTGCATCCCTGATACACAAAGGTATAGGTGATGATTGCTTCTTGATTGAAGCACTAAATATACCTATATAGATATTTCATATCTGGGCATATTATCTGTCTGTATTATTATGTGACTTGGGTGTCCTGATCAGGATCAATAACATTGAAAAGGATGCTGTATTGCTTTGTAACTGCAATCTATTCAAAAAGCTCTATTTTGCTTCTCCTTTTCTTTTTACAAGGTTACTTACTAAAGGGGGTACATTGCAGATAATATTTGATGGACCTGAAGAAGTAGAGAAAAGGCATAAATTTTTTTAACTGTTTGTAACCTTTTCTATGATGTTTGTCATTGTGGTATCCGAGTCTTTCATAAACAGTTAAGGTACAGGCTCTAATTTATCTACAGTGTTTGTAGTGGTCTATACACTGACAATTAGTCCAAAATACATCTGATATGGTAGCATTATTTTCATTAGCGGTAATAAAAATTGCATCTGAAAAAAATAGTTCTGCTTTATCTAGCCTCTTCAAATAATTGATTAAGGAATAATAACCACCTGCACCGTACAGACCAAGAATTTGGTCAGTGAAATGATGTTACATACCCAACAGCTCCCAGTAAGGCAAAATTAAAAACAGAACAAATGAGCCCATATGCACTGCAACTCCTGTTCAATCCTGTTCAAACAGTCTGGAAACTGGAGATCAGCTGCAGCAGGAAAAGGCTAGCAGGGATATGCTTAGGCTAGAAGGGATATGCTTGTGTAAATACTGAATTCCACCTAATAAATACATACTGTAGTAATGTAGATCTCCTGTGGTCTTACACCAAACCAAGATTTGAAGACCTCAGGTCAGCAAGTTCATTTTTAAGCATCCTGTTTAGATCAGAACAAAGTGCAGCTAAGTTTTAATAAGTTCGAATTCATTAAAAAAAAATATTTTATTTTTATAGTTTCACTCACTAATAACAGTAAAGATATGCTTCAAATAATGGCTCTTTCAGTAGCATAAAGTCTGACATTTCATTTCATAAGGTGCAACAGAACCATCTCAGATGTATTAAGTTTATTCTTTTCACAATTCGTGTATCTACCAATTGTACTTTCATAATATTATATGAAGTAAAAGATAATTTCATCCATTAACTGTAGCAGTTATTCCTTTCTAATACCCATTGAATCCAGCTCAAAACTTCAGTTTTTCTTTAAGACAATTCTTCTGTATGTTTTTCCTTCCAACTAATAATAAGCATTGGGTTAGTTTGATACTTCATTTTTGTATCAGTAAATCCCTAAGAATTTTCTGAATTTTAGTTAAGTTTGAAATTTTTTTGTACCTATGAGAAAATAGCTTGATTTTTGACTGAAGGAAGTTGTCATTTAATAACAAGAACAGCCACATTTCTGAATTAACAGGAGAGCCCATGAACGATCCATGTTAATGTTACAATGACTTAAACTGTCTTTTACACTTCTTGGCATTAAGAGAGGCATTACCACATGCTTGGGGCAGTCATACAGGTAACAAGATCAACAAGGTATTCCAATCTAAGTGACACAAATAGGTTTCACCAGAATGAGAGAAATGCCAGAGTTATAAAAGACAGAGCATAATGTCATTTTTATTTTGTGTTTTGGGCTCATTAGCTCTAATTAGCTGTCAAGCCAATCAGCCTGAACAGACATACCAAAGTCCTCCCTGTAAGACCAGCTGAAGTGTGCAAATCATAAACTGGGGAGCTCCATGGGCTCTTGTGCTGCCTGTCCCCAGCATGTCCTCACAGATGAGGAAAGGACACAGCGTAGACTAATGACAACTTGAACGTCATGTGATACAGAGAGAGCTGTTGCTGAGTCAGCCTTGGTGATCTAAAGATTACTATGCCTTGCATTTCCTTTGACTACCTCCTATTTGTTGCAACACATCCCAGTAGCTAAAGGGGAGGGACAGAATTTGGCCCGCATTTATTCGTAAGCAGAGAAACAGCACAAGGTTTATGTTTCCCTTAAACTCTCAAAACAAGGATTAAGTGTGACTTGACTGTTGTTGGCCCGGCCTGTTCTTTTAGAGACGTGTGAAATTCATCTAGTCTGATCACAGCAAAAATATTTTAGTCACCTTTTCCATCTGGTATTAAAGCTAACTTCTGCAGAATGAGCCTTTTGCAGGAACAGCTGCAGCAGCAGTGGGGAGGCAGGAGAACTCTTGAATTTTACAAGCATTTTCAGCTCTCCCTAGACTTAGAACTGTTCTAGCGTGATCATATTTTTTCCATTTTTAAAACTGCTCATTTTTTTGGCCTTTTTTAGATTTTCATGTTGTACTTTTTCATATACTTGTATATGTTAAGCATATATTTCAATTATATTCCACTTCCTGAAAAACTAAAATTCTAAAAACTACTAATCCTGTTCTATTATGTTAAGTGTAACAACTTTCTACACAAGACTGTTATGCTTGGATACTTAACTTTGGATGCTGTAAAAGTGTTTCTTTGGACACTGTCATCACAGAAGCAGCTAATCATATGTTTTTCAGGGGTGTGATCTTTACTTTTTTAGATGGGTATTTTTTATTCCCTAAAACTAAGAAAACATAGTTGGAGGCTAGTTCTTGAAGCCCTCATTTAATATATCAGGTAAAATCAGACCAGCAACATAGATAGACCTGAAGATGAAAAATAACCACCTAAAGATGACTCAAGGGGAAGTTGCTATGACAATGGTTTCTGAATAGAGTTAAAAAGAAAAACCCCACTTGCTTGTCACTAGGAAAGTATGACACAGGAGTTGAGGTCATTCTGAAATTAGATCCCCTCCACCAAAGTTTTCAATTAGACCCCCTACACTAGAGATTTCAACAAACATCTAATAGAACTTTTATGTACCCAAACCTCAGTGTGGTCCCCCATCATCTGTACAAAAGTATGAGAAATATTATCTCTCACATACAGCTGGGAAAAAAAAGAGACAGGTAACCTACACAGAAGAACAGAATAAAGTGCAGGCTAACCCTTTAGGAATGCCGGTGATCATTTCCATTCTTTAATATTAAATTTGACCATTTTTCTACATGCTGCGTTGGCATATCTTATTGCGTGTAAGAGGTACACACACACATGCCATTCTACACTCATTACTGAAACAAGTCAACTTTGCATGCTAGGGCTTCTCTAACATTTCACCAGCGTGACATTCCTGGTATGCACTGCTCAGAACATGGGAGCTGTTAATTGCCACGGCACAAGATTTTCCTTGGAGGAGAATTCCCATGGTGAGATTTGTCTGCAGAGTCTATTCTATGCTATTTAAGAGACAGCTGTTACAGCAGATGACAAAATCTGAAAACAAATTGAGACAGGCATAGCTTTGATACGTGGAACTGCTGTTTCAGAAATACCAAGAGGTTTACATTACAGCATGGCTGTAGAGGTGGAGTTCCTACGAAACCTCGAGGTCTGCATTTGGCACACAGTCTGTACTAATTCAAGGAGATGCAGCTGGAAGGACACTGTTGTTTAGATGGGCAACATATCTGACGTATGTTTTTAATGAAGATAGGTTATGTCTCCAAAAATACGACCTACTGATTTAACATTAGAGCCCAACAAGACTTTGAATTACTTTGTATGCCTTCGCTTCAGGGGGCCAAATCTGAGACACCACTAGAGAAGTCTCCTCCTCTAGTAAATCAGCACACAGCCTCTGAAATAAGATCAAGAGGTCTCATGCTAAATGCCCAAAATAAAAAGCAGCACCACTGATTGATTTTTTCTAGATTTCTTTGCTCTTATTCATTATTGATTATTATTATTATTGATTTGTGCATTTAGCTCTTGAGGTAAAAAGAAGCCAACCCATTTCTACTAGAAAGAATATCCAGTTAAGGCACTGGGCCCTCAACACTTATTTCCTACAGGAAAGATCTTCTGTCTGCTTCAGCCATACAGAATTAAATTGTGTAATAATAAACACGAAGATAGTAATATATCTTAGATGACTGACTTACAACAACGACGATTCTGAAATGACAATGTGTTTTACCAGGAAAGAGAGAATATCAAATTATAGATTGCGACCAGTCTTCTGAAAAATGTAAAATTTTGTAGTTCATGTGTGCTACCACATGAAAGCTGTTTTTAACTATTAAGCTATGAAATGGTATTTTTTTTAAGAATAAGTGTTATCCCTCTACTAATTATATATAGTATATAATAAACATCTATAATATTAAAATGCTATGCTATACTATACATGCAACATATATTTTAGCCTCATAAACATTTTAACAGTGGTTTAGATTAAAAAAAAAAAATTAAACATGCTTTGTATTTAAAAGCTAACTGCCTGAGGAACCATTCATGGGCCTAGAATCAGCTTGTGCCAAATGAAAGGCTGAACAAGATCTGCAGTGTTCAGAGAGCAAGACCAAACGCAGTCTAGGTCAGAGCTCCTAATAGGCTGGGCTGCGTGCTCACTGTGGTCTTACCAGTCTACCCAGAAAAAGATGCTTTTGCTTATTTTAGAGAGATTTCAAATCTTGATTCATTTATTTACTTTACTTTAAACATCAATTAGTTTCACGGCCCAATGCTGGCTGCTTGATAGGAATGGAAATCTTCCTCTGGCTTTCAAATTTTTTCTAGCAAAACACTACAGAGTCTTTAAAAAAAAGGAGCTTCTCTGCTTGCTCAACCTTTGTAGTTTCACAGTCAAGACAAATACAAAGTGTTTGATGAATTATACCTATATATATATTATAGATATACATAGTATATAATAAACATTATATATATCCATTATATACAGAATTATATATATATTACATTCATAACATAAATTAAATGCTTCCAGCTTTAGGATCACATATATGCCAGCCCTTGTGTAATGTAGCTGGGCTGCTATTATGTGTGACAGATCTGTCTGTAACTGGAGATCCACTACCCCACACACAGACGGCCCCATTAGAAAGGCCCCAAGCAGAACCTACGGCCTTCTCACCTGCACCCAGCATTTGTTCTTCCTTCAGCTGCCACACTTAGGACATATTTAGCTGTATGATTTGCACATGAAATAACATCAACTGCATGATGAGGGAATAGCAGTCCCAGTTGGGCCCTGGCTGGCCAGCATTGCTCTGAGCTATCTTGACCTGAGCTATCTTGAGAGTAGCCCAGCTGACAAGGACCTGGGGATCCTGGTGGATGAAAAACTGAACATGAGCCAGCAGTGTGCTCTTGCAGCTCAGAAGGCCAATGGTATCCGGGGCTCCATCAGGAGAGGGGCGGCCAGCAGGGACAGGGAGGTGATTGTCCCTCTCTACTCTGCCCTTGTGAGGCCCCATCTGGAGCACTGTGTCCAGGTCTGGGGCCCCCAATACAGAAAAGACGTGGAGCTGTTGGAGAGGGTTCAGAGAAAGGCCACAAAGATGATCAGAGGGCTGGAGCACCTCCCCTATGAGGACAGACTGAGGGAGCTGGGCTTATTCAGCCTGGAGAAGAGAAGGCTGCGGGGGGACCTCATAACGGCCTTCCAGTGTTTAAAAGGAGATTATAAACAGGAGGGGAATCAACTTTTCACAAGGGTAGATAGCAATAGGACAAGGGGGAATGTTTTTAAGCGGAAGGAGGGAAGGTTTAGATTAGACATCAGGGGGAAGTTCTTTACTGAGACAGTGGTGAGGTGCTGGAACAGGCTGCCCAGAGAGGCTGTGGATGCCCCGTCCCTGGCGGTGTTCAAGGCCAGGCTGGATAGGGCCCTGGGCAACCTGATCTAGTACCAGATCTGGAGGTTGGTGGCCCTGCCTGTGGCAGGGGGATTAGAACCTGATGATCCTTGTGGTCCCTTCCAACCCAGGCCATTCTATGACTCTATGATTCTATGACCCTGGCTGCCTTATCTCTGCCGGCATTCTCCAGCTTCTGCTGCCTGCTTCCTCCATCCTGCACGCCTCCAACCAAAGAGGAGGCAATATTTCTTTGCCAAGTAAGGCAATAACTGCTTTTCAGCCACATAGCTTTCTCACAGATATCGACTACATTGCCTTCAAAACAGGATAGTGTCAGAAAATTTATGTCTCAAGCTTAGGCTCAGCCTTCCATTCACACCATAATCTGTAACAACCTGAGAGCATGTCTAGAGTTCATGACAAAGAGCTCTGCTCAGAGCACTCTCTCAAAATATGCTCTTGAGACTTTATTTGATTTCCTATATCACAAAATGTCAGTATTTGTCTTAATCACTGACTAGAAAGAATAGTTCGCCATGATGAATATAAAACATTTCCCTATTTCTTGAAGAGAATTTGTGAATTAATCCTTCCTTACCTCCATGTCTTCTGTAATCGGTATTAGAAATAGGTTCCGAAGCAGACAAATGGTATTCCTTGGGTTAATTTGCTGAATTGATTGTAACGAAAAAATGTTCTCAGTTAGTAATGGAAGGAAAATATTACTGTAAATAGAAGACAGAAAATATGATAACAGGCAGAAAGGAATAACTTTTTAAAGACTCCTGCTACTCAAAAGACATTTGACAGTTTAATACTTTAAAAATCTCAGCAATGCAGTGATGTTTGATCTGTGTAGTTCCCATAGCTTGACATACCATCCTATAAAATATAGCAGCATTTTAGCTGAATCATAGTCAACTCCATCTTACTACAAGCTTCCTAATCAGGGACCAGTTGTTACAGAGGCAAAATGCACATTGAGGCTGATTGCCTCTTTCCACTAACTGACCAAAACTCCAAGCTTAGAAGCATATATTTCACATATAATAAGTTGTTAAACTTCTCTGAGTAGCATTAATATTGTCCAGTCACACAGGTTATTTTTTAAAAGCACTTGGAAGTGTTTATTGGCATAAATGATTTAATTTCTGCCTTATTATTTTAACTTTTACTGCAGTATAAGTAAAAACTTCTGAAATACAAATTCCAAACTATTTCAAAAATGACTTGCAACAAATGTGAATGTGCTGTTTGATATCTGTAGCAACTGAACTTTTTGTTTGGCTCCTTCTAAAACGTAGCACTGGTAGCCCTTGAGGGACATACCCTACAAAAGAGGCAGTCCTCTAAGACTGTTTCTCTAAAGGCCTTGTTTTGAGATGGGCAATGGTTCATTTTTTAAGCTTTTATTAGAAAATAAACTTTAAGCACAACATCATCTCAAAGAGTACCTCAGGCTCTGACCTACGGAGTCATTGGTGTCAGCTCTCCAGAAATAGAGGTTATACTTGTGTTGAAGCTGTAACATCCCATCTCCAAATCCTTTCAAGCTTGTGTCCTGACCTGCCTTCTAAAGGAGGAAGGCCTGCTCACTCACAAGGCTGCCTTCTCCCACCCTAGAAGCCTGAAGACCAGCAGCAGGCGCTGCAGAATCCATGCTGGGCCTGCTCAGACACCCTCTGTGCTCATGCAAATGCAATGGTGGCAAAAGGCCATGTGCTGACCTTCAGCTGCAAGGCTGATGTGCTATGGTCTTGGCCAGCCCTGCATTTTGGTCACGTGCACATGTATGAGGGCTCGGTGCTTGGGCTCTGTCTGCTCTGCCAGAAGGGAAGGCTTTAATCCTGTTACTGCATGGAATCAGCTGCTCTCTGGCAAGAGTCATTACAAAGTTATCTGTGATTAGCAGTTGCCTCCCCTGAGCCTGCATACACTCCCTAAGGCAAAACAAAGTCTTTCTCTCTCAGGGTTTCTTTTGTCATAAAACTTGGAGCTGAAAAACCCCAGCTGGGCAATTTTGTGCATTCTGCTGCCATTTGGGCGGGCCATGCATGGCCTGTTTGAGCACTGTGTATGATGTAGTTTCAAACTCTAAAGCATCTGTTCCTCAAGTAATGAATCTAATTGAAAAAAGTTTCTCCTTTAATCTTTACAAGGCCATATGAGTGCATTCCTCCTCTAGAAAATAAAAGTTAATGGTTCTCTCTTTTCAGAGGTATATTTGATTACTCATTTTATATGTTTGAAAAGGGTTGTGTGCATAGTCTGAGATGTAATATTTGATTTCTAGGCCTCTGTCATAAACAGCAGTTAGAGTCATTAGACATTCTCATTCAATAAAGAAGGCTAAAAAGGGATAACCTTAATGGATGCCCTGTCACATCTCATCCATCTTGAAAAAAAAAAATACATCTCATAGTAAACAGAAAGCTTCTAAACACAGCAAGATGCCTCATTGTCCTGAGCTTTCCCCACAGCTGAACAAACTGAAGTAATTCAGGTTCTACAGATGCTACTCATAGCACCTTAAAAAGTGAAATCTCAGCCCTAGAATACCTGCCAAGAGAAGCGAACAAAATAATACAAGGAAAGACTGTGTAAAGGGATTTAGAAGTCTCATAATCCCTGAGAGAGATATTATTATCTGACAGATTTAGATTTCAGTTCTCCTAGAAGAAATTTCAGACACTGGGGACGCTTTATCATTAGCAACAGAGGAGAAAATAAAATGTAGTGACTTTTACCATATATCCTATTTGAGACAAAACAGGTATTTTAACCAAAAACTAATCTTGAATTAGAAGCACAGATCAATGTAGTCAAGACAGATTAATGGGGAGTATGCCAATTCATGTCTCAGGGGAAAAGCAAAAATTGTAACCTTTCCTAATAATAATCACGAAGGAGCTAGGTTGTCCAGCAGGTCTCACAAAATTAAACAGGTTGAATCAAGAGAGGAGACCACGGTATGACTGAAAGTTCTACATACAACTGGAACATTTATTTTCTTTGGGAACATTCCAATGAAAATGACAGAAAGTAAGAAAATTAACTTTAGTTTTTTTCTGTTCCTTTTCACCTTTTCTATTTATTTAATCTTTTTTTTTTCCCCATAGAAAGAAAGCATGGAGGAAAAGGAAAAAAACAGTTTTAAAAATAAAATTGACAAAAATGTGTAAGTTCAAAATAGCTGAAAATAATTCCACAGGAAAAAAAACATCAGGTTTTCAGAAAAATTGTGTACCATCTGCAGCTCAACTTACATGAAATCCAGCAGTGTTTTTAAAGCAATAGCAGTGACTGCTCATGAGAAAACATCATAGGCTTCCTTCTTTACTAGCAAGCCATCCAAAGGGGGTTAATGGAAGGGACAGACTAACAGGAGGAGGGTGAGGACAGGGGAGCAACTCCATGGGTGGCAGGAACAGCAAAGCTTTATCCTGCAGCCAGTTCACTGGCAGAGTCTCCCCTATATTTTCACTTGATCTATAGAAATGAAATTTCTTAGCGTTTTTTTTTCACTTCTGTCAAATGAGGATGAAATCAGACAATTGCTTTAAAATTGATTTCAGAAAGACAGTAATTGTAGGAAACAGACATAGACAGCATAGAAAGTTCTTTCTTTTGGAGACCAGACTAGAAAAAAACTAGGTGAACATTATATGACAGTTCATTTTCTACAAACCAGAAGGCTGTGAGCTACCACTAGCTGCTTACCTGTGGAAAATGCACAAGGAAAAGTTTGAAGGCTAATTAAACATTTTCCAAAATACATTTGAAGAATTTTATGAGAAGTCATATCATTCTGACACTCTATCTTGCTAACAGCAACTTGAAATTGAACAGGAACAAGTTCAGTACCCAGAAGCACACAGGATGCACATGCAAGTCTGCCAGGGGCACTGGCTCAAGGCTGAAGTCTGTTGCTGGCCTTGCTCTTGTCTCCTACTAAGATCTTCAATAAATTGCACTTTTCATGATTTTTTTTTCCTGTCCCCTTAACTAGCCTATAAAGTACTACAATGCTAATGTTAGCAGCTGTTCCTCAGGCTTTGTATCATATTTGCTGTCTTTCATACTTCCTTCTAAGGGGGCAAGGTTTTTAACAGAGAATTACATTTCTCTGAACTTCAGAGTCCACCTTAGCTTTGTATGTTTGAGTGAAAGAATTAACTTAAAAAGCATAAAGACTCTACAAATAGTTATTTTACTTGAAAGTAAGAGCAATGAATAATTCAAAAGCAGAATGCAAGCAGCGGATGTACTCTGGTTGTACTTAGTAACAGCCTGAAATAACAATAATCAGCATAGGTCTTTGTAAATACCTGTAGGCATTTTCTGTCAATCCTATAAAACATTCTTATTTTATTCTTATTTTATTTTCTGTTCTCTGCACTCTACTTTGTTTCTCACAAGCATCTTTATAAAACAGAGACAAGAGATTTGTTCTTCAGCCTCTTCCAATAAACCATGCTTCAAAATACAGAGAAGGAAAGATTTTTTTGTACTTTTGAGTTAGGCCAGAACAGGTTTCTCTGGCTTTCTGTTTGGAAGGTGCATCTTAAGGAAACAACAGGATTCCCTTGTTTTTTTCCTTCATGTTCTCATTTGTAAGGTATCCCTTATCTTAGGATACTTCTTTGGTAACAAGAAACCCACTCCTGGGGTGTTATACATTTAACAAAGCAACAGCTAAAGGGCAGAGCACCCTGTAATGTACGGCTGTGTAAGACTAAGAGGGGGTCTAAAAACAGAGGCTCTGGAAGGAGCTAGTTTGACTAAAACAGCCAGACCACAGGAGTGCAAGCTGGGATGTGACCCTTGCCTAAAAAGCCTTCTACCACTCATATCAACAGCAGGTTTAAAATAAATAAATAGGCAGTTTCAGTTTGATTTGCTAAATAAATGAATAACTTGACTGTGAAACATGGCAGGAGGATAATAAAGGCATTATCGTCTGAAATGAGCTGCCTGCTGGTATAGTTCTAAACCTATGTAATGAAAATCCATGTAATCCATACAAGGCTGTTGTATAACTAGACCTCAGCACTGTCAGAAGTCTCCAATCTGTCAAATATTAGAACAACTTTCAATGAGCTTTCATCCCAGTCATACCAATATGTTTAATATATGTTGAAATTACATAAGTTGCTCCAAAAGTAATGCCTCCTATTTGTTTCCATGGAAACTACAACAGACAAAGAGCATAATACCACCATTTAAGAGAGCAAATTGTCAGCTGCAAAACACTATTTTTCAACACAATCACCACCATTGGCTTTTTTTTATTTTTATTTTTTGCCAGCAATGAACAAGAGCCTGCATGCTGCACTCATAAAAATCTGCACCAGNTGGAAACTACAACAGACAAAGAGCATAATACCACCATTTAAGAGAGCAAATTGTCAGCTGCAAAACACTATTTTTCAACACAATCACCACCATTGGCTTTTTTTTATTTTTATTTTTTGCCAGCAATGAACAAGAGCCTGCATGCTGCACTCGTAAAAATCTGCACCAGTAGAGGTGATCCACTGTCACTGTCACCACTGCTAAAAAGCAGCACCCACCCCTCACTGAGCTCACATCCACTGCTTGGTCCCCATAAACATTCAGCAAGTGTCGATGAATGCCAATGGATGCAGTTTTTCCTGCATGGAGGAATTCAATTCCACCCCTTTGCTTCATCTGCACTTCCATGTCAGACGCCATTGGGTCAGAGTGCCCCTCTGCTGCCATCTGTCACATGGCAACAACATGGAGCGGAATATTGGTGGGAAGGTTCAACTTTTACTGCCTTACCACCAACATCCAGCTCTGACATCATGGGCCAGCACAGTAAAATAGGAGGCATTACTCTCAAAGTAGCCCTCGTGTACACATGGCAAGCTTAAAAGCTTGTCCAAAAGCAGACGTAAGAAGCCAGCAATCCAAACTTCCCACCTGCTGGTTGTTAGCCTAATTCTTGGAAAATCTCTGGAGACCTGCTGACAGACTGTATTGCAAGTAGTTTATCCTGATCAAATGAAGAAAAGTTAATATTCTTCCTAAGGCCCCAAGCATGCATTAACTTTGAGGGTTTTCTGGTACTCTGCAAGGCTTACCTTCTCACGTTGCAACCATAGGTGACTTTAGTCTGAAGATCGAGCAAAGAGCCCCAGAATTAAGTAGAAAAAACATAATGGCGAAGTCCAGTTTTAGTGCTTCCCAAACTTCCATATGGGCTAAAAAGAAAGTCCAAGATGAGATTAATAAAGAAAATGGTACTTGGTCTATCTGTAGGATGATTTTCTTTCTAGCCACTTTAGCCTGGGGATTGCTCTTTGCCAGAGGACACTCTCTGTTCAACTCCAATTCTATACTAAAAGAATAATAATCATTCAAACTAAAATAAAACTTTCCATTTCTTAGACAAAATAGACAACTTTTTAGCAAAAGCTGTGTGAAGAATTTCCCTGCCAATGGATTCTATTGTTAGGCCAACAAAGGAGACCAGGCTGTAGCTCTTCACACTGTACCATCTACCAATTATACTTTATTCTATGGCCTTACTGCAATAGACAAATCTCTTGAGTCTCCACAAAAGTTGATAAGAAGCCATGCAGATGTACGTGCTGTCTCAAAACCTTCAGTTTGCCCTCCAGTCCAAATATAAAATCTAGCACTCCATGAACCCCTTGAAATTCACAAACTACTCACCTGGTAGTTTAGCATAGCACTGGATTTTTTGCCTTGTTGAGTTGGATACACAGTTCATTTAGAAACAGAAGACTCACATAGCAGCTCATTACCATCAAAAGAAGCAGTTTCCCTGCCTGCTGCCCATTTTCTGTGCACTCCCACCATTTCTGCTGTCAGCACCTGCACTCATCTGGCTCTGCAGCGAGCTGGGCAAGGATGTTCAACCAGCAAAAGACTCTCCTCCTCCATCTGATCTCACAAAGACCATCTTTGGTATCCTCTCAACCTTTCACCCTTATTTTTAATTCTGGAAGTTTCCCATTGAGGTTGAAGAAATTTTTTATTCCTTCTCATGTGAACGAAGATGGAAAACCAGACATTGTTTAGATCACCTCATTAGCTTGGTCAGTCAGCAAAGTCTTTATGTGGTAAAAGAAAGAAATCACTGAATTGGTTCCCATGTCCCAAAAAAGGCTATGTGATAGAATTTATTTGATGACAGTAATACAGCTACTCAGAATTGTCCTGCCACCATGCTGTAAGACTTGTGGAGTCTACCACCATCTACAAATTGCTGCCCATTCATACATCTCTCTTGCTTATCCCTTTCCTTTTTATTAGGATGCACTGGGTTTTAGGGGGGTTTTGGGTTTGTTTTTTTTTTGTTGTTTTTGTTTTTTTTTTTTTTCAGTAGAGATGGTACATTTTAGCACTTGTGAGAGCAGTCGGGAATTACATACATCTTTCTTCCCTTCTCCTGGAATACAGCTACTTTGGGAGTTAGTTAGTTTGCCTGCAACTGCAATACTTAGTGTAACTCACATTCTCAATGTTTTGTTGGGGATATAAGCTCTAACATGACAGAAATACAGATTTACTGAGCTGTAGAGTCATCAGAGTAAATAAAAAAATATACCATTCCACCTACCTATCCTATTAATTTAGCTCCTTTACTTTGGCTGAAAGCTATTCCTCGTGACTTTTTAACTCATAAGGCTAGTGTACACAGTAAGTTGTTGGACAAAGCTTCACAGAAGGAATTGTTCAAGAGCATCACAATGAACTCCAGTCTACTACAGCTATGATGATAGCAATATTTAATTTATCTAACTTAAGGCTAATTTCTTCATCTATGCATTAAGCACAGTCGTGGCAGTGTTGGTAATATTCTCAAGGACATATGGAGCATAGACATATAGATCTGTAGGGCAGCATGTGCTTGCCAAATAAAGATCTCCAGTTGCAGGGAACGATGCAGTAAGCGTCTGTCTAGTTCAAACAGTCACATCTACTACACACGTGTGGCACAGGCCACAGAACAGTGCCATAAACGTACCATAGCAAAAGACAGCCTCAGTTGTCACGTGCCTTATGAAGAGAACAGGAGGGACACGGGAAACAGTACCCAGGACTTTATAAACAAAACTTTTTGATGATTTTATTTAGTAATTGTGCAGAAAGGGGGGGTGGAAATCTACAGTGATACTTAGCCTGGCCTGGGCCCTCCCCAGCTCAACTGAAGGATATTACTTGAAATAAAGAATAGGTTCTTACCTACAGATGAAGGTAGAGGTTACCACAAACAAAATTTGAGTTTGATGTCTAGCTTCCTTTTTCCTGTGGTTTAACTTTTCTTTTCTTTTTTTTTTTTTTCATGCATAACTCTTCCAAGATGACCTGGAAGGAAGAAAACCTTAGAGAGTCTCACGACCCTCTTTTATTTCAGTTCTGGATAAAGTTATATTTAGCATAGATACTCTTTCTTAAAAATAGTAATAAAAAGAAAAGTCTCTAAACTACTTACCAAAGAAAGCTTGTGCCCATATCATCCTGTATCATCACAGCTCAGGCACTGCTCTCTTAACGAAGCTCATGTGATACTAGTTAAAAATGGGAACTGTGCAGAGCAAGTGACATAGCGTATCTGAGAAGGAGTTATAAAAAAAAATATGCTAATTCTGAGAATAAGATTCTCAGAGGAAAACGTGAACACATTGGTGAAGCTCTACAGAAAGTAGTGTATTCTTCCACAAAGAACTTGCCATTGCCAGGAACCTGTTTTTACTGTTCTTGAATGATCACTTTATATAAATGCTGGACTGGAACGTGTTTTCACACAGAAAACATGTTTCACAAAGGTTCTCTGTTTGCAGTGCTCATTTGCTCTAGGGGATATAGAATCTTTAATCAACCATTACATTATGCAGCTTTTCAGATGTCTCTATCTCCCAAATTGTGATAGCTGAAACATGTTTAGAACAAGAACAGGTATGACTGTAATATACACATGCCTTTTTTGAAAAGTTGTGGTTAATGAGAGTTTTTAAAGTGAGTTTCTCAGTGTTCTGTATTTTCCAGAGGAGTGGTGGAAGGGATTGCATGCATTCCTGGTTGCTCCATTTAGTTCCTCATTATGCTTCTGAAACCTCTTCTTTATCTTGCTGAACTAGTTGTTGTGAAAAAGAAGAGAACTGTAGTCCTTTGTGCATTTATCAGTTGCATCTTAACCCTGGCATAAAATAGTTTACCTTGGAAACTACTCGTCCAAATACTTCCCGTGAATCCGTCTGTCCATTTTTCACTTCTTGCTTTCTTAAGTCTCCTCATCCTGCCTTCACTGAAAACAAAGGATTGACTGAAATTGTTCAATTCAAGCAATTTTGTGCAGGAAACTTCAGCTATTTAGTTAAAGAATTCACTTATTTATTATTTAGAATGCTGATTTTACACAGGTTGTTTTGGTTTAACATGAAAATTGAATACTTTCTGTTATTAATTTGAATGTCTCTGTTTCTTCCCTGTGAGCTACAATACCTCACACTGAACTGTGTGTCTATGCAATGGCCAAGACTCAGGATGAGACTATAGTGCACAGCCACAGATTTATTCTATCCAATGCAGGCTGTCCAAAAAGAGCACTAATTCGTTTCGAGAGAGAGAAGTATAGCAGTTTTCATTCAAAATATTACATTGATTATTTTCTGTGGTTTTACTTAATACTCAAAGTCTATATTTTCTCATTGTTCATATGACTCATTTTGAATGCCAAGTGCAATGTAGCATGGTAAAATTATTTGGTATGGATGCTGTGATATATAACCTCACTTACATGCTATGATTTCACTTGTTTAACAAATAAATACAAACCTTTAAACACAATAAAGACTAATAACAGATAACAAATTAAAGTACACATCCAGTGGATGCAGTTGTTAAAATTATGCTTCTATCTCTTTATTCTAGGGCTTCCAAACTTGCAGTATTGAACCAGGGTCAGTACTGTTGCCTCTAGAGACATTACATTATACAGTGCTGAGAAAGTGGAATATAAAATCATGAAAAAAATCCAGAAATCAATACAAAACCAACACCAATCTTGTTCATTTCTTTAGTTGCTTTAATAGCTAACATATTTCTGCCAGAAATGAAGCCTCCTCCGCTTTTTCATCATGAAGATACTGATAATTAATGTCAGAGAAACACAGAGAACGTGCATTTCTATTACTTAATGTATTTGACCAGAAATACTTCCTGCACCTTTTAACTCAATAAACACCAGCAAAAATGCACTGGATTTCTTTCCTGTATACTATCCAAATGGCAATGAAGAGCAACATAAACTGCAAATACAGAATAAGGAGTAAGCCCACCATGTCTGTCAAATTGACAATTTATGGAAAAATGCTAGTGAACTCACTGTGTATTTCATTTTAAAATCATTTCAGCTTATATAGTGTATCTGGAAAACCTTATGTCTACAAGAGGTTTTTCCAGAAGAGAACACTTGTTACAGTTGTCTTGGCAACATGAGCACCATGGAAATATAAACCAGAGCTGAAGAAGATTTTGTTTTTAAACTCTGAAATAAAACAGAATAAAAATAAGAAGTCTAGGAGAAAAAAACTTTATGGTCCGGTCTCTGCTAAGTGCACAAAATGACTAGATCCATTGAACATTACAGTATTTCACCTTGCTTGGTGTTGTTGAAACTTCAGCTGGAGTTTAGCCCTAAATAGTATCCAGGAGCTATGCACTGAGAAAGATGCAAGCAAGCTACACGGAGCAAACATTGATACACAAAACATGGTAATATACTTAGAAGAATAGGACGCTTACAAAACTATAAAATATTCTGTCCCACCAGATTCTGTTGTTGGAAAAAACAACCCTCCCTTCCTTGTACACTCTGGCTGAGCCCAGCAGAATGCTGAGTGATTACAGGGCTGTCACCTGCTTTAGAGCTGTTGCTACTGTCTTCATATTAACATTTATTGAGACTCACAGACCTCACATTAGGAATCAAAGTCTAATAGTGTTTCTTCTCCTGTTAGACTAAAAAGCTTGTCTACTGGCAGTCGCTAAGGGAGAGCTCAGACAATGTATGAACTTCAGGAAAGCGCTTACCATGTGAGCTGCCCCTTCTCCCATCGCTAGCTTTGGTCCAATAACGCTAGCCAGCACATAACCCTAATTTCAGCTGGAGACAGAGGAGAAAGCATTGAACTACCCAAAAGACAAATTCACTAACCAAGGATGACACAAAATGTAGATTTCAGACTTGATCCAGATTTCAGGTGAGTTTTGTCTGCACTTTCGCAAGACCACGCAATGTCCTTTAAATGTCTTACATACTGCTCATCCTTCTGAACAGTATCCATACTACCAGTCTAGCGAGACCAAAACCACTTGTTTCTGCAGTCAGCAATCACTAATAAATGTACACAGGAAACAAACAGAACTAAACCCACACCAACTGGATATCAACCAATTTGCAACAGCAGCAACAAGGACTGGATAAATGCCATCTTACTGATGCTTTTACATTTAAAAATAAACTGGACTTTGCGATCTAAAAACAAAAAGTCGTAGTCAGAGACTGAATTTCCTGTAATTCAATATGAATTTCAAAAATTTCACTAAGATTTTTTTTCCAAATTTTCATCCTTTATTAATCCCATAAACTAATAAAACTAAACTATAGCTGATGATCTCAAAATACTCCTCAGGAAAATGATAGATGAAACTTATCAGAGAAGCAGCACATCTGGATAGAAATCATTCAATATCTCAGTAAGCTCTTCCTGAAAGAAAAAAAAAAAAAAGATCAACATCTTCTGATCTTTGGAAACTCATAACGTGTTTCTGTTAAGGCAAAAATGGTGTGTCCTTCCACCTTCTCTTACTCTTCTTTCTCCTTCACCTCTGTTAAGCTCAGATGTAACAAAGCACCTCTGTGCTTTGTTAGGAGGGCAGGCATACGACACACCAGTGATCTGAAACTTGCTTGTCTTTGTTTCAGATCTAGAGAGGTTTCAGATCTAGGTAATGTCAGCCACAGGAAGGGGTCTTGAGTTTGTGCCGGTGCTACTTATCACACAGTTCTGCTGTGAAAAGAGAAAACTGCTCTTGAGCATGACCCACTCAGCAGAACAAAGTCAAAGTACAGAGACGCAAATGACAAAGGGCACTTATAGAAGCTCTGCAAGGCAAGGAAGAATTTCCTAACTTTATTTTTTGAGAAAGTTGATATACTTTAAGATCATTCATGGATGTAAGCCTGTTGCCTGCTCACTGCGTAAGAGTTTGCCTTGACTAAACTTGTTAAATTTCATCTTTGTTGAAGTACCTGCTATCTTTGATTTTTTTGTGCTGCCCCTTACTAAAGCATCCGTAGAACTTAAAATCTTTAATGAGCTTATCTTCAGAAGACGCCAGTGAAACAAAAAAGTATGATTTTCTCTATGTTATTGATGGATAAGAGACAAAATGCATTTAAAGTTTGTGCCTAGAATCTCATTGGAAAACTGGCAGACTGAAGGAAAGAGCTCCATTCTTCTACATTTCAATCTGCCAAGTGAAACTTCACTGCATAAAAAGCTTTTTCTATTTTTTTAATTTTGTTATATTTTTTCCTATTTCGTCTGCCTATTTACAGTCTGTGAGTTATTCCTGATAGCAACAGTAAAAAAAAAGCAGGGGTAATGAAACCTAAGATATTCTTACAGCTTCTTGATATACAAAAGAACCTTCTTCCTTATTTGTATGGGGACAGTCTGCAGTGCCAGGAAAGTTTCATTACCTTGTATTGGACTGTGTTTGAAGCAGGTGATTTGACTACTTTCAATATCTTATCCCCTGTGATTCTATGCACCCATGGAATGATGCATCTATGTGACTCCAAATTAAGAAGAGCAAATTGGTTTCTTGTGGCTGAGTCATGCAGATATTCTTAAACAGCCTGCAAGATTTTGTTTTATTTCTTATTTCAAAGGTGGAAGAGTGTATACTTACATGATAGAAGAGGGAAAATGATGTTTAGCTTTTAGTTGGAGAAGACAGATGCTGAATTTTCACAATTGCCTGCAATAATGTGTTTTCAAAAGGTTCCAGTCTAAAAGCTGTTCTTTCACTTGCCATATTGCCCTCAGAGACAAGTTTTGCTCATGTCAAGGTTGAGTGATCTCAATATCTGAAATGGCAGCAAGATGACAAGCACAGAGGAGAATGAGAAATAAAAGTACTCCCTCTCCATTTCAATCTCTTTTCATTTGATGCTTGCTGCTGATGCCGTTGTGGCAGAAAGCATTTTATTTCTGGTGCAGAGCTTCTGGCTGGAGACTCAGAGCTGGAAGATTTAAGACATGATGTGGTTCACTAGTCTTCTGATTTTCAAGAGGTACTTTTGCTTTATTAACAGAATCCAATTCTCTTGTTGGAGGATTTTCCATGCATAGGAGTATGTAACTATCAAAAGCATTGTGATTTTCTTTACTCCAAAACTGGTTTCCCGGCCTCTAAACTGTTAAAAGAAATGTGAATGCATTCTGTAGCATCAAAACAGCAGCAGGTATATGTGAACAGGTCTTATCTGATATTAAGGTTGCAAAGTAAGCATCAGCTAGCAATGAAAACAGCTAAGAAGTAGTAGCAGCTCTTAGAAGAATTGTTATAACATGATGGTTACAAAAACTCTCCCTCTTTGGCTGCCTGTGGTTTCTCTCCAGTTATTGTACATCAGTTAATATTTTTTTTCTTTCAAAATTCATTTACACATCTCAGTATAAAAAATGACATAAAAACTGAGGTCTTACAGCTAGAAAATGATTGAAAGTGCAGTTTTCATAATGCTCATTCTTACCACCAGAAACAGAACAAGGGTTGTATTAGTTACTTTTTTGGATTAATGCAAACATTTGTTTTGTGATTAAAGTAGTATTTTCTAAATGTTTTGTGCTTTTACCAAGTGCAACTTATCCTTGAAGACATTCACAAAATATGGTGTGGTGTGATAGCTATAATCCACTGGAATTGAAATTTGAAAGTATGCTGCTATACTCCATCTGGACAAATAGGTGTTTAAGTGATTTCTCCATTCTTTCTTATTCTGATTTTTCTGCAAAGCTGTTTCCTGAGATTTTAGAGATTTTATAAATCACACTGATAGCATTTTAGAGTAAACACATATTAAGAGACATTTTTAAATATTTTACATCTGCTGATTGACCTCTTCTCCAAGTGACTGCTCTAAAAGCACAGGATATTTTCAACTAGAATTCAACATACCATTGTCTAAAGTTCAGATTTGTTCTGTCTGCTATGTCAACCCATAAAGTGCTACAGAAAATTAAGTGCTCTGAAAAAACCCTCGACTGTTGTATATACATATAAAACTAGACTCAGAACTAGGGAACAGATTTAGTGTGAACAGCTGTGTTCCTCACGTCTGCACCTGTAAATTTTGAACAATATCATTCACTTTCATCTCACAGTGACAATAGTAAGCCAAATTAATAACAACACATAGACGAGATAATTTAGGGATGAGCCCAAAGAAAAGACCATGAAGCAAGTGGCTAAATTGCTACTTTGCCATCAGAACAAGGTAATGATACAAGTGCAGGAAATGGTACAAGTGAAAAATAATCTTTCAGTATTGCTTATTTAGTGAGGAGAATCATTGTGAAATTACCAATTTCTATTATAAACTGATTTTGGACAAGTATACCAGCTAATCTCTCTTAACATAAATGCTAAGACTCACAGAACAGTAGTGAGCTAACAGCATTCTCCCATCCTTGCTGGCTACAGCACATTCTTAAAAACTACACCATTAGCAAACTCCTAGGCAAATGGAAGTCACACTGAAATTTTTCTCAAAATGGCCAAAGTACAAAGAATAGGCTCCCGTGGAGAATATGTAAAGTATGTACTTGTTACCCTGTGGAGAATTAGTAGAACAAGAGTCATGAAACCTTGCTTCCCTGTACAGCTATATTGAGCTGACACATGCATGCAGCCTGTCAATTATTTTGTCAAAATATGCTATGTTCTTTGGATTCTGCTACATTTCAAGAAGTGTTCTGTTTGAGCCACATCACTTAAGTTCTCAAGCCTGTTAAATACACTGCTTCTTAACTTGCACTTAATTAACTGGAAAAAAAATCTTATTTTTTACTCTCAGTAGTTTTGGCTGCAAAGATATTCATAAAAAATAATACAACAATGATTTTTAATGAACACATTCCTCTTTCCCTCTTAGTCCCCTCCCCCCATCAAAACAAAGGTGAAAAACACCAGACCTTAACAGAATTAGACTTGCTCCATTTAGCTTGAGAAGTTAACTTTCATACACTCTGCAGCCCTGACAAACATCTTAATCTAATATTTGAGAGAGATGTGAGAAAAAGTTGAAAAAATCTTAACTATTATTGTTCTGGTTCCTTCAGCAGTAGCTCCTGATTGTGCCCTAACAAGATGGGCTCTCACTTTCAGTAGAATACAGGATCACATTGACTGGGAATAATACTTTCCTGTTAATTATACTATGTTTTACATAGCACGGAATGATGCTCCGTAAAACAATATCATCTTTGAGTGTGAAATAAAATTAAAAATAGAATAGCAACATTTAAACAGCATTCCAGTATACCTAACACGATATAAACTACATAATATTTACCCCTTATATTCTAATATAAACTGTATTCTGATACATTCTAAATACAATTAAGAAATAGCTGTATCTCATGATAGGAAATTTTGCTCAACAGGTATAAATCTGTCTCGTTAAAGACAACATGCTACCGTGCATAGAAACGTCATGTTAAAATTTTGTTGGAATAACATTGTACACAAAAACACATTAGCATTAGTGCTTTTGTCATTAAGCTAATGGCAAAACTTCATTGGTTACAACAGGAGCACTCCAGCGAGCATTTCTGCTTACTTTTACTGCAGGCCATATTATAGCTCTGTAATCTCTGGAACCCTTAGTATTTTCCATTGCCACATCAACAGCTGCTCACAAGTGCTCAGCCTCTTTTCAAGTGCATGGTTCTCTGCCGATGTCCCCAGCCGTCCCACTCTGCGAGGTCATATCTGAAACATACACCTTTCACTCTGTGAATCGTCCTTTGCCCCTTCTGGTAGCTAACCTCAGCACAGACTTACACCAACTCAAGTGAAAGGTGTAAGTGACAGGGGTATTTAGGTGTAAATCTCCCCGCATATACTCATTTTTGGGGTAGTAGATCAATTTAATAGAGACCTATTGACAAGCCTATTTTAGCTAAATCAGGATTAATTACTGAAATACGAAATAATAAACTCACCACCAGCTTCAACTAGACAATGTTTGTTTTAAATCATACTCTCTTAGTTTGATCCAAATGTTCCTCTTTGATTAGCTATAGTGCAAGGGTATTGAAGGAGGACAGATGATTCTTCTCTTACGTGCACATAAAAACTGCAAATGCTGTTTGCCATTTGTCATTTTTTGAAATAAAGATGCTTAAATTATTCCGTTATTTTTGTTTTGTATAAATACAACAACTGGAATATTGTTTTTTCAGTTGGCTCATGTAGATATTGAACTTGAAAAATTCCTATTTGTCACCATCAGTTCCTTTACACAAGCTTAAGGTTTTTCCCTTTTCATACTTACTTAGATAAGATACCCACAGCATTATAGACCATGTAACCACACACAGCTACACACAAAATAGCATACATTCTTAAAAATAACTCCCCTTGACATATTCCTGAATTGAAAAGCTCCTAAGCTTCCACAGGAAAACACAAACATTTACAGGGGAGTTGCCATTTGGGATCTCATGCCAACTGCCAGCAGATACACGCACCCCTGCTTCAGACCATGGTCTGTATTAACTGTTCCAAAGGAAGATGCAAGGAGCTGTCTACAGGCACGGGAAGTTGTGAACAAAATAACACCTATAATGCCAACTACTTCCCAGGCTCTGAGAATTAGTTTCAAACTTTGGGTCATGAAGATCACTATTTTTCATTTAGTTATTCTTGGCACATGAAGGCACTGATTATGTCAAATTCCTCCTATCAATCTAACTTTTCTATGCTAAAGTTTCTGTACTCTTCTTCTTTGTTATACTCAGCGAAATAACCAAAGTTTTGCCTTTTGTCTGCACCTTAGCTTCCATTTCTCTGTTGGAGAGGACAATGAGTTCGTGATTACGCTGGAATGATAAAGGATAAATCTGTACAGTCTTTCTTCAGCTCATGCTGTCTGCAGATATGGGTCATCATTTATAATGATGCCATCTGCAGAGATGCTGAAGGCACCATTAGCCAAAGAGTGAGAAAAAAGTCAACAAAGCTATAAAATAACCATGAAGATATATTCATTATTATTCCTCTGTTTTAATAAGGTATGTGTTCAGTGTGCCAAGATAGAACAAGTAGTATCAATAAACTTCAGCTACCTTAGAAAGAATCTATTAACAAAGACATTCACAGCTTTACCAATAAAATCTGTAATCAAAACGCACACCACACAAAGACTTTTTATGCTGCAACAGGATGAAGATTTGAAGCTATTATCAAATTGACAAGGCTGCTGACATAAAGCAGGCAGGCAATTATTTTGGATGGCTATATCTCTCACAGTATTTTGACATGATATCTCTTCTTTTCCTTTTGATGCCCATGTGTAATTCTGATGAGCATTATTATTAGCTATGCAGAGCAGCATGTTAACTTGTTGGATTCAGTTTGCAAAGGGCTGGACTTAGTACAAATTTGTATTTATCTGCCTTGTTTTATTCCTGCACCATTAAGTGTTTCTGCAGAACCCAGAAAACCTAATGACCATGCGGAGTTCTCTTAGAAAGAAAAAGGCAGCAGATAAAGAAACCTTGAGGATACTTGTTGTAGGAAGCCCACTTGCAGAGTTCAGTGGTTCTGTGAGGATGGCAGCAATGTCAGTAGATACTGACAAGCATGGGAAAGGAATTGGTAGGAAAAGAAATCTGGGACCAGAACCAAAGTCAGTTGAAAGTTTATCACAGAGGCAGATGTCCTTACAGAATATGTTGCTTTGAGAAATGGGTTGTGAGATAAATGTGTATCAGTTCACAACACACACACAAAAAAAGACCTAAATTACTGTGTTTGCAAACAAAGACTTGCGAGGCACTGCCACCCCCTGTCACACAACTCACTCACCTTTCCCCTAGTTTCTTTATAGACACCCGTGTGCCTATGAATTTTATTCTTTTTTTACAGTTTTGACTAATTTGCTTAGTATGCAAGCCAGACTCACAGTCAGTCTGCAGTTGTCCCTGGATCCAGGCTGCAGACATCCCAGTCCCACACTCTGATAACATTTTGAGGAATAGGTAACATACTGCATTACTGCATGAGCAATCCCATTTTTAATGTAATTTTGAACGCGAAGGTAAATAATTTCAGATCCTTTTTACAATTGAGATTGGCAATTTTCTTTAAAAACCTGTATCTTCATAGCTTCTTCAGATTAATACTATTTCTCTAAGTAATGTCTGGTTTGAAAAAAAAAAAAAGAAAGAAAGAGAAGAAAAAAGAAAGAAAAAAGTTCTGCTCAAAGAACTTCTTTGATCACTTTTGCCCTGAATCATGATACACTCAATGCATTTACATTTTCTTCAGTGGTTTTTGTCTTCTCTGACTGCTCCATTTATACCTGGATCATCAGCCTGCTCTGAACAACACTCTGAAAGGCTTGCTAGGTACCAGCATGATAAAAACAGATTTTGCTACTAGCTTTCATATCCTTAATAGGATGCTTCAGTGTAGTTTTACCTTTAACTAGAAAAAGGTTAATCTTATTCATAGTGGCTTTCTTAGAGATAATTTCTACATTGACAGTTTATTTTTTTTATTTTTATTTTTTATTTTTTTTACTTCCTTTACATTGCTGTGAAGTCAGATTGGTTTTTGAAGATCATTTAAAAAAATAAAATGCTAATGCACTGGATTTGTTATACTCTTTCTCCTTAAAAGAAACATTGTTCTTAATAGAGCGCTGCAGGTAGATCCTCATCACTTCAATATGGCAAATCACAGAATAATATTGAATGTTATATCCTGCATTACAGTCATCATGCCATTTATGTAAAATGTCATAAAATGGCATGTAATTCTGCATTATTTTAGTTTTAATACATAAAATATTTTATTTTATTAAAGACTAAGACAAACCATTACTTAATGTAGGTTGACATCTCATCTAACTTATTGGATAGCTTGTGATATAGATGAACACCAAATACAACGAAACCATTCATTACTAGGAAGAAGGAAAACAGATAAGCATTCAGTGTACTAATTAGGGGAGCAGCTATTTTCTAGACATGCCTCTTAGCCTGGAATCATTCTTCTAGGATATAGAAAACAGATGCTCTTTTAATTAGAAGCAGAGATTCTGAGTTTCAGCCAGAAACACTTAAGAGTATGCTTGACTGTAGTGGAGATAAAACACAAACTTTATACCAGTTCCACCACCTTGTGTTATGTAAATGTCTGCTTATGTACACATTGGCTAGATGGCATTGGATCCATTAAAGCATCTCCATGTGGCTGTGACAGTCTCCTTTTCACAGGGAAGGGACTACTAGCCAATAAACTAGCATGAGCTGTTCTGTAATATCAGTGGTCAAGCCCTGTAGCTTTTTAAACAGTGGATTCTGGATTCTATCCCCAGTGCTGCCTATATGCAGTTTAGTTGGCTGTCTTCTATGACTATATATAGAACCAGATTTATTACTATGGGTGTGTTACCAAGAAAGCAGATCCAACCTGATAGAAGAACAAATATTAATTCCCTCCTGCTGAAAAACATCTTCTGTTGTCTGCTTATCCTTCTCTCTTTTATAGCCACAACAGCAGTGATTGATGCCTAAAAAAATACCTAAGCCAGAATAAATATCAGCAGAGAAGACAAAATGAAGTGTGACCTCTCAAAAATTTAATTTTACAGCAACAAAAACACAATAGCCACATACTGCAAATGACAGCTTCATACACACAAAGAAATCAAACCCACATGTTCGCCACAGGTCATTCCATGTCTAAATGTGGACAGCAAAAATGAAAAGGGAAAAGCACAGTCTTGTTTATAATACTGTCTCTCGAGGCTTGGGCAGCCATCCCAAAAATGATAGCCTGTAAGTCACAACAAATAGCATGGCCTAGACCTTAACTCCTTTTGGATCTACATAAGGTAAAAGTTAACTGTAGGTCTTAGTTGGAAGCTGAGATAAATGCGCAAGAGGAACCTGCCCTGTTGGCTCAAGATGATACCATGAGAGTTAGCTAAACTGAGGCAATGAGCTGTTACCTTAAATACTCCAGAAGCCCTAGAATCACAGATGTCTATCAAAGACTGCATAGCACTGATAAAAGAGAAAGACACCTCCTTCCTAAGCTCTCTTAGTTAAAGAGCAAGGAGGGAGGGGGGGGAAGAATTGTTGGAACAGGACGGTAATTGGCTCACCAGTGCTGTGACACCTGCAGTAATTAGCTTTCTCAGTACACTCTCACTGAATTTGAATAAAAAAGTTTGGGATGGTTAGATTGTACTGCCATACTAAACATATGTACAATATCCAGACTCTGCTTGCAGACCTTGGCTCTAAGCAGACCACAGGGCATCTGAATGCAGACTGTAGCTGCTTGTTACTATAGAGAGAAGAGTGTGGGAGGCAAGCTGCAGAGTTTTAAATAGGCTTTCAGACCTAGAAAAAAGCCTGAGTCAACTGCAGTGAATAGAGAGTGAAGGGAAGGAAAACTGATATAGTGAAATGCATAAGCAGATTGGCAAGGCTTGTGACAGTTGGTGTTTTCCTTAGAGCCTCAGCTTTTAGAATTAAGGGACTGAAGAGAGAGCCAGATTTAATATTAAACATTTCTAGCTCTTGACGAGGCCATTTCAACATTAAATTTGTAATGATCTTTCCCACTTTACACATCAATTTAATAAGAATATTGAACTCTTTAGACAAGGGAAAAGTATGCATGTCATGTTTACAGTTTAACTAAAGCCAAACCTTACTGTAAATATGATTTTGTTTTGTTTCTCTTCCAGAGTCATGTGGAAGTATAAAGAGAATCAGCAAGATTCTGGAGAGCAGAAGACTAAGATAGAGTAAGATAAGAAAAAGCTAGGTTTTCCTTCCTATAAATCTGACTGCTTCTGTTATAGTTGCCTTGGAGCATAGTATTTAAAAGGTAGTTTCAAATCACAGTGTTGTCCAAAGTGAAGGATAGGCAATGACAGGACAAGGGGTAATGGTTATAAACTGAAAGAGGGTAGATTCAGACTAGATATAAGGAAGAAATTCTTCACTGTGAGGGTGGTGAGACACTGGAACAGGTTGCCCAGAGAAATTGTGGGTGACCCCGCCCTGGAAGTATTCAAGGCCAGGCTGGATGGGGCTTTGGGCAACCTGGTCTAGTGGGAGGTGTCCTTGCCCATGGCAGGGGGGTTGGAACAAGACGATCTCAAAGGTTCCTTCCAACCTGAACCATTCTATGATTCTATGGTCTCATATGACAAGCATTACTCCCAGGGAATTATTTGAACTTTTCTATTGTCAAAATCTTTTTCCTTTAGAATTCAGAGAAATGACTATAATGTATATCTGTGTTCTCATCATTACCACCGTTCCAAGGATCTTCAAGTACTATGCAAATATGAACTCCTTCATTCACACTCAGGAGACGTGAAACCAGCATTATACCTACTTTACAGACAAATAATTGGTGGTTTTGGTTTACCAGATGACAAGCTCAAGGTCACAGAGCAAAGGAAGAGCGCAGAATAAAACAGGACAAGCCTATAACTCCTGGTCCCTCTTGGTTAGCATTCTTTCCTACTCCTATGCTCGAGTTTAATGCCTGTACAGCACTGTAAATACCAGCCAGTCCTTCAGCACAGAAGGACAGTGTTTGCTTTAGTGCTATTTTTAGTTAAGCAGATCCCACTTTTAAATCTGCAACGCCTCCATTTTCAATATCGTGATTATGTTTGATGTTCCATACGAAGATGAGGGAATTAGTATGAATCCGAAAGCACAATGCAGAGTAGGCAATACCATGCTGCCTTCTGAAACACCAGCACAGAGCAAGCAGAAGCTCTGGTGGGGGCTTTGCAGGCATCAGGCAGCTGGACGTGTCAGCTGGGTGCCTCATCAGACAGCTGGTGCAAGTGGAAGGTCAAGAGTGAATTTACTGTTTACTGAATTCGTAAATTACTAATTATTCAGCTCGCTAAGTGAGGCAGGCTCATTGCTGGCACATGATACTCCCCCTCCCGTTTCCCCAAAGTGCGCATGGAAGAGCAGGAATTCTCAGCTATATTTTGATAGATGGAAGTCATTAAGGCGCAGTAATAAAGGGCATAAAGAGCTATAATGGGCAGGTCACTAATGAGTGTAAGCATATTTCCATGTTTGTCAGAGAACAGCTGGAGAAGATAACAACTCAATTTGTACTGAAAAAACACAGTGTCTGCAGAGAGCTTGGGGATAGCCTTGCTAACTAAGAGACAGTGAAATGTGGGGTCTGGGTGCATTGGGAGTGATGGCCCAGAACAAGCGAAAGGAGTGCCTTTAGTGACATTCACAGCTTTCAGATACGGTGACAGACAGCAGCTGGGGGGACCATCTTGGAGCTGCAGTCATTTCAGAGGTACTGACTGACAGAGCTACCATGCGAGGAGAGAGACTGCCAGGAAAGGAAGCAAGGAAACAGTCCACAACATGTGGGTCAAAAGATTAATGCAGTGAGCCTAAACCACAAAGAGATTTGTTCTTCACATCCTGTGTCTTTAAGTTGAAGAAGTGGCTTTGGAGATAAACAATCCAAGAACAAGTGAGAAAGTGACCTGAGACAGGGAATATCATTCTCATGACCCAGTGACTGACTGAATTTTTGTTTGCCCTCAGAGGAGTATGACTTTTAGTCTGCCCGCACTGGAGCAGGCAGGAGTCAAAGGTGGCTGGCATGAGGAAGCGCTGCTATAAAGGCCCAGGAGGGTGTTAGCTTTGACCTAGTAAGTCTAAATGAAAGAAAAACTTGGGGAGAATACAGCCAGATGTTGTAGTGACTTACATCAGCTAAGTGGCCAAATAGACATGTTTTCATCTCCAAAAGTGTAACTCTGTACAGGAGACATCTGTCAAATGAAGAATCAAAACTTTTGGAAAGAGCAGGGGAAAGGGATGCATACTCTCTCTACACAGTCATTGCTTGCTGCAATATTCACCAAGACCCTTTAGGATTGCCCCAGACTGAAAATTGTTCCCTCACTGTGCTTGACTGCTCAGAAAAGAATGACGGTGAAAATGAACAAATCAGCAAATTCCCATGATGAAAGACAGCAATTACAGAAAACTCAATAAAAGAGGTACAGTCAATTTACAGGTACAGTCAATGTTCAGCACGGAGGGATGGAAATATGGGTCATCATAGAATCATAGGGTTGGAAGGGACCACAAGGATCATCAGGTTCCAACCCCTCTGTCACAGGCAGGGCCACCAACCTCCAGATCTGGTACTAGATCAGGTTGCCCAGGGCCCCATCCAACCTGGCCTTGAACACCGCCAGGGACAGGGCATCCACAACTTCTCTGGGCAGCCTGTGCCAGCACCTCACCACTCTCTCAGTAAAGAACTTCCCCCTGATGTCTAATCTAAACCTTCCCTCCTTCCGCTTAAAAACATTCCCCCTTGTCCTATCACTGTCTACCCTTTCGAAAAGTTGGTTCTCCTCCTGTTTATAATCACTTTTTAAATACTGGAAGGCCGTTATGAGGTCCCCCCGCAGCCTTCTCTTCTCCAAGCTGAATAAGCCCAGCTCCCTCAGTCTGTCCTCGTAGGGGAGGTGCTCCAGCCCTCTGATCATCTTCGTGGCCCTCCTCTGGACCCTCTCCAACAACTCCACGTCTTTCCTGTGTTGGGGACCCCAGAGCTGGACACAGTACTCCAGTTGGGCTCTCACGAGGGCAGAGTAGAGAGGGACAATCACTTCCCTGTCCCTCCTGGCCACCCCTCCTCCTGATGAAGCCCAGGATACCATTGGCCTTCTGCGCTGCAAGAACACACTGTTCTGCTACAGGGTCAGCTGTAGTAGAAGAATGAAACAGCATGTTTTCTAGAATATAGGAAAGAGAAGCAAACACTTGAGGTGGGAGGAACAGACTTAAACACAACAAAGAAACAATTTACTTAATTCAGTGGGAAAAAACAACACAGTAATGAAAAGCAGCCGTTAAATCCAACTGAGAAACTATGAATGAATTGCATTGTTTCAGAAGAGATTCTATGCCAAGACGCTTGCAAGCAAGTCACCCAATCTACACATATTGAAGTCAGGCTTCATAGAGTGTTCAGACGGAATGTGAAGTGAGGCACTGGTGATAGAGAAGTGAAAAAGAGCATTCTACTCGGGAGATTTAGACTGGATATAAGGAAAAAGTTTTTTTACAATAAGGGTAGTGAAACACAGGAATGGGTTGCCTGGAGATGTGGTGGAAGCCCCATCCCTGGAGACATTCAAGGTCAGGCCGGACTGGGCTCTGAGCAACCTGATCTAGCTGTAGGTGTCCCTGTTCACTGCAGGGGAGTTGGACTAAATGACCTTCAAAGGTCCCTTCCAATTCTAAGGATTCTATGATATGGCAGAAAGGAAGCACGTTTTGGGATAGTAACTTTGGATTTTTGATTCTGGCTGTGCATCAGAAAGAGGATGTAAGCAGTTTGATTTCCAGTGCCTCCATTTAACTAAAACACATGAAAGTCCACCTGACATCTTGAAAGTCCTATTTCAAAAGCAAGAAGCACTATCAGCTTCTCAAAGTGTTTCACACAGCCCAAGACCCAGTGGACAGATCCTTACACCAAGTCTGTCTCTTAAGACTCTTTTGACAGAGGCCTGTGCTCTAAAACAGTGAAACTGCTTTATATATATACAGCATGTGAAGCTGCTTCTCTAGATCTTCTCAATCTCATTTATGACATTGATATACATCTTGGATGCTTTTGTAGGTGCTGTTGCAATTTATTGTCCAATGGCAATACACAATTGCCTACTGTGGCTCTATGGTAGGTAACTTCAGTGAGATTTGAGCAGCCCTGGAGGACTGGAGCTTTTAAGAGCACTTGAAAAACTCCATCAGTCATGGTGACATCTTGAACAGTGTACATACATAACTGTCAAACTATCATTCATACTCATAATGTATGCCAGGGTGTAGCTGCACATAGGTCGAGGGGCATTAACTCAGCGTGGGAGCTGCCTTCTAAGTGATGTAGAGACAGGAGGGAGGGAAATGGCCCACATTCTGTCTGGCCAGAGAAAAGTTCTTTTAACTGGTTAATTTTAGAACAGTCAGGTTATAAGACAGGACATTCCCATGAAATGACTAAAGAGGCCTGTGGGACAAATTAAACCAGGCTGAACTACTGCTGCCTACAATGCAAACACCAGAGGAGGACAGGCAGTCAACTATACCCTATTTGCAATATGGCTAGAAACAGCTTCTTCCTCTTTGCATCTTTTCCCAATCAGAGAAGGGCCATAAAGAGATCCAGGGAAAATTGCAACAGAGGTAAATGTTACACTTTTCAAGCAGCTTCCATGTACCAACTGAGTTTGAGCAGTATCTTGACTCCCTGCACATTTCACCCTGGTTCCTTTCTGAACTACATTTTCACTCAGTTTGCCATTTGAATTTAACAGGATAATCACAAAGTGACACTTCAAAGAAAAAAATTGCTTATTTAGAAATCCTCAGGCTGGTGAATGTCTTCAGTTGTTGGAAAGGGCAGCAAAATGGGGTGGATTACATTGCAACGATTTTAACACAACTTTTCAGACAACATATATAATGTGTGTGAGAGAGAGACAGAAAGAGAGTTTTGCTCTGATTTCTGTTGAAAACAGAGCAACTTTAGTCACTTTAATCAGAGTCTGGAAGCTTCCTTTGGAAAAGAAGGACAACATTGCAATTCAGACTGCTAGTGACCACTTCCACCATTTTTCTGGTTCTGCTGCTGCACTGCCTCTGAGTCTCACCCAGCCCCAAGCTGAACTTTCGAAGATTCATTAGCAATTGACTGCATAATAATTACTGCAGAGCTTGGCTCCAGACCTTGGAAAGTGCTAAGTCATCAGCTCTAGGGGCCATAAATCACCAGTTCTGGTCAGTCTCAGTGAAAAAATATGAAAGCTACAGCTTCTTTAGTGCAAGTCTGGACCCAGCTGACATCCAATCCAATTAAAACAAAACCACATGATGAAAACATTGTGTAATGCGCTCTCCAGTGGTTTGAAGTGTCTTGAATGCAAATGGCAACATGGACAAGGGTGGCTCTGAGACTGAGCAGTGCTCACCCCAGGCGCATTGGCAAAGGTCTAACCCTGGCCTGAAAAGCAGGGAAGGCTTTAAGTGAAACCTTTTCATATTCTTAAAACAAAGGTAATCTTCAACACTTTCTTTTTTGGATCTCAATTCTCCCTTTCTTTGTGCCTGACTAAACAAAGAAAAAACAATATTTAGACAAAGGATTAACAGTCAAAGAGGTAATTGCACGTAGGAAAAATATTTCGTTTATGAATTGCCATTGAAGTTTTCAATTTGCACATGTTCTGTAAGTAATTTCTGCAATCAGTTTTTGGCCTAAAGATTCTGTGAGCAGTTTATTTTTTAAATCCTAGGCCTTGCAGAGCACTTGATAGATAGCTCATGTGTGCTATTTCCATTACTTTGACTGAACCCAGGCTCTTTTTACAAATAGTTGTGTTTTAGAGTTCAACATTTGCCTTCTTTAAACACTTCACTTTTATTTGCCTAAGATTAGCTGTTTCATAAACATTGTTCACAACAGATTTCTTTGAACCTCTTTGCAAGAATACTCTCTTAAAAGTACTTCTCACAGATAAAATAAATCTGCCTTTTCTTATAACAGTGACAAAATGCACTTTCAAATAGTTGGTCCAGCTGTGTTAAGAGAATATTAATCAAGCAACTAAGAAACATTTATCCAGTTATTGTAAAGATTCCAGCCCTGCTGCACTTTAGTACCTGACAATTGTATCCAGGGAACGTTGCCACAGGGAAAAGATACAGCAGTACTCCTATCCTACCAAGGGCAGGGCCTGGGGAGCCCACACAGCCCACTAAGGATGACCCAGAGCTTTGCACTGAACAGAGAATACAACCAGACTCCACTGCTTTTCCACTAGAAAAACCTCTTTTTTTTTTTCCCCAAGAAGAAACAATATTTTACGGATTGATCCTTGCCAAGGAACACCACTTGAAAGATCTTTTGTGTGTGTGTGTAAGAAAATGTAACCAGATAGAGTACAAATAGTAAACTACCAGCAGACTGATGTGATATTTCAAAAATCACACACTAATACGAAACATACGATTCAAATACTAAACAGGAACCCATCCAGATCAAAATCTTAGGTCAAAATCATAACAACTGAAGTGGCTAAAACACTCAGATTATTACGTCAAAGTTTTGCTCTCAATATTTTAAAGTTGGGTCAAGCCTGTTAAACACAGGCTATACTTAGATACATTTAACATACATGAATATTTGAATGGACCAAAAGGAGGACCCAGGAATGCCTTCCTGATGCTCCAGATACCTGATGGCAAGATATAATAAGTCAAGAATGTTGTAGGCCTCCAGGAGACAGCTGCCCAGAGCAGAAAATAAAACCTGGATATAGGTACAGTGATGATGTAGGAAAGGCAGATGCTTCTGAGGGGTGTTCAGACACCCCACACATTGAGCAGGGGAGCTGCTCAGTGAAACCTAGGTCCTGAGGAGTAGTGGTGGTGGGAGGAGGGGGTCAAAGCAGCACCTCCATTCGCTGGAAGGCTGTAGGATCACAGCTGAGAAGGGTCTGTGGGAAGGAACAGACAAACAAGCATTTAGAATGGCAGTTTGAGACAGAACTGATCCAGGCAGTGTCTTTTAGGAATATTCCAGGCACAATTCTTTGTTTTACTCTTTGACACTTTGTTTAGTTTCTGAATCCCCATGGTACTAAGGTACGATGCACTTTGGCACATCACAAAAAGTCCCAAATTATTGTGGAATATTTACTAAGATAACTTTCTGTAAAAATATGCAAGAGTCTTTACAAGTACCCCATTTACTTCTAACTTTGAAGGTAAAAAATGGCAAATGCTTTAACTAGCTAAATATTTATAAAAGCTTCTCTCATGCATGCCATGTATAAAGCCTTCCAAGTACTTTAACAAGCTAGAAATAGAGAAACATTCAAAGCTGAAAGAGCCATATTTGGGGTGAAAAACTGAAATTGTTTAAAAACACCACCAGCAGTGAGAAGACAAATGACATATTTTAATGTATGTGCTATTTTAAGTTAAGGCCGTAAGGATTATAGTTAGAATTTGGCCAGGACATCATACTTGCAGAAGAAAACAGCTGCCAGTAATGCAAGTAAATAAGCAATAGGAGGTCTCCAAAGAAAGAAATTTGCACCTAAGGCCAACCCAGAGTCTGAGCTCCAGAATGACCTGTCTACAGGGTTTGGTGTTCCTTTCTGTAGCACTGAGTTTCCTTGTGATGGGACATCCCCTGAAATAACCATTTATTGTCAAAAAGTATACGGAAGATGCCCAAGGCGCACAATGTAATTGTATTAATTTATCTTATGCGGTTCTTATAACATGGATTGTCTTCCTTTACTGTCATTTTTTCCTCACACAATGCAAGCAGGAGTGCTCACTTTTACATCACTTAGATTTCTTCCCTAGCACCGCAGCTCTCTGATTGCTATACTTCCACAGGCAAAGCACCAGCACAACAGCGATGTCAACAGGTGAAAGTCCCAAGCTGAAAAGCACATCCCTGCACTTTCTGCAGATATAAGTCATCTTTGCCAAAATATGTGTATTCTAAGGGTGTTACAGCTGTCACTGTAGTCAGTCGACAGTAGATGACAGGAAAGCTTACCTCTGAAGACTCGATCTGTCTTCACTGTTTTGGGTACTCTTTGAAAATCAATTCCCACTTTCTCCTTTATCAAAAAATGCTATTTTCTTTACTGGGAAAGACTGAAGCAACTCACACATGCTCTAGAATCAATAAATCTCTCTTTATAGGCAAAACATTTGGTAGACAGACAGACAGCTAATTGCCCTACATTCTTGAAAATGTGAACTAAATACACTATCTATATTCCATTAGCCAATTTTGTGCAGTTTAGCTACTGAAAATTGTTATGAGTGTCTGCAAGATACAAACTTTTATTCCCTATAAAGCAGAAACTGCACTGTGGCACTTCCTTCATTGCTTTTAAAGCCTGTTTGTCAAATGCAGTATTTCTCTTCTCCGAAATTTAACGACAGATGGTGGGCGCAGATTGATAGTAAGGCTTTTTCAGAAGTGATGAAAATGCATTTGGCCATTGTCACAGGCTCCCAAAGAACTCAAGCTCAGGGCAGGGAGGAAAGCAGAGGGAAAGGCTGCTGCTCACATGTCCCTTGGCTGTTGGTACTCAGCTGGGGTACATCAAAGCATTGAACATTGTGACCAACTAAAAACACTTCATGTGTCAGTTGCTATTTCAGCAGTTCCAGAACACTCTTATCACCAGGTAATCACACTATCTGGAAGTCATTATATGAACTTTTTCCTCCACGTACACATTTGGGCTGCAGAGGGGCCAAAAATGACAGCCTCTTTCTACAAGATGCCATATAAATTATGTATCAAACGATAATCAAACCTGCATTCAACATGACTGACAAAGAAGTGTAAATTGTATTATTACTCACCCAAGTGAGACAGAGAATAGTAGCTACTTTAGGATGCATGTACAAAACTGAGATATTCCGGGAAGGAGATACGTTAAGGAAATAATGATAATGCATACAACTTCAGAAAAAAATTCAAGTTGGGAGTAGATTTATGCCACATCTATATTTATTGCAATACTTTCCTCTCTTCCCTTCAAGTCTGCTATGATTTTCATGGCATATCTTATCAGATTGACATTCCAAGGATTCTGCATGTATTTCCCAGAAGCAGGAGGCAATTTTCTCCACAATCCAGGTTTATCATCACTTCCTTCCTTATTTCTGCATCTTTCAACACCACCGCAAACTGAATGCAACCTCTGCTTTGAATAGAAATGTATCAGTCATATAGAGAGGAAACAGTAGTCTCTTCCCTGCTGGCCAAGGTATGCTACTATCCTTCCCTCTAACAGTCATGATACACATCAAGAGCTTCAAAAAGGACAGAAAAAAATAAACTGTGTAAAAACCACCTGGCTGACACGAGAATGTCCCATTATATAAATATGCTATATATGCACAGCTATACATTAGTATTTCTTTGGAAGCAGATACCTGACATCCCATGTCAGGTAAGCTACTGTAGCTTTGGATTTCCTTGTTCATATAAGTCTCAGTACATTCATGAGCCTCACTTGGCTAAAACAGAAAGGTGGCTTCTATTCCAATAAGAGATGTTCTGTGAACTGCTCTCAGCTGGGAGTCTCATTTTATGCATTTTACACAAAGGTTTCTGAAAAGCAGCACATTAACACAAAACACAAGTGATAACTGAACAGGATACAAAGAGACTGTTCTCACAAATGTCTCATCAATAAACATCATAAAAGACTTGCATCAATAGTACTCCATCTAGCAGCACACACAAACCTTAGTAAATAATGAAAACATAAACAGGAGAGCAATAAGGAAGGCAAGCAGGGAGTACAAATGATATCACTGAAACAAAAAGCAGCAAGGTTACCAGAGAAAACAGAGCATTTTCTTGTAAGGGAATTGTGCATACCTTTCTGCTACAAGAGAGGTTAGTGCTGGGGTGAAGGGTAAAATGCATGGATTCATTCTTTTATCAGGACGCAGAAACTGAGTTTGCTGTTTGCAAAGAGTGACTTGGGAAAAATAAGTTGAATATATTTTCAGTTGAAGTAATTGCAAATCTGACACTGTGGTGTGAATGCGCTCACTGGAATTCAAGCTTTTGTTTCTGCAGTGCAACTCACTTCAGAATGCCTCCGTTCTTGAATGAGTGTATCCACGTTGTCCATTTCGGTTTCAGCAGTCAACGTTAAATTCACACAACTAGATTAACCATCGAAGTGCCTCCATACACACAGGCACTGACAGGAAAAGGCGATGCACCAAAAATGAAGAAAAGAGTAACATAAGACTATAAAGCTCATTTTATGTTGTGCTGCAGGCAAGGCTTGCCCCTGAAGGCATCAGTTAAGCACAAATGCAGTAGAGCATTCTTGAATTCATTCAACAAATGCACAAGTCACATTCGCATAAAAAAAACCCTAAAATTCATGTGAAGAAGGAAAGCATTAAGAAATTGAGTTAAAGATAAAAATTGGAATCTATTTCTGCAGTGTTCCTAAAGCACATGCATTTTCTTTAATTAGAAGCAAGCTTCCATATAAGAAATGCAACCTTGTAACTTACAATAGCTGATGCATAAACATAATCAGTTGTGATGTAAACTCCAGATTACACACTCTCATCTCTTGACCTTGGAATCAACATGCTTCTCTCTAGCTGTAATTGATGCCCACACATTAGGAGGGCAATGACTTTGCAGGGTATGTCAGTAACCATGGGCATTCTCACATCCTTGGTATTGAATACTGTTCATTGAGTATTGTTTAAGGCTATGACACACCAGCAGCTGGGCAGCCAGCTCTTTCCTAGAGGCAAAGGATTGTGCACAGAAGTTCAGTGTGGGTACCCCATTTTCAAAGCAGTGAAGAGGGCACTGGAAAGTGGACCCTTTTCCACGTAATTCTTCCTTTTTCCACTTCAGAAAAGGGCCTGCATTTTTGTCAGCTGTCACAGAGTGGTATCATCCCAACTGAGCACGGAAGATGACAGAAGGCTGTGCAAGCAGAGTGCACTTAGCTAGAAGCTGGTGCTACCATCTACTGCTGTGCTTGCCCTTCTGCCTTCTATTGGGTGTCACAGAAATCTGTGACTAGAGGGATGGACAGAATCCAAGGGAGAAAACGGTCTAACATGCACCCTGTGAAAGTTGGGAAGGTCTGTTGTAGAGCAGCTTTTTCAGATTGGCTTATCATACAATGCAAGTGTTCTGTAAGCATCAAAGTGCAAGACTTAATAAACAAAAACAACAACAAACACAAAAAAAGGGAACTCTGTTAGTATTTTATCTTTCAGAAACTCAAGTCCAAAAAACATGTAGAAGGGTCAGCCTTGGTGGAAGTCCATCCTTAGCAGACATTCTAGGCCATGGTCTTTCATAAACAGAGTGCTCATAACAGCTGGCCATTAAATAAATAAATAAATAAAGCTGTATTTTTTTCTGCAAAAAAATTCACCAGTGCTGGCTCTTCTGAGGTGATTATGACTCCCTTTTGCCATTAATGAAAAGGGTGGGATATTGCTGCTTATTACTTGAGGGAAATCAAGGCCATAATTTCACTGCATTTCAGCTCTACTGAAAAATTAGGGCTACCCAAGAGGCTGCATGACAACTAATCCTCTAGCATGAAACAGTGCTAAATCAGAACAAACTCCATTAAACAAAACACAAATGTGGTCCAGACCTTTACCGTTTAAATTTCTCACTTTGTTCTAAAAGTTTACAAAAGAAAATGCAAGCAGTCAAAAAGAAAAATGTTAGCAACTGTTAGAGGGGATTTATGTCCATTTCTGCCTTTCATCAGGTTAAAACTGACTGATTCTTCCTCCAATTCTGGCTGGAGTCCATAGCAATATCCATTATGTGGACTGGTATAAACTCAGCTTTACTTCAAAAAAGGACCAAATTGATCTTTCAGCAGTCTGAACAATGACAAAAAGTATCAACAAGTTTTGCCTTTGGGCTGCCTTCAGTGCCGCTAGAGCTCTAAGTCTTTTCTAGAAGGCCAGAAGAAATAGAAAGAGAATGATGCAAGAAGGAAACTAGAGAAATGCTGATTGTGAGATATTGAAATATTATTTCCTGGAGTAATTATTTGACTCAGTAAGTGCAATGAAATCTGCACTCTGCAGTATTGCATAGCACGCTTCTCCTGTTAAGCTACGTACCTACACTAACATACCTCTCCTCTTCAAGGAATCATTTACAATACATTACTCATTTAAAAAATTTAAATATTCATTTAAAAACTACTTATTCCTTCCAGGGCTGAATTTAACAACTTGTTTAACACTCTTGTCCCTATTTCTTTGCATCTCAGTCTCCTACCTGTAAAAGAGGACAAAGATGTTGAGCTGCATAAATAGGACTCATCTTCTGGGATACGACATAAGAGCCAAGAGCCAAAGACAATGGAAAGCCAACATGTGGCCAGCCACTGCCACCACACCTGGTGGGGCCTCCTGCAGACCACTTCACCACTCAAGAGTTTGTTTTTGATGTTTTCTTAACCAATGATCTTCCTGCCCTACTCTCTTTCCATATTGCTACGTTTTATCCAGCTGTAAAACCCAGGTTACTAAAACATTTTACAGTATGTCCATGGTCTCAAAGCAAATGGGAGGGGGGAAGAAAAAGGTTAGCAAATGAGAGGGGGGAAGAAAAAGGTTAGCAAACAGGGACCCAGGGGCCTCTGGCAGGGTGAGGAGCGATAAGCAAGAAATCCAGCCAGCGTCTCCATCCCTGAAAAAACAGCAACCCAAAACATACAGGGAAAACACACAGCAGGCAGTGCTGGACCGCAGCCATGCTTCACCTCGTGCCAGAGCAGGACTGTGTTCCTTGTGCCCTTTGATGGTAGGGGCTAGCACTGGAAACGGGGCACAGTTCACATCAAGACCTGTACTCAGAGGTGTCTGTAACTTGAATAAAGAAATTTAGAAGCAAAAGGTCACAGCCTGATACATAGAGCGCAAAAGGAAAGCCATGTAGCAACTCGTAGCTAGGCACGGGGATAATCTGCATATGCTGCGTACAAGACAGCAACACATGGCAGAGCAGTTAGCTGACAAGTTACTGACTGTACTACTTACATCAGTACCTAAACGAATGATGCAAATCTGTATTTTTTTTTCAAGTAAAAGGAAGAAGTTGATAATTCTGGAAACTGGTGCCCAAAAATGAGCCTCTATCAGGGGAAAAAAGGCTGTTATCACTGAATTCCAGACGTTTAAAACTTAAAGCTCAAAGTCAACATAACAGGACATCAGTATTTCAAATGCCTGTGTCTTAGAGGGCTTCTCTCTACATATTTGTAAGAACATATCTTAAGGGATTGTAGAAAGCTCAGAAAAAGTCCTAAAAGGAAAACACTAGTCAAGCTGTATATGTTTCCATAACAAGTGTTGAATCTGTGAAGGCTTATACAACAGTGACTTCTGCTGTGAAAGCCTTGTCAAACAAGCATATAGGTTATTAAGGTTAAAGCTTCCTGGTATTGCTCTGATTACTCAAAATACTTAATATGCTTTAAATAGAACTTAACAATATGCTTCTGGCAGGAGGGTTTATAATACAAGAGGCCCCAGTTCCTGTTCTTGTACCTACAGTGAGGGGTGAAATACCTATTTTAGGGGGACAAGGATGGAGATACAAAAACAAAACTTTGCTCAGAAGTCCCAAAACAATAATAAAACTATCCTTTATCAGGAAATTCTGAACACTTCATTTCAAATACAGGTGGATTCAAGAGAAGCTTTTGGGACCTAAGTCTCATTTCACTGCACTTTACCTGAGCTGAAAGCAAAGGCAGTTTTAGTGGACTTACATGACACTTTAATTCTCTGAACACTTAAGGATATTTCCTTCCAGGGCTGAGTTTAACAACTTGTTTAACACTCTTTGCCTCTAAGGAAATAAAAAAAATCCCACAGAATATAATAAAATAATACCCACTGGAAGTTTTAGGAAGTCACTGTGTTGTTTCTTTTTTATTATTATTAAAAAGTATCAAGTAGTTTCAAGAAAGATTTTTACCTATTTGAAAAGAGCCAATGAATCCTCACAAATCCTACTACAGTTATATTCTGGAAAAACAATTACTAAAGAAGAAAAACCATCTGTTGCCATAAATTACAAACAGTCAAATGCCCATCGGAAAATATTTATTTGACTAAACAGAAGAACTGTCTGTAGCCCTCTGTGTGTAAAGCCAATTTCCTTGCTCGTGTATTTTGAAAAGGTGGAAAATAACTGCGCAGGCTATACACATTGAGCTAGTCAGCACAAACTGTCACAAAGGCTTTCCATTTTAAGTCATACCTTTGTAAGTATGACTTGACACTGAGCCAGTCAGCTTGATGCTCTCTCATGCTTTTTGCATACTTTAGAGACTAGATTATTATTGTCTGGTCTCAGTGAAAGGTCTATGGCCATACAAGGCTCAGTATGCCTTCATCAATTTACAGTGATTGTTACAACGTAGCCCATATTAGGTGTTTAGAATTAACACACTAGAAATGCTGGATTTACAAATAAGAAATATGCAATGTTTTTCAGCCTCTTCAGAACTCTCATTATTGTAACTCTCATTAATTGTGTATTATGGGCTGCTGCACACACTATTTTAAGATTCAAACGCTTTGTTTTTTATGCTGGGTGTGAAAGCTGTTGACGCAGAGTCATCGCTAAGGTTGCAAATTCTCACCATTGATCTTGCTAACACTTTCTGTCTTAAGCAAGACATTTTCAAGGAATATGTGTTCTTTTATTTTATTACATCTAAACATGACTGTCTGGTTTAGTTTTTCATTATTGAAGAACTACACGATTTGCAAAAGCAAAAAACAAAAAAACGAGAAGAATTTTGTCAGGCTTGTGACCCTGAGGATGACAGTTTAAAAATCTGCCCTTCATCTTACAAGAAAAAAAATGTAAATGAAGTGTTTTAACTATAAAAACAAATAGAATGTCAGACATAATGCTTGATATGTCAGTTTGTATAAAGGGAGATTTTTTTCAAATTTGAAAATAAGATTTGATAAATGCAAGTCATCTCCCATGTATTATTGTTTCTGCTGGAGAAATACTTTTAGAAGTATTTTTGCAGCTCCTGTATTTTTGGTACTGGCAATATTAGCATAGTAGGAAAAGTAAGGCTTAGTCTCACATACACCAGATTTTTTTTCATAATCGATACATTCTGTCTGCTACACGGACTAAATATCCCTCTCAAACAAAACTTTTAATGATGAGTAATTACATAGCATAAGTTAATTTTTGAATAGGTGGCTTGAGACATCTTTAAAAGGGTCCTCTCTCTTCTCAAAATTATTCCAGATCTGGCTTCTATTACTGCAAAGAGTGAAAAGCTGCAAGCCTCTTTGAGACATTGCAAGTCCAGATGTCCCAATATCACTGGCTGATAAATTTCATTGGGAAAAAAGCATTTTCGTTGGGAACAGATCAAGAAAACTGAGAGTGACAGTTTTTAATTTTTCTGTGAGGAAAAAACATTTTCCAGCACATAGTACATACCATGAAATTAGATGAAACAGAACAACAGTCATCCTGTTGCTGAAGCTGAATGCTTCACTTCAAGACTTACTAAATCAAATATCTCATTTTGAGTATCTTAAAAAATTTAATTTACATTTTCCAAATATAACTTCTAGACTCAAAACAGCTTTTTAAGGTTGTTATAGTAAAAATCAAACACAAGGCTAAATAACTGAAAGCCAGAACACTGTTCTGTGTACATAACCCATCAGCCTCATTCCAAACAATTTTGCAGTTTTCTGTTTCAATAAGAAACCACAAATTAGCCACGTAACCTATCTGTAGCACCGCTGATTTGCAGGACATATTCTTGTTGTGTATTATATTTGCAAAATTGAAAACAAAACAACTAAAAAAAGAAACAACCTTCATGTATTCTAGTGGGAATCCCACATGGGATAGGTTATCTGATTTAACTTTTAACTGAGGAACAGGACACACAACCATGACTACAGAACCATGAATTCACAGCATCAAGTAGGCCAATTACAATGAGTTATGTTAGAACAAACCCTTATTTAAACAAAAGTTTCTGATGAGTTGCAGAAGGCAAAAGGAAGGCATGAAACAAATCCTCTGAACAGATTTAGTTTGCATCTGGTATACTTGAAAAGTCTCTGGATTAAAGACTCCTTTAAGAATTCAATGGAAAAATAACTGTTTCAAAGCTTAAGATTGTGGCAGAACTAGAAACTTTCTGTAAACAGAACCTTCTTAGCTCCAATAAATTTGTCTTGTCCCAGAAAAGAGCTTGTTTACCAATTTTAATTTTAATGCCTGGAGAGCAGCATTTCCATTTGTTCATATGGTAGTAAACCACGGTTATTCCAAGTAGCTTCATTCAATCTACAAGAGGTGAAGAGCAGAGCTAGCAGGAATGAAGAATCTGCAAAAGACTTCAAAGTAAGCTTGCTTAGCTTAATAAAACAAAAGCTGAAAGTGCTCTGCATCACACTGACACAGAGAAATTAAAATAGAACAAGGACAAATAAGTATTAAAGTGCCACTGATGCATTTAGTTTGGACGTCAGATTCCTAAAAATAAGGGAGTTTTAAAGTCTCATTATCAAAATACTGAAAGGAAGAAAATGACTTTCAGACTGGTTTAATTGTTTCATGAAAGGATTTCTGCGTAGATCTCGCTGCAGGTAATAAGAGAATTATTTCTCAGATCTTAAGAATCCCTAACTTCTAACATCCAACAATAGTTTGTTGTGCTTTCTTTCGATCATATTGTATGCTACAGACTAAATCTTCAAAAAAGTAATAATACAATATTACAATAAAAATCGGATTACAATAACGATTGGGCTTCAGTGCAAGAGTAGGGTGCGAAAGAAAGAAGACGTGGAATTCTGGTGAATTCCAACATTTCAGACCTCTTCTTATAAACTGATCTCTTGTGATTTCAGTAGCAACATAAAGGTTAAAATTAGAATAACAACAGTTTATTTCTCCCAAAGGTCAAGCACCATTTGTGGAACTCAGTAATCTGTAGCAAGTCTTCACAGCTATACTTCTGGATACCTTAACAGCACTTTGTTACTACAGAATATGAACAGCATAGAGGGAAATACAAATTAATTAAAAAAAATTGCATCTCTCCAAGCCACAAGAGGTGACAAAATCCTAAGGCAGGTGTGTGGACTTTCTCAAGTTGTCTTCTGTTGCTTACCAAGTAATTTCTCTTACGAATGTAGTGCTGACACTGCTGGAACCACAGTAAGGCATCAATTTCAGACTTGGAAGCCTTGCTAAAACATTATCTGAAACTGCAGGCTGCTGAATGCTGAAGTGAATCAGCTGCTGCCATTCATAAGATCATCAACAGTGAGTATAATAAGTGTCTAAAATCAAATCATTAATTAATATACAACTGCATAGCATGCTTTATGAAAGACTTTACATAGTGACCCCAAATACTTTAGTATTAGATAACAGGGCAAGGAAGAGAGAGATTAGGTTACATCATCAATGGAAAAAAACTTTGAGAGTTTAGATAAGCAAGTAGTGGAGCACTGATCTAAGTGATGCATGAAGCAAGGAAATGGTGCAAGCAGAAAGGCTGTACTGCATGGAAGACACACCCTGAAAAAGGATTTATATACTAATGGCAGTGAGACTAAGGCAAAGCAACGCTGCATCCAACTGTAAAAGTGGATGGGTTTGTGAGGTACCCACACCAAAGTGCTCAGTTAACCAGGAGTTCATTCCTATTCTGAGAAAAATTTCATGAAGCATGTGCCAAAGTTATGTCTACATGTGCACGTAGCAGTGAAGAAATGACTGAAAGGAAAAATACAGCAGCAATTGCTAGTCAGAAATCTCATTTCACCAGCACTCTCTGTGCTTTCCTGGGAAAACTTTCCCATCAAAGTGACAAGGTTTCCCCTCAAGAGAAAAATATTTGCATGCTCTTCTGAAGCACCAAGTGGCCTCACAGAGGGCTCAGACAGCCAAGGCACAGCGTGAAGCCCTGGAAGGCACAGAACTGCTGCCATGTCCTTTAAGTCATCCAAGCACACTGGGGCCAGGACTGGAAACATCTTGCTAGAGTTAGCTCATGCAAAGAATGAAGCATTAGGAAGTATCACATGGAGAAGTACAGCTGTGGATTGAAGCCAGCGCAGTCCCACACTTCTGAATTCAAATGTCACCTGGAGGTCAAATCTTGTGGCTCTGAGGGAAACATTGCCATGTAAGGCTGGGGCAGAAGGGAGGAGAGGACATGCAATTGATTTTACAACTCCATTTGAGTTAGTCTGTTACTATAAAATAGTCAGTCTGGCCCAAACTACATGGTACCACCCAGAAAAATGAATTCTAAATAATTGAAGAGCAAATCAATCACAGCAGGTCTTAAGAGATCACACCATAATTGCAGCTATTAAAGACAGATTTTTTTACTGCAGCACAAGAGACAAGGTATAAAAGTCTGGGTATTCTCTTCACATTTGAATGTTAGAAACACATTTGCAGCCAGCAGCTCTGCAGGGTCACACAGTTCAGCCAATGCCAGATATAAGCAATACACATTTGTAACCATGGGATCAACCTGAAAAGTTGCCGAGGACTTGCAGCTTGTATCACCATTATGGAATTCTGTTCCATTTGGGTTCTTCAGAAATCGCATTCATTCATTTTTGCATCACAAAGCTACTTGTTACTAAAATAATGTAAGCAACTGCTAGCACTTTCAAATCATATCTTCACAGCAGAAAACAAGTCTTCCTCTCATATGTGAGCCTGTGACTTACCTTAGGACCACAGATTCCACTGGAATCATCCTCTCAAAATGTTGTAAGTAAATGTCATCACAGAACTACAAGATTTAAAATCATATTTAGAGCCGTTGCCCTTATTTGAATGAAGCAAGAGATTTTTGGCCTTTTATTGCTCCTACTATCTAATCATCAGACAAACTTCAAGCCTAAACACTGAGGTTTGTCACAGGTTGGCCATAAATATTGTCTTACTTAGGTTAACCAACGAGATGATTTGAGAAAAGTAACATTACCACTTGTAGACAGATGTGGCTAATGAAGAAGTTACAATTATTTTGATTGGCATTATTTCTTATTATATAAGATGAGTCTGCAGCAAAACCAGAAGCAAAATTTCTGGGAAATGTTTTAGTTTCTCTGCAGAGCAAAGTCACCATTTTCAGAAAGCTGATTGTCCCCTGCCCTCAGAGGAAGGGCATGGGGAAGATTACATAAAAGACACATTTGCACTGAAAAGACTTTAAAAGAAAAAAGCCATTGCAAATCTGCATGAAATATTATCAGAGATATTTTAAACCGTCCAGCACTGAATGACTTGGTTCCAATATAAGAGAAATCATATTTTTTGTTAAAAATGCAGTATGTACCTGGATTAAGTAATTGTACTTTTTTTCAGAAATTCTAAGAGATCTTTTGGAAGACGGGAAGGGCCCAAAATCTTATGAAAAGCCGATGCTGACATTTAGGAAGAGGGCTTTTCTGTTTGTGTTTTGATGCCATTTTTTATTTGCTTACTGGTAGTAGTATTCTAGTCCTGGAGATTCTCTTCATAGAGTGAATGAGTAAAGGAAATAGTTATAAATTCAAGACACACCATCTCTGAGAATGTTCACAGCAACTGACGTTATTTCCTTCAAGATGCTGGACAAAGAAAATAACCTAGTCAACACACACATTTAGAACATAACGTTCTGTTAATAAAACATACCAATGATAGATAATTCACCATAACATGAAACAACCAGGTTAAATAGTGCAAAGATTTCGGTGATTTGATTTTTAAAATGATGCATAGATCTCCATTTTTTCACCTTCTTAATTTTTTTTGGGGGGGAAAACACTCATGTTTTAAAAGTTGTACATACTAAAAAACGAATCTGGAATTTCACACTTCACACATAGGAAAAAAAACAAACTTATTGCTCCTTTAAGAAGAGGTGTGTCTTGTAGAGGAAAATCAATCACAAACTCATAATTAAATGAGATCCACTAAAATCAAAGCACCTTTAACGTTCCTTTCTCACTGTTCTTAAAATAAATTACCATACAAAATGAATATAAAATATAAAAAATAATTCAATACATTTTTAGTACTGAAAGGCTACAAAATAACTTTCAGTTCTGAAAATGTCTTTTTTATTCACAATATGCTTTTTACGCACTGTTTACTTGAAGAAATAAAAATACATCTAGATAGCTTTTAAATTTAAAGCTATTGAGTTATGTATTATGTGATGAATGAACAACCATTCACACAAAAGCTTGGAAGGAACTGTTTGTTAAAGCAGTGCAGAACCCCAAGTTAAGCTAGTATGTTTACAGTTAAGCAACAGAATCTCCTATTCATCTGCTTTTGGATTCAGTTTGTGCTAGCAAAAGCATCTCTCTGAATACTAAATACTAAAATGAAAAGAATGCAACTTGAATAGTTGAACATTTGCTTTCAAATGGTCATCAAAAATGCACTTTTTCAGAGAAAAAACAGTGAGACATTTTCTAAAAGACTAAAAGCTGACCAAAACAAACAAACAAAAAAAATCAAACCCACCTCTCTTTAAAAGCAACCACATGAATAATAATAATAAAAACCCTTACAACCACTGACACAGAAGCTATAACAAAATTTTCTGGAAGAGGCCAAATATCTTTTTTACACTGCTGAGTTTCTGCTGCAGGTTTGGGACCTTTGCACAATACCAAAGTTTGCCTTGTTGGATATCTGCATTTTTCCCAGCAGCCTATTTAGTTTCCAAACCAGCACCCATTTTTCCAATGTCAGCACATTTTAAAAGGAACTGTCTATTGTGAAACAGAAGTGGAATCTTAGAAATTATACACAGCCTTAAACGACATTCAGGAAAAAGAGAAGAAGGCTGTACTACATTCATGTGTACATCTGAGATGCATCTAGAAAAGCTGGTCAAGACCGCTTAGCACAATGATTGGCATTTGCTGCAAGCGATCATGAAACGGTCTCCAAACTTATCAGACACTGGAAAAGGACGTCTGATGTAGAGGGGTTGGCAGCTACAGGGCTGTAAGTCTGTGTCTAGGAAACTCTTGCCCTGCAATGCAGGTCAATGTGAACAGAATGCAAATTTGTAAGCAACTAGATAGATGCTCATCAATATATTAACAACAGATCATACAGGTGAGATGCAGTATCCTCAGTCATTTTAGGCCTGTTTAGTTGTGGGAAACAAAGTAAAAAGTTAACTCCATACCTGAAGCAACGTACACAGCATTGCAGCTTACAAGCAGGAGGGTGACATACTGCAGATTTTGTCATCTAACTGCATTACCTTTAAAGCGCTTTCAAAACAGCCACAGAACTATATCCTTATTTAAACACCTGGATAAAGTCATTGTTTTCAGAACGGCCAAATCTAGCTCCACCATGTAGTATTATAAAACCAAAACGTGTCAGGTAACTCAACTGGAGATAAAGGAATCTTACTTGTGTTTAACCAAGCCTTCAACTCTACTTCCTTGTGAACAGTAGTCATGCATGTTATGACTTTTACTGACCTGCCAAAACCTGCCTATTCTCATTTTCTTTGTCTTCTATTTGAAGGTGGTAAAATGTTTTTTTGGTGGTATTTTCTTTTGGTGGTATTTTCTTCTGGGAGGAATATTTGTTTTTTCGTTTGTTTCTTTCCTCAAGAAAAGCAGATAAGGCACAAGTCCTGTCTTACAACTGGAGGCTATTAGTAGGCAATCGGCTCGCTAGAAGACTGACCATCTTCCAGTCTGGTTCATGCTCAAGTTGAACCATTTAGCATCTGAGAACAAAGCAATTGATGAAGCAGAAAAATTAATACACAACAATTACTTCTCCTAAGCTTTAAGATAACTCCGTGAACAGAACAGGCTGGTCTATCTGATGTGTAAAATCTGACACACAAAATTCTACAAAGTAACTTTTAAACTAATAATAAACATCTTGATTAAAGTTCAAGTTTTGCCTGAACTTTGGGCAGGAATTCTCAGTGACATATTCTTGGAAAAAAAAAAAAAAAAGGGTGATAGATGTACTCTCCCAAGATACCCTACATTTGCAAATACAGATAATAAAAATTCTGTTTGAAATCCTTACACACCACTTGGCCACAGAAAATTAAAAATACGCTAACGCAGATTTTCCCTTCTTGAATCCAGCAGTTTTCAAAAGTCTTTGGCATTTAAGTACACAAGGCTGGGCAAAAACACAAAACCAAAAGCTGTTCCTCTCAAGATGGATACTTGAAACTATATACCTCAATTTTAGGCAAAAAATAAAACCCTATGCTAGGAGTAGACTAAACAGGCAAAATGTGAGCTACAAGCACCTTTCACACAGAAGTCAAGTTATAGAAATTGACCTTTATTTAGTAATCAGTTTCTTTAACTTTTTTGATACAAAGTGACATTTTTATTTTAGTACAGAAAATCCATGTCAGAACAGTACCTGTCTGTTTCAGTTGTACCACTGAAGTCTACTCTGACCTCAAACTTTAAAAAACAAAGAAACAAAAATGAAATAAACAAAAAATAACTGCTGTCCCTCAACATGACAAATACTTTGATTAGCAATTCATTCATACCATCTCTATTTTTTAATTTATATATATACAGTATTATAACAGTATGCTTATAATACTAAATAATACTGTATGTATATATTTTCTATGTATTACAGTTCAAAAATACTCTTTCTATATAGTATATAACTATATAGAGTATTTTGAACTATGAAATAGCATCTGTAAAATGGAATTTAAATTTAAGACCAAGTCTTTCTTGGAAGACCTATGCAAGAAAAATCCCTTTTTTACTTAAGCAAGTTGCAAACAAACAAAACTGTAGGCTGTAGTGTAAAACTAGAAAGCCCTACATAATGAAATGTTAGGAACAATGACTGAGAAGCAGTTCTACTCAAATTATATTTTAAAAACAATTAAAATACAGTACCCAAAAAACATGGCACAAGAGACAGAAGAGACAGGTACAAAACCTGTGTTAGGAACACAGAGTCAGAAGTGCAAAAAAAAAACCAAAAAGGGGACTGATACAATGGAGTTTGGTACAATAAGTAAATAAGTATTGTAACCAAAACTAAATGATCACTCACTTTATACAGTGAAAACATTACAATTCAGTACCTTTCTAAAGGCTTTTAATCAAAGCCCTAAACCTGTGGCTGTTCTTAAATAAAAACAATTTATGTGAATACTACACATTGAAATACAAAGCTTCAGAATTACCCTGCAAAATTGCACCAACATAAGCTTTCCATATTTACAGTATCTAAAAGTGACACAACACAGCATGCTCGGCCCAGCTTACAACTCTTGCCCACCAGTATTTAATCCAGGCCCAACAACCAAAAATTATTATTTCTCAACGCACATTAAGCTTGGATTGTTCAGATACATCATGACGTTTAAATATTAGATTCATGCATAAGACAAGAAGCAATATCTTTGACAGACAAGCGTTGACATAACACAAACAGTGGTCTGCCCTGTAGAGGAGTGTACTTCCTTCTGAGCTTACTCCCAAGACGTACCAATAAAATCCCACATTATCTGGTTGTCAAGTCGATGTGCTTAGAAATGGTAAAGACTGCTGGTAAAAGTCACGTTGTGTATAAACCATTCACTCATATTCAGAGTTTCACTCCACTTTGGAGAGTTACCTCATTACGTGAAAGGACACAGAGTTAAAAAACAAAACAAACAAACAAAAAAAAACAAGAAGACATTCAAGTAAACAGCAACAACCAAATACTTTGAAAAGGTTTTTGTAAACTTGTCATTCTACAGGGTTTTGCAGCATTGCTAAATTCATTATTTACGGACAAGTCCACACAGGCTGTACTCCACGTGCCAACCTGTCACATGTACACATACAACGGAAGAGACAAGCTCGGTGAAGTGATCTACCCTTCCCACGTGCCTCGTTGGTTCTTTTTGTGTTCAGTGTTATCGTTCCCCTTCATGAAACAGAAATCACTTACTTATATTTTTATAAAGACAGAAACAGACAGAGTTCATTGAATAGAAAGTTAGTTGGTTATATACACCTGCAAAGCAGTTTCACAGCAAAAATAAATCTACAGTGGGCCAGCTGGGATCCACAGGACTTTGTTTTGTTCTTGATCAACAGTTGTCATAATCTGAGTGCAAATGCTTGAAAGGGCTCCTCCCTGGACAATGCCTAGAGAAAAAGAATTCCCCCCCACCCAAGAAAAAAAAAAGTGAAGCCGAAGCAAACAGTTGTGACTAAGTACAAAGAGCAGTCTTAGGCATTTTTCTACTAAGTGTTTATCAACAGATCAGAATTAATATACTCAATTCAATATTTGTCAGATGCATAACTATTAAAGCAGGGAGAAGAATAAACAGAGCAAGGAGGTCAAACATCAATACACAGTCTCTTCTGCTAGCTGTCGAAACGGCCCAGGGAAGCAGCAGAATGATGGCTATAATCAGCTAAGACAACACTTTTGTTACAGTCCTCCATGTACTATTTTCAGAGGCACCAGGTGGGAAAGTTTAAGTCCAAAGATGGTCAGAACCTGTTATATAATAAACCTTCTCTATGAATTCTGTGGTGCTATGAGTTTCGAATTTATGTGGCAATATATATAGAGACTATAGCTGTAGCAACTAGTCACTATTTGCAAATATTAGAAACAAATTATGAGGCAGTTTACAGAAAGCAGAGCTAAATAAAATAGCTGTGGTTGCTACCCCAACTCTTATTGACAACCATATTCAAAGAACAGAAGGCCAACAGCAAGCAACTACCTGAAGATCGACGCAAGAGGTAAACAAAGAACACCTTGCATTCTACCCTTGCTAAAGATAACAGTCATAAAAAGTAAAATGGCAACACTGACACAGGAGAGGAAAATGTAGGAGCTTTAAGACTTAAAAAGTGAGGAACCTAAGAAATACGTCAGTGAAGCACAGGGCCTAACACTAACTTTGGAATATATGGAAAATCTATAAAGCTTAGGGTGTAACTTTCATTTTAGAAAAGACAAAATTTAATCTTATGTACAAAAAAACAACAAAAAAAAATTGTCCCGGCCATATATACTGCAGGTAATGATGTCAAATGGTTTGGATACAGAATGCAGCAAATGACAAAGTCTGGGAAAGGTGAGGAATGGCAGTTAGGAATAATTCAGATTACAAACTGTGCTTAAAATTTTGTACAGGAAACAAAGCCAACTCAAACAAGTCATTAGTCAAAAAATGCACTTAATGAAGTAGTCACAGAGCTCAGGTCAGAGAGTGTGCCATACAGCTTCATGAGGAAGCTGCTGTATCCAATATGCTTAACTACAGGCTTATCTTATGCACCAAGTTATGATTTCAATAAGCTTACACATCAGCGCAGTTTGAACAGCAAACCTATCTGACTACCAGCATCTGGAAGAGCTGATGACAGCTGGAGCCCGCTGTACTTGGCACTAACAGTGGGAGGCCTTTCCCACAGGGAATGTGAGAAGGCACATGTAGCACCTTGTTGAAGTGAGTCCACTTACACTATCAGGGTGATATTAAAATGCAGCAAATGACTTAACAAGGAGTAGAAGATAACGTGTGGTATCATTTAGATTAACATTTGTCTTGCCATTACATATCACGTAGCCGACTGTTGAGTATGTGCAACTTCTCTGAGGATATACTGTGATAGCAATGTACTAAGTGCATCCTCCCACCCTTCCCTGTACTTTGGTTAGGGAGCTGTTTTTTGACGTTTTTTTTTTTCCTTTTTAAGTTCTGTTGCCATTCACATCCAGATGGATACGATTTCATCCTTACTCTTTTGAATGTATGTAGAATCACAAGGAAATACACTCTGAAATAAGCACAAGCAACCTCTGAACACAGCACCATTTCTGTGGTAAAATAAAAAAGCATTAACTTCAATCCAAGCTTCATGTAATAGCCTTTAAGGTGTTAAAAGGCCTCTGAAGTTGAATTATTCCAAATTATAACATGCTCAAGACATGTTTGACAAATTTTGTCCTCTCTTAAACACTTAAAGTATGCCTCAAATAATTCATATCTTGTTATAGGTGGATTTTTGTTCTTTTTTTTTTTTTTTTTTTAAACTCAACAACAAAACAACTTAGATTCCTTATATGTAATGAAACTAACAGCAGTGTCATTTCAAACTGAAAGAGATGAAATTTAGGTTAGAATTAAGGAAAAAGTTTTTTTTACAATAAGGGTAGTGAAGCACTGTAACAGGTTGCCCAGAGAGGTGGTGGAAGCCCCTTCCCTGGAGACATTCAAGGTCAGGCTGGACCAAGCTCTGAGCAACCTGATCTAGCTGTAGGTGTCCCTGTACATTGCAGGGGAGCCGGACTGGATGATCTTTAAAAGTCCCTTCCAACTCTAAGGATTCTATGATTCTATGATCTGCCACTGTTAAATAATCTTTACTGTACTTCTGATACTTTCGGCTTGTAATAAAACATTCTCAGAATCTCCTTTGATTGCAAGATTCAAAACATCCTAAAATTAAAACATGTAAAAGCAAAGGATAGTACCTATATCTTGATATTTTCTCTCCTTGTAAAATGAAACACCAGAGCATGAGGTTGCCAAATGGGAAAGGAGAATGAAAAAGAGAACACTGAATGAAGCAAGGATCTTTCACATTACAGTGTAAATGGAAAAAATTCCCACCACGCTCCCAGTGAAATGTTGATTAAATACTAACCCGTAAAGTACTTGCTATATTCCTGTTCGATTTTTTGAGCTGTCTCAAACTGTTCTTTGGAATGTTTTTGTGTAACTTTGTCCCTCAGGAAGATTGGGTCTTTTTGCTCTCTGAAAAACAAAACAAAACAAAACAAATAAATAAAAGAGAAAAAAGGAAAAAGCACCTTGTATAAGAGGAATTTTTTTAAATAGACTTGATATACACAGTTGTCTTTAGTTTAGAGAATGTGAGAGCTAATTAATTTGCAAGCATAATGCTATGTACAGAGTGCCATCTACTGTGGTTCGGTAGTATCAACATAGGTACGGAGATCATTTCTGTTCTAAGAATTTTTATTTGCTATCAGAGCAAGAGCGTCTCGCCTTCCTTCGGTCTCAGAGTCTGGTTGGAGGCTGAAGGAGAAAGAACACTAGTACTCCCTACACAGAACTGAACCTACAGTACTGCTCATTTCAAGGGCTTAAAACATCAAGCACTGTGCAAATCGAAAATAAGAGAATATTCTTCTAGTATGTGTCTATTTCTCTGTCACCTTACATAAGGCACATTGTTGAGGTGAGTGTAACATAAACTGTTGTGAATAAAAGAAGAAAACAATTAAAGAGAAGTGGTAAAAATCTTCATTTAGATCAAAGCTTGTGACATTCTCCTCTGAATCAGGCATGGAGTTCCCAGTAGAGAATTCTGTTTAAAAGGAAGCAAATTTTATTATCAGCTGGTAAGGTCATATAGATGCGTAATGACCCAATACAACCATAGTTTCTTCTAGCAGAGGGAAATTAAGCACAATTTTATTTTACAAATTAAAAAAAATAATCACAACTCAACAGTCATCAAATTTAATAAAAGATCAAGAATACGTGTCTTCAACCTTCAAAACGAAGACAGTAGAAGTAAAACAAAACTTTAATAGGGGCTAACCTATGTTCCTGGCTATATCCAAGCAGGAAATTCTCAATTCTTTTAGGAGCACTGCCTAACAAGACCACAGTAAACATATTCTATGACAAAGGGTGACTTTCATTGCTGTTTTCACTGGTGAAGTCAAGGTTAAGGATCAATTGGTCAACATGTAGGAGAGGAATCTGGCACTGCATCCTCACACTTGGCTCCACTGAGAAGACAAAGCTCTATGTTTAATCCCCAATATTACGAAGAATCACACCCATATACATTCTAATGGCTTAATGGAGAGGTGCGAGTGAGGACCTGAATGGTTCCTCGAGTATGTACAGTTTGGTATACACTGCTCGATGCCTTTGAATGAATCACTTAATTCTCATGCAACCAAATTAAAGTTAAGATCATTTGCTTCACAGGTGTTTTTTATGAGGACTAATTTCCACATTTGAGAGAGATTTAAGATTACTAGGATTAAAGAAATAACACGCACAAGCTTATTTTAAAATAAACATCACTGAACTATATCCCTTACAGACTTACTTGATTTGTTTAGCATTTTTGTAGCGAATAAAAATTACAATAGGGTAGATATGAACACTGTGGAGCCGTTCGATGGCATGAGGAGCGATGTCAAGCAGACAATGACAATCCTAAGATTAAATGTAAATGCAAAACACTCATTCAGTTAAAGAGCACAAGCACACATGCAAATCCCCCATTTCTCCCTCTACTTAAATCACAGCAACCTAACAATTTCACTACACATTTAGCATTTTGGGGCTACAGAGCAGTTTTTACCCAAATGAAAAATTGCAGGAAGTCCCATTTAGAAGAAGTGTACATTGATAGAAATAAATGTATTTGAAAAATTAATGAAATGAAAACTCAGATTGAGATATATGCAATGTATTTTTTCCAAATTTAAACATACATTCGTTTTCCCTTTTTGAAATCATAAATAAACAAGTGTTTAAATAAGACTGTATGGTTTGACAGAAAACTACAAACAATGAATAGATTTCAATTACCATCTGCTAATTAATCTGTTACCAGAATCACTGTGTTTATGTTACATATGACTACTTTAAATTAAACAGTTCAGAAAAACCCCAGAACAACTAAATCCTCTCATTTTCTAGGGAGCTGAAACCTACGGATTCTAAAAAAAACTTATTTCTAACTTTATATAATAATACTGCAAAAGCACACGGACATTCCCAGTGTGCTTACATAAAACTATCTTTGAACACATAACCACTCTATTTTATTCGGTGGCCTGGGGAACAACTCCCTGGATGCGTTGAAGGAGGACAATGCCAAGACAAATTTCCACTCCCCTTGCTCATTAGTATGACTACATAACGCAAATTTTACCAAGAACTGCATTAACAGTGACTCACCTTTTCTGTTATTTCCTTTATTGAAGCTACAGTTGTCACATCAAAATGTCCACTCCTCCGTTTATAATCTATAAACAGGCAATCCTTCACACCTCGCTCAATAGCTTGTTGGGAAGCTTTCATAACCTCTGTTACACAGAATCAGAAGAGAGTCATTGTTCATTGCTATTTTTTTAGGCACAGGACAAGACTAGCAGAACAACCTGCAAATTAAGATCCTTGCTTTTTTCCACCTTTGTGCTACTACATAATTTACATACACATGTTACTACCTACAGCAGAAGAAATGCTTACCAAGAGGACATCTGCAAAATTTTCCAGGGGATTCTTTGACCAACATGTCTTTCACAGCATCAAGTAATGGTCCAAGAATAAGCACAGGTCTAGGAGAGGTACAGTCCACTTTCTGTACACGCTGATATGCCAGACTTGCAGAATCTACACACAAAGATGACTTAATTATAAAAAGTAGACATTATTCTCTTGGCATTCCTCAGATAATGCAGTAACTGTAATTGTGAAAACAACTCCCTGACAGCAGAGAAGGGCCTTGAGAAGTACAAAAATGCCCACTGTCCATTATTGCAATTTTCCCCAACTGACAGGTTAAAATAGAGTGCTGTTTTTTTTTTGTTTTTTTTTTGTTGGGGTCTTCCAAGGAAGTGAGTGTTGTAATCAACAACATTTTTGTACAGCTCTAAAGAAATAGAAGATTTTTGAGTGCACCCAAGATTTCTGTCTAGATTAAGTGACCTGAACGGAAATTAAATAGCTGAAAAAAAGATCAAAACCATACATCAAAAAGCCATCTCCCTCTGCAAATGAAACACTAATGTCAATAGTTGGGAATAAACTACAAAAAACAAAACAAAACACCAACCCCACAAACAAGACTTTTTTTAATTTGACATAATCTGGCTTGCTATTTAGTTTAGGGTTTTTTGGTTTTTTTTTGTTACAAGTAACATACACTCATCATTTACATGAATATTTACCAGAAAGCTATGTTATTTGTTAGATCTATTGCTGCAGGCACTTAAAAAGAAAAAGAAGCAAAGGCAATCCCCTCTCAAGTATAACAAAGGTACTTGCCATCCAAGAACGGAATTGAGTCTGTACTGATTGTATCAAGAGCCAGTAAGTCTTTTCCATCTTTGGAACCACTTCGTTTGTGTTTATGCTTTCTTCTGAAGAATGACCTTCGTGCTGCTGCTGACAATGTCTTGGAAGAGCTGTTTTCATCTTTAGACTCAGACATGCTGTGTCTCCTATAGAATTCCTGATCCATCCTAGAGTAGAACAGTGTAAGTGGTTGGTATTCGGACATATCCTTTTTTTATTATTATTTTTTACAAACAATATCACTGCTGCATCTGGAACACCCTGGGTATGCTTGTCTTGAGCCTTAGTGTGAGCATCTTTATCAAAGAAAATTAACCAGAAACAAACGTTAACACTAATCAAATAATAAGCATCTGAAAACTGACTAACACTTTTTCATGATTCTTCCATTATAAACAGCAGCACAGCATATAGTTGCCCATTCTGACAGTCAAAGTAAAATTTTCCAAGGCACAAAAAGCATAATACGCTAATCCTCACAAATAATCTGTTATCAATCCAAAATAACATGAAGTTGTATTTTACATACACACAAATACTTTGGCCACATGACATATGTAAAACGTTGGTTTTACTATCCATCTCCTAGTAACAAGCCTATCAACAATGTATGTGTTTGTATGTGTACTTTGACACATTCCACATAAAACCATTGTTCTCATGATCAGGATAAATTTTGAGTTATGAAATGGAGGGGACTATTGGACCAAAATATAAAGGAAAGCAGAAAGGCAGGAAATATATAACTGAGTAATAACTAACGTGATTTTGGTAACAATTTAAAAATGTTAATTCCTGCATACTCCTGAGCTGTTCTACCAATATTATGCAATCAAGGTGGATGCAAAGTGTTATATTAACATTTCTGTCCACAGAAAAATAAAAACACTGGTACTTTACAAGAACAAGTGCAGCACCCTTGGACTAAAGGCTATTTTTGCTGTGGTTACTCTCATTTTTGTATTGAATTGTTGTGATAGATGTATCACAACATTGGACTGTGTATCCTTGCCATTTCTAGATTGTTATTTAGTGGCATTAAAACTGACTTGGCAGAGCAGTGTATTTAATTATGTTATTAAAATATGTCACCCATAAAGTAATGTCTAAGAATTAATACCTCCTAGAACTGATAGAAGCAAACAAGTCTTCCATCTCATATCATTAGTCAGACACTTTTAACGTTCAAGATAAATAACTTGTATGGTTATCACTCACATATATTTACTGGGAATCTGTCCTCTTTCCAGCTTCTGAGCATTCTCATCTAGCTGCCAAGCCATCCAGCAACCAAAGTTTCCTTGTGGTAGAGTATCATCAACATACAAAATGTCATCCTTCTTAAAGCTTAAATCCTGTTCCACCTCTGCCAGACGGTCATAAAGTGCTCTGGAAGGGAAGTCATAAATACGCTCTTCAACTGATCTCCATCAACTCAAACACAAAACACATTTACTTTGAAAAAAGGAAACAGATTAGTGTCACATTTTGCATCTGAAGAGCATACATGTTTACAATGAAACACGCAAACTTACTGTGTTACAGATTGTGTACTTGTTGTCAGAGACTAGCTGGGATAAATTAGTAACTCTGAATTTCTAAAATGTGGTAAAATGAATGGACTACTTCTCAGGATAGTCAGCATATTGTCCTGCCTTATTTTGTCATTACTAGTCATGCTCAAATACCTGATATAAAATCCATCTCCAGGAAGCTCTTTTATCTTATTAAATTCTTCTATTCTGTATTGAGTCTTTATTTTGATATTTTCTCCAGGCTTCAACATTTCAAGGTAAGCTTCCTCAGCTGTTTTATTTCGCATATCGATAGATCCATACTGCAAAAACACAAAACCCTTAAGTGTGATACAAATCTAAACAGGCAACAGAACTAGGTGAGCTTGAAAAACATAAACTGAGCGTTTTTCTTACTGGCTGACTCTACATACAAGTGAATCTTGCCACTTAACTACATATAGTACAGTTTGCACCTTAAGATGTCTAGCAAAGATTGCAGTAGAAAACAAAATACCACCTAAATGTAGCAGACATGCACCATGAGATACAGCGTATGCTTCTTTAAAATAGTTTTGCAAGTGTAAGCTGAGAATTATAGAATTCACACGACAAATAATATTTTTTGGAGAAACAGGTCACCTGAGGAAAGTCAGATACAATTTCAAAGCAAAATCTACATTTGGATACTAGAGGCACAATAGGAGAATCTCAACACTTACAGAGTATTATCGTTCAGTTGTATCTGAAAAGCTCATAAAAAAACCCCACATATTTACCACCTTAACAGTCCTGCCAAGCACAGAAATATTCTCAAGTCAAATAAAGGAAGAGTCAAACACATTTCATGGTTTCCCCCAACGTCTCATCAGAATTTCATTGTGTTAAGTTCAATACTCTTCTGTTTCACAATATGTTCCGTATTCCTGTCTTTACTGCACAAATAGTAATTGGATTTAAGGTTTTCCATTTAGGCAAGAACAGGTCGTAATTCCAAGTAGACATGTATTAGTCCTTCAAACTTGTGCAACCTATGCTTTCAGTGGTAGTTCTCCAGGTCTGTATCATCCATTTCTTCATATGTTGCAGTCAGAATGAAGGTTATGCATCATTTTCACATCAGTTTTAGGTCAGGCTCACAGAACATCTCCCATTGCAAGACAGCAAGATTCTTTGCGCAGCTCCCTCTTTATACCATCATAGACATTTTGACAGTATGCAGAAGAATTTTCTTAACTTACCTCGAGTATCATGTCACCCAAGACTAGTCCATCAGGTCCTTTTGCTGGGCTATCATCATCTACATCTGATACAAATATTCCACACAGGTTTCCACCACATATCTGGATCCCAAGATCCACCTGGGATTTTTTAACAACAACAGTTCTAGGTTCAGGGGTCCTTCTGTTTGTGTCCACAGGGCCCCTTTTGATAGGAAGAAATAACACATGTAATTCAATTTAAAAACTTGCATTAAGAGTACACAACCAACTAGTAACTTGAACAACATATTTACACAATTATTATTTAAAATAGATAACCTATAGTCATATGAGACAACCTTCACGATACTTAGAGATCTTCTTAACCAAACCAGTCTCATCTTACACTTTCTCCACCCCTTGCAGACTCAATCTTTCATATTCAGACTGAAATCACACACTTCTAGTTTGGGCCCAGGTTAATTTGTCTGCTGACTTATTTCAGCTGAGCCACAACACGTACAAAAGTACTTTTTACATCTACTCTGACAATATTTCTTTTCCTTAATAATGCAAAAATTTTACTCTCTACCTTAATGAATTGCGGGGACTTGTGGTTGGTGTGGTTTGTTTGGATGGAGGTGTCATTGTTCCTTCATCCTGTTCGCTCACAGTATCAATTACGGAATGATTGTCAGGAGTTGCAGCTCCACTGCCTTGAGGGGTAGAATGATTACTCACAGGTTCTAGGCGAGAACTAACAGGGAAAAAAGATTGAAAGGCTAGTGGTTAGCATTTCAGCAATGTCAAATATTTTCCATGCAGACACTAAGTTTTTAATATGCCAAATAACAGATGTTCTCCATAGGTCTAAGAGAAAAATAAAGCTCAATCTTGAAATATTATCACCCATCAAGATGGGATAGATAATTTCAGTAAGTTGTATGCCTTGCCTAAATAGTTTTGGGAAACTTCCCAACTATTAAAAAAAAAAAAAAAAATAGAAAACTGGTTTGAAGTAACAGAATGTCTTAATCCAAACAAGTCATCATTGGTTTTGGTTTATAATAATCTAAGTATTATGATGAAATAAGAAAGAAAATGTAAGCGTATCAAACATTTTTCTTTTGATAAGCATGTACTCACACATTAATTTTCAAGGCAATCACACTTGTTATCAGCACGTTTGCAATCACATTACTTGTAGAGAAGCTGTCTACTATCTAGATAACAGCACAGACCAGAGAGTAGTTCTTTCAAAGTCTAGCCATCCTTACCTTGACCGTGAATGATTGCCAAGCTGATACATGTGTGGGTTATACTGAGCCAGAATAGTAATGGTGTCACACTGCTGTCCAATGATTAATCGAGCCTGTTGCTCTGTAGCATTTCTCAAATTTATTCCATTAAACTACAAAACAAACATACAAACACAAAAAATAAACCAGGATGTCATTTTTTCAAATGGAAACAAGCAAAATCATTCTTTCAGTCTCCTAATCAGTTCAATATTTAAATGCTGATTTATTTCCACTGGAGTAAAAAAGAGGATGGAAGTGCTGCAATGATTCCTAGTGTTTGAACTCCTTGGAATCACTAATTTTATTATTTGGTAACCTAAACTTGAGTTTAAAATCCTTTTACTGTTGAAAGACAAATATTTTGTACTGTTCTGATTTACTATAACTGATTGCATGCAAGTTGGTTCAGATCACTGATCTGAAAAGAATCAGGACTTAAAGATAAATTTAGATCCATAATCCATTCAGGTCCATTACAAGTCATCCACACACTGTGCAACATACCTAAGCTTTAACATGCACAAGCATAAACACATTTACAAAGCAACTCTGTACTTTACAAAATCTTCTTTCATTTATTTATTTAGTGCTTCAGGCCAAAATGTGACTGTAGCTAATCTCAAATCTACCTGAGTATTTTTTAAACCAGCTATCCCAAGTATGGATATAGCAAAACAATAGCAGCACAAAACTCAGTACAAGCTAACTGTGTGAGTATTTACTCACCTATCAGAGACAGCATGACTTTGGGACTATGTTCTTTTAAGCACCTAAACTAAAGTTCAAAACTATAGTTTACAAGTTGTCATATATCTATATAAGATGCGAAGCAAATCTACCATCAAGACATTTTACGATAAAGCCTGACAAAAAGCCAACAACCACCACAATTATTGGACTATCACAATATGGAATAACTTTGCTATTTCTCACAACATATAACTTTTCACAAGATATTCTTTTGATGAAGGCAGTTATTGCCGGACTCATATGAATTGATTAAGCCATAAAAATAGTAAGTAAACAATTACCTCTAGTAACTGATCACCATACTCAAGGCCAGCTTGATGTGCAATGCTCCCACCTGTTACTTTAGAGACAAATATTCCACCATTTTCTCCGCTCACAATGGAAATCCCTAGTGGCTCAGAACCCTTCTGCACTTTAACATGACGTGGCTCTTCCATGTAGGGCCTTATAGAGGAGATAGTTAAAACTGATTTGGACAAAACTGCACTTACACCATAACAAAGTCAGATTTATATGCAACACTTTATGCCTGTCTAAGTAGCAACAAAAAAAAGAGGTTTAAACAGTTACTTAAAAAAAAAAACTACTTTCAACTGCTGTAAATGCATTCCTTTAACACCATGCAATATACAGTGGCAGAATTAAATGTATACCCGGTACAAAACTGCTCTAAAGCGTTATGGTGAACATGAATTACAAATAGTATGGTGGGGAAGTTGGTAGGAAAGAAAATTCTCGATCCATATTATATAAAAGTAATTTAGCTACTGTATATAATATGTAATTTACAAACCGTATTCCAGAAAGGTATGTTACTATTATAAATGCTGGGAGTCTTTACTGTCCATGAAAACAAACATCATAAACGATGAGGTAGTAAACCAAAGAAAAACAATGCGCAGTATCGGATTTCATATTTGTATGCAGGGAAACATAAATTAGTAATGAAAATTAAGCAGTTGCAAACTCAAGCCATTAAGACAGCAGTTTGCATGGTATCATTACAATTACCATGCAAATTCTCCTCAGGGCACTTATCCAAACGTAAAATAGCACAAAGTGCGCAATACTGCTTGCGAAGGACAACCTTATATCAGGCCAACCTCAAACTCCTTAGTGATGAGAACCTAGGCCTAGGAGCCACAGGGATTCTCAGAAAAGACCTATTACGGAACAGATATCTGAAAGATGGAGAAGATTTGAGAAGAAAAGAACACTTAGAAAAAGACACACAGTAATATACAACACCAGTAAGTATATCAAGAGAATGGATAATATGAAAGTAAACTGTGGTATGTTCTCCTTTCCTCCCCCCATAGTTGGGATGCAAACACTCATACAAACAGGGTTAGTCCCTCCATGGTGTACATAAATAAACAGGAGCATCCTAAAAAGCACTGGTTCACATTGTGATTAACTCAACAGAGTCTACACAGCAAAAGGCATCACCAGGTGCTAACGGTTGAGCCAGTTCAGAATGGAACAACTTGGGTATCGGATGGGGTGTATTTATGGCTCACCAACAACAAGTGCAGGTCTTGGCAGCACTTCTAATACACAATTTTAATAGCATTATACTACTTTTGATATTCATTAATTGAAATGTTATCTTTCTTAATACTTGATTCTATCAATTAGACATTCCCTATGTTGCGCAGACTGGTTCAGCTACTTAAATCCTGCTGTTCAAAGACCAGAGAAGTTAACTGCAGTTCACTCACTGATACCAGTGTAAGCGGCAAATGAAGGCTGCCTTTGTTAAGAGTAGGATTTGGGTCACATGTGAGGGGAGAGAAGAGGACACAACTTCATAAATCATGCTTACTGTTACAGTCTTTGAAGGTAAGCATCTGGTAGCCTTCTGCAGCAAAGGCACAATAGATTGTCAGGTTATTACTGTACAAACGAAAAATTGTCCAATGGGGATGCAACTCTGAGATCTAATAATCTTATCACATCAACATTGCTATTAGAGGTAATGCCCTTGGAATTTGTCTATCAATGCAGTGAAGATAACAGTTATCAGTTATCTTGTGTGTTATCAAATGTACAGGACTAAATTCACTGACTTCGTTGATATTACATACCAAATATTTCTTACTACCAGCAAACTTGAAACAAAGACTCCCCCTGCTTTTTTTTTCTTAATACATATAGCCTATCTTAACTGAACTGTGCTAACTCCCAGCAAACTGGGATTTATAAACTGTCTATTAAACTCGTTATGAATATGTAAATCATGATGGAACGTGAAGCTTCTTACTTAATATCAAAATGTGATTACATACTAACGGGCCAAAATAAAATTTGTCAGGGCATATTAGCTCATTAAAGACTAAAATTACATCTTTATTATCTACTGCATCGTTCTGCTTCCATCTGCCACATGCATTTTTGTTTGTTTTGGATTGGAATAAGTAAGAATTAAACCCATATAAATAGCACAGGGTCGTATCTTAAGATTTTAGAAAATACAAAATGAAAGATAACTAGTAATGCATATAATAGAGAAGTAACAAGAGTAAAACAGAACGATAGCATTAAAAATGTGCCTTACTTGATAAGCAGTGTTATTAAAATCAAGTGAAGCATACTCTTCTACAATATTCAGACTGCCTGCCAGAATCACTAAATGCTGCTTAGAAAAAAAAAGTTGCGCTGATCAGATTTCTTTTCATTTTCATTTGATTTGTTTTCCTAAAAAAATCAACAGAACAGAAACACTTTTTTTTTTTCCATCTGTATTACATGATATGGGGATAGGCCAAGCAAATTGCTTATGTTTTGTGGGGAAGAAAGGGGACAGAAAGACTAAATAACCATTTAAAAATGTTATCTAGGCATCACCACACATTTGCCTAAGATGCATTTAATTTAGAAGTACCTATATTAAGAACTGTTTCTTTATTTTTTAGGGTGCTTCCTTTTCCTGAACAAAATCATATTCTTTTTGGACTGAGAAAGTCATCCAGACTACAGGTTATATATAGTACAGCAAGAGTGAAGGGGTTGGAACCTGACTGTACTTTGATCATTTGATCGATGTTAATAGAAATCGTTCAGAATGTGTATTTTATGCTGACAGTTACAAAGTTACAGGGGTGTCAAAAAACTAGCTTTTGCCACTGAACAGTATACATCATTAGTCATGTGAAAAAGAAAAGAAATTCTGACTTGGAATTTACAATTGACAATTAGAGGAACATATAAGAAAACAAACATAGTACAACAGTCAAAAAGAAGTAAAAAAGAATGAAAACCAACAAAGACCTCTTTCATCCCCTTTCAAAGTAATACTGTACACAATACATACTGTCACTACAATAACTTAGTTACAGATTCTTTAAACAAGACAAAAAAATGTTTCTTATAACATTTTATGAATAACTTTTTATTACCACCAGGAAACTTAAAATACAGAATGTCCTTATTACTTCATTCACATTCTTATGCTCACTCCTTTCACATAAGTTGGGCAATACAAAAGAGTCCTGAAGTTCACATAAATGTATTCTATTCCAACGCATCATAGATCTTTTACATTGCCTGGAGGGCATTCGGCTGCTTCAGTGTAAATAAAAGACTGAATCAGATTTGTGTCTTATTCTTCAATGCTTTGAGTTCACACAAACTGTTTCATATATTCAGTCTAGTCAGATCATGACAAAATGAATTCAGATGCCCAAGATAGATACCACAAACAATGCACCTTAAACATATTCACAATGAGATGGAAAGTCATTAAAACACAAAGCTTGTGATCTTAAGGAAACTATAACAAAAGGTGTGAACTGTGTGAGCAGCTATGCATATACTTAATGCTATTGCTAGGTACAGTCACAGTAGTGAAATAGGGTCTGTACATTTGGATATGTTCTTGCACAGTTACCTTCTCATTTTTCTTTATCTGGCTATATTGAATCAAGGCACAGTGGTTAGAGCACATTGTACAATTCTAGGCAGCTGATATTTAGCTATCAAGTATTACTAGGTGTTCTATTTAATTTTACAGAGAACAAAACAAGCCTATAATAAATAAGCATCTGAGGTAGCTCAGCTGTTATTCCAATTTAGATTGTATTTGGTGGGGCCATTAATCTAACGTGAAAAATATAAAATCTTTATGGAATTCCTTACTTTTCTGAACTTAAGACATAGGTTTTTAAGAAGAAATAGACACAACGATCTCTATATACTTTGTAAAGAAAAACATTAAGTAACAGGATCTGAAATGCATCCCTGCGCTTTCGTATTTGTCATTTAAATCAACTGTTCACATTCTTTCTAGTCCAATAAATGTATAAGATTTCCTCAGACACATTCCTATAAAAAGCAAATAGTGTAGGGACCTTACCTATCTTTTCTACGTTCTCCAACAGATACTGGGCTAATGGAAATTCTAGGTAAAGTAGAAAGGGAGTTCTGAGACTGGCTGCTGGCAAAGGATGATGTTTCCAAGTTAAGAGGTGACTGTGGAGGAGTTATCAAGCTGGGACTGCTACACTCAGAGTGTGACAAGGAACCTACAAAACCAAACCAAAACAAAAACATAACAATCAAAGCTAGGTTTTAGTGTTCTGCCTTTATCATACTTCAGAGATCTACAGAGATATATGGAAAGACATGATACATATCTGATCGAACCATTCACTAGCACTCTGTTAGAGCTAAGGGAGACCAGCCTTGTAACTTAGGTAACTAAATTTAGACAGTGCAAACACACTGCCCTTAGTGTCTATACCACAGATATGTCGTCTATAAGTGTGCATACAAACATGTCCATTCTCACCACAGGGAGCTGGGTGCATACAGGCTATCATGGTCATGTCTGAAACTATTTAGCAAAGCAAATTTAAGGAAAAATAATGGAAAATGGGAAAGCAGACAAAATAAAGATTTAATATGTTGGTTTAATTTCAAATAAAATATCTGTGTACAGCTTTTTCCTTTGGGTACGTCATATGTTATGAAGCACCCAAAAAACACCAACAAAAACCCAGCAAGAGTTGGGTACAAGGACAAGAAAGTGCTGCAATTTTTAAGAAGCTTGACTTGACTTTGTTTGCATCTTTTCCCTCATTGTACCCTCCCTGAGAGACTTACTAAAAAAGTTTCCTAACAGGAACATTCAGTCATTTGTTTCCTCAGAAAAAAGCTACAGAAAATAAATCTCAAATTACTAATTATAAATAATAAAAAAAAAATGTAAGAATGATATTTGTTCAGTTAGGGAAACAAATGCAGACAATCTACTAAGACTATAAAATATTTAATAACAGCAGCTAAGAGCTGCCATTACTGTAATCAAATTTTGAATCCTACATCTCTCCAGCACTCCAACTGTTATTTGTACTGATGTCTTAAAATTGCTTGAGAAAAATTATTTATGGTGAACTACTAAGATATTTTCACTGGATTTCAAAATATAATTTACAATCTGTAACACATCAGTATGCAAAATAATATATTTAAATATTTAAAAAAATAATGCAGGTCATTTCACTATCAAAACATTTAAGACATTACTCCAAAAGAAAACTACAACCTTAAAACAGATAGCAACGGTTACTGTTACTTTCGTGTATAATTTTCCCTATTGTATCATTTCTTAGAATCAACTAAGAGAGAAGAATTGCCCTTCATTAAGAAAGTTGATTTTCTTCTTTACCTTGTGGCAAAATACAGATTTTGTAACATTCATAAAACTATCATTTAGATTTTAGTGCAACTTAATTCAGCAACTACAAAGGCTCTGAATTGGAAGAAGTGAAAACATTACAACTAAAATTACCTCTGTCAGAGCCCATGATGGACCTTGGGTATCTTGGTGTTAAAGGGATCTTAATCCGTTCTGTTCTGTACTGCAAGTTACTTGAAGAACCTATTTTTACAGCAACAAAATTATAATTTGCCAATTCTAAAGGAATAACATTGAACAAAAAAACATTTAGACTCCACTTTTCAATGAGCACTAAAATGGACTCTCAATTTCTGCAGAAGCACTGATAAATATTCTCACATATATCATGTATAACATACTTCTAGTAAGCAGTGCAAACAACACAATGCAGTCATACAACGTGTATGTACAATTCATTCTTGATTGAAAAATACTTGAATTATTTTTGATACAAATGCAATTTAACTGAAGCCTGAGCAAGAAACACTTGAGATTACTAAGAATCCATGGGACTTGACAGGAAGTATTTAAAATATTCTGATTATATTCTGCTAGGATAACGACATAATTCCTTTGGCACTACTTCCAACTGCCGTGACTTCTTTTTGTTGTTTTTGTGGCTACAAAGCTGCCATGTTCTATTCAATGCCAACTGTAATCACTGATGGAACACAGGAACAAATACACGCACAAAAAAACGTAGCACACAAGTCAAAATGAAAGAAATTCTATAATGTTAAAATGTTATTGAAACAAAGTATACATTTTCTTTGGTATTATTAGGATGCACATAAACAGCCTTAAATGTCAGTCAAGTAAACATAATTGTAACTTATCTTTCAACAAGACAATTTACAGCAGGTCATCACTTTTTTGTTCTGCATGCTCTTTCCTTTTCTTATTTCCACCACACTGAACCTCAGAAATACTTTGGCTGGACCTCTCCTCTTTATGAGGCTACTTTCAAATAGTAACAGGCATTGAAAGGAGAATTTTGCATCACTCACAAATAATATTTTAAAGAGACTGTAAAGAGTGAATTAAACAAGGCTATTTCCAGGGAACATCTTAAAATATAAAACTAGAAAAATGAAGCACAGAAACACAGGAAGCCTTTCAGGCTTTTCTAGCTTTGACAATCCCATAATGCACGAATTTAAGGAATTTTCCATTTACTATTATTTTCCTATATAAAGGAGTCTCAGATGAAATAAATCAAAAAAGCTAGTTACCAAGTCTTGCGCTAGATGGTAATGAATTTGAGCCATGAGATGCTCTTGTACGTGAATTTTCAGAGTAATCATTGGAGTGTTTATGACTGAGGTCCAAACTCAAGCGACCTTGATGCTGGGCACTACATAGAAAGCAAAGAACAGGGCAACAGTCAAAACTGGGCAAAGCATCTCAACAAGTAGCAAATTGGCCAACAATTTTGGTTATCCTTATCCTGAGCAAAATGAATGCTCCCTTCTTTCCCACTTCCTGATTGCCCCATCATTTTATTAATTAAGACAACTCAGAGAAAAAGGAGCCTAAAGTGCTTTTAAAAAAATAAAAATGGAGAGGCTTCATTTATTTTGTTAAGGAAAACAAAAAAAAACATCAGAAAATAATTTAAAAAGTAACTTCTTCAATGTTAGCCAATGGAACTAGAGGGAAATCCAAACCATCAGTTGCTGAAAGACATAAAAGCAACTGGCACATCATTCTTAAGTAAAAGAGGTTTTGAGAAGTCTGGATCAAACAGCACAGCAGTGTTTCACTCTATAAACCAACTACCTGAAGGAATTTCATCCTAATGTGAACAAAAACTTAAGGTGATATAAAGTTCAAACCACCTGGGATGCAAATGCTGATGGCATATTTGGCTGGCAACTGATGGGCAATTGTTGGTGTGTACTCTATGGCTCCATGCAGTGTAGATGGGATTTCGCATGACTGCAGTTACTGCAGGGCATGGTGCTAAGCTCCTTGGTACAGTACCTGTTTAAGATGATAGAAACACATTCTTACCAACTATCATTTAACACCTTTTAAGTACTATATGTATATTTAAAATCTGGATTATAATTTTGTAATGAATAAGTAATGAAGTGTCTTGGATTACAAAAAAAAAAATCAAGTCTTTCACATATGCTGGTCTTCTCAAATACATTGGTACCTAAAACATTTTATATGTTTTGAAATATTAAGCTTCTTTACACAGTAACAACAATCTCATTTTTCTCTCTGTAAAGTCACCTGCCAGAAATACAAGTGTTTATCTGGTACTTAACTGCACACAAAACCACTCTTCTTCCTCTTCTGCTGTCTCAGACTCCCACTTTCGGCAAGTCCTATGGCTTTAAATTACAGTATTTCGTATTTATTTATTCAGAAAATGTATTACTCAAGCCGTTCATTAAAGTCACTCATCTTTCAGTATTCTAAGTCCATTTGATCACTTTCCTCTTAAATGATTTTGTTTGCACAACATGCACCAGCAAAAACTTGGTTACATTTCAAGACATAAAATCTTATCGTCTAATTAGGTTTTGCTTGATTGGGCTGTTATGCAATCTATGCTACCATGACAAGATAACAATTTTAGGAAGAAATACCTTACAATACCTTTTCTGCTACCCCTATAAGAGAAGGAAACTGACAGATGAAAAAGAATAACAAATCAAAGAAGAGCAAAATCTGCTTTGAGCTGAGATCGCTTGAGCAAGCCTTTATATTCTGAGAACTGGATGGGACAACTGGGCCTGAATCTGTCCATTCTTCTAGACACACAAGTCATTACCTCCCCCATAGTCTCCAATAAGTCTTCCGCAGTTTCTACAATCTGTAGCAGCTTGGGAATTTTCAAAAAAATTGAGGGCAAGTTCATAAAAATCAGTATTGTCTTGGTTTGAAAATCAAATATCATATGCTACAGCTGAAACTATCCTGAAGACTGAACAATCCATCTGGCAACTAGTTTACCAGGTCTAACCAAAATGCATCCTGGTCGGTTCAAAATAACTGGAGTACAATAACCTCACGAGCTCCTGAAGCACTCTTAAGTCTCTACCAACTTGAAACCAGCTAACACCAATATGAGCAACTGTTTGATCACTGAGACAACATGCTGTTTTCCGTTCTACCTGATTATATTGATTTCTATGTGAGCTACTTGTGAGATCCCTCTTCAACAGCTTGGCATCTCAAACACAGTGCCTTTTCATCTTTAATTTAGATAGACTAGATCACAATCAATTGGGGCATTCTATTTCAGATATTCCAATTATTTTACTCCCAATAGATAGAAATTAGTATATTACACTTTCTGAACACCAGATCTTTTTGCTTTTAAGTATTTCAGAAGTTGAATGTCTAACACTTGGGCTGCCTCCACTTACTGTTCACTTTGAAAAACATTAGAAATCTTATTTGTCTCCCTAATGCACAGGCTACAACTTGTTCACCACTAACATGTTCAAAAGTCCTCTGCAGCACAGAAACTGATGAAACAAATCTTTCATCCAGGATCTGTTCAGCTTCTTTGATGGTTCTTAAACAGATTTTACTTCCTTACAGTCCGAAATCTGAACAGACTATGCTCAGATTACAACAGAACATGAAAGTACATTTTGTATTTTGTACATTTTATGTTTGTCCTGCACTTATCCTGACTGATACAGACAGATTCTTTGTGGCATTCCAAGGAAGTACACTGGTCACTATGGAAGTAATGCCTCCTACTTATTTCCATAGACACTACAACGGATGCAAAGAGTACAATAATACTGTTTTGATAGAGCAAATTCTCAGCTACAAAACACTATTTTTCAACAGAGTCACCACCATTAGCTATGAATTTTCAACAGCCATCAGCAAGAGCCTGCATGCCACACTCATAAAAATCTGCATGTCTGCCCAGAACATGTCTTGGCTTTCCACATCGCTGTCCCCACTGCTGAAATGCATAACCACCACCTCATTCTGCTCACATCCACTGTTGGGTCTTCAGAAATGTTCAGCAAGTGTCAATGAATGTCAATGGGTGCAATTTTTTCCATTTTTTCTCCATTTTCTCCATTTTTCACCTTTGCTTCATTCACACTCTCATGTCAGATGCCATCTTGTCAGACTACCCCTCTGTTGCCATCAGTTGCATGGCAACAAAATTTCATGGAATGTTGGTGGGAAGGTTTGATCTCTACTGCCATAGCATCAACATCCACCTCTGGTGGCATGAGCCAACATAATAAAACCGGAGGCATTACATTCGGAGCAGTCCCTGTAAATATGAGTTCTTGCCTCATCCCAGGGTAGATATTCAGGGTATAGCAGTTTAACTGAGCTTACTACTAGAAGAAAGTAGTTAACAAGGGGCATTTTACAGTTAATATTCAGGATCTCAGAAACGCTGACAGTTCCCGCTGGACATCTCTCTGACTTGAGCAAAAGAACCACAGAGCCACTTTGCATCTTGTTGGCCACATCAGTATCACTCACCTGATGACATACCTCCGGTGTATAAGGTAGAAGACACAAAGCCGTCACTGTGCCTAGCAGAACGTTTTGGTGAATATGGTGCCCATTCCTGTAGCTCTGGAGACAGATGTTCCTCACTAGCTGGAGTATACTTCTGCACCTACAAAACCAGAAAATTTCATTAAAGGCAGTTGAAGATACAGAGAAAAAAAAAAAAAAATCAAACTCAGGCAGTAAGCAACTTCAAATTTTCTAGTATGTATTTCAGAACGTGCTAGCCATCACTTAAAGTAAAGGTGTAACAAGGACTGTCATGTTATCTTTCACTGGTGTTATTCACTTCTACCCCTTCTTCCTCCACCCTGCTGTTATTATTCTGTAAGCTTTTTATGCCAATATTTGCAACTTTATGTGATATACTTTCTATCAGTACAGTACACCTCCCTTGCATTTCTCCTTCAAAATACTGTTTCCACAGGACATTTCAACTGTAGATCTCATTCTATTACTTCAGCCACTATTTTGTTGCCAAGAGAGACCTGGCTAACAAGGCAGAAAGTGCTTTCCCTAAGCCTGTACTTTGAGATATGTGTGGAGCAACATCTCCAACAAAGCAGTTCAGGTTGTGGAGTCATCACAATTTCTGTTCAGTACACTATGGTGAGTTAGAAAACTTGAGAATAGCTCAGATATTGACAGTGATGCTAGAGAGCCACAAGTTCAGAGTTCAGAATGCACAGTTTACATGACTGAATATACAATACAAAAACATGGTATTAAAGGATGTAATTAGTGAAAAATAAATACTAAAAAGATACCATTTTAATGACAACAGTATTTTAATTATATGAAGTTAAAGAGAACATGAAGACTAAAAAAATGCAGAGAATCCTTCTTAGAACCTACACTTGAATAATACTGTGGGCATATTAGTAAGCATGTTATGAACTACTCAGGGTTGAAAATTCTCTTAAACTTATTATTTTTATCAAACTACACAGATTTAATTGTATTAAGAACCTACATAATTAATAAAATTGATATCATCCTATATGGCTATAAGTTTGACTACACTGCATGCTCTATATAAATATTTTAAACACTACTATAAATATTTTAAGCACAAACACTACTTCAGTAATGAATATGTGCACACAAGACACTACTGTCACAGAATCACAGGGGTTGAAAAGGATCTCCAGAGATTATCTAAGTCCAACCCGCCGGCTAAAGCAGGTTCCCTACAGCAGGTTGCAGAGGAGAGCATCCAGGCAGGTTTTGAATACCTCCAGAGAAGGAGACTCCTCAGCCTCTCTAGGCAGCCTGTTCCAGTGCTGACACCCTCACCATGAAGAAGTTCTTCTACATGTTCAGATGGAACTTTCTGTTTTCCAGTTTGTGCCTGTTGCCCCATGTTTTGTCACAGGACACCACTGCAAAGAGCCTGGCCCCATCCACTCGACTCCTATATATTAAATATTTCTAAGCTTGAGATTCCCCTTCAGTCTTCTCCAGGCTGAACAGTCCCAGGTCTCTCAGCCTTTCCTCACAAGAGAGATGCTCCAGGACCCTAACCATCTTCGCAGCCCCTTGCTGAACTATTTCTAAGTTCCCCGTCTTTCTTGAACAAGGAGCCCAGAACTGGATACAGTACTCTAGCTGTGGCCTCACCAGGGCAGAGTAGAGGGGGAGAACAACCTCCCTCGCTCTGATGGCCATGCTGTTTTTAATGCACTCCAGGATACCATTGGCCTGCTTGGCCACCAGGGCACACTGCTGGCTCAGGGTCAACCTGTTGTCCACCAGGACCCCCAAGTCCTTATCTGAAGAGCTTTTTAGCAGGTCAGCCCCTAACTTGTACTTATGTATGCGGTTATTCCTCCCCAGGTGTAGGACTTCACACTTGCCCTTGTTGAATCTCATAAGGTTCCTCTCCACCCAACTCTCCAGCCTCTCCAGGTCTTGTTGAATGGCAGCACAGCCTTCTGATGTGTCAGTCACCACTCCCAGCTTTGTACCATCAGCAAACTTGCCGAGGGTGGACTCTGCCCCTTTGTCCAGGTCACTGAAGTTGAACTAGACCAGACCCAAATCTAATGCAGTTTTAGTTCACAAAGACCATTTCACCAGAGTCATTTTTAGAGTGAATGTTGTCAACTCTGAGCCACAATACCACCGCTGCTCTCTAGTCAACAACTTTAGAGTTAAAGCTCTACTTATTTTCTTGGAGGCTGGAGAGAAACTAGGGAAGTGGAAAAAAAAACAAACACAGAACTCAGACTTAATTTAACCCTAGAAATCAAAACATGCTAATACATTAAGTACCCTTAAAAAACAAAAATTATGACTTCTTAATAGTATAATAAAATTTGTTTCTTCACCAAGGACTAATACCCATATGACTATTCTGGCATGACCAGGTACAGGGCGGGAAAGGTAAAGAATATGACATTCTAAGTCATTTTGATGGTGATTAGATGCAAGGAAAAACAACTCTTTAAAACCTGACATTTCAGGTGGCAAATACAGGTAATATTTTTTTCCATCTAAACAAACCTGAGATGGTGGACCTGAAACTACAATTACCAATTATGCCAATTTGTACAATGTGGTCTGCTAAATAGGCTAGTCTTCCTAGACATGTACAATTTTTTCTCCGCCTACCCTGGTAAGACATGACTCACAATCTCCAGGGCAGAATTTATTTAAAAAAATGATAGTCCCATTTTGAACAATGCTGTAACATCACGTTCCCATAAACAATCCATTTTGAAATTGCAACGTGCCTAGTATCCTGCCAATTTTAGATTACATTCATAGTTATGTAGACACACAGAAAGACTTACAAAAAACATGGCTATCAATGGTACACGTTCTTCCACTAATCTGTTATGGTCAGCCAATGTTATTTCTATAAAACTTAATAGGCCTTATTTTCATCTTTTCTAAGGCTGACTCTTCATATTTGTTTAAGTTGTCAAAAACATACAGGAAATAGCCCTAATCATCTTATCAGGAAGCATTGAAAGCCAAGATAAGGCTACTAAGCAGAACCCTATCACTCTGTTTGGTGGCTCTGTATCTTGCGATACTGCAAAGTGACAAATGAGTCACAGGTAGCTTCTCAACAGACTTAGATTTTTACAAATGGGCTTTTTTTCTCTTGTTAGGAGATGTAATTAGGTATATAAAAATATCGACATTTCTGAAAATACTCATATTGAAGCAAAAAGCGGAAACCTTCATATCAAAATTCTACCTGAAGTGCAGGATTAGGAATGGGCATAGGGGTCATTTTATGTCTCAGAGCAGGAGCTGATTTTGGCCTTGGCCTTTTAATCTCTGGCTCTTCAACTCTTTGAAAGCCAATGTCGTCTTCACAGGATTTCCTTGAGGAGAGATGAGTGCAGTCAATTCCCTCCTCACGATAATAATGCCCAGCATTTCTGCTGCGCCCCTTGAGAGTAGCAGATTCCTGTTTAAGTGCCAAGGAAACTGGAGCTTGGGCAGTGGCTGGGCTGGTGGGTGGTGATCCAGTCGTTACTGTAGACTCTGATGCAGAGCTTGCCTGCTGTTTATGTTTAAATTTGATAGAGTCACTTCTCTTTGGAGGAGTTGGAGGAGTTGAAGCCACTTCAGCTTTTGACGGCTGAGGCGAATGGCCCGTCACCTGATTTGGAGAAAGGTACTCCAGCTTGGGAGGAGTTGGTGGCCTTTTGAAAGTATCAGGGTCAAAGATAGATTTCCTTTGTTTTGGCTTTTTGTATACAGAAAACTTCTCTGTTTCTGTTGCTGAGATATTAACCACGACTTTTGGCCAGGTACCACCACTATGCTTAGCACCATGTCCTTTGTCAAACGCAGTCTCAACCATCATACAGTCAGCTCCTGCAGGTTCATAAGGCAGCCTCCTGTTGTCCTCCAAGTCAACAACTCCATAGCCTCGGTCTCCAAATGTCTCTGGGCTGAAGGAGCTGAGACTATGTTCTGAATTACTGTGGCAACTGTGCACTGTGTTCCTGTGAGAGTCTACTCGTAATGTGTTATTAGGGAACGGTTTGTGATCACAAAATGAACGACTGCCCTGATCACTCTGGTCCTTCTTGCCATCTATGATGTCTGGATTGAAAATATCAGTCTGCGTTGAGCTGTTGAGTTTCAGATTTCTTTTGTTTTGGGCTTGTATCTCTGACGCATGAACCCTACAGTTTGATATTTTTTCTGAATCCTTCAGATTTTCAAATATATTTTGACCACTCCAAGATGAACTTTGAGGAAAAACCTAAAAAAAGAAAAACAAAGCAACTCCCCATAAAAACCTTACGAAGATTGATTTCTATTTGATTTCTGTTTAGCATGCAGTATACTCTAGCCTCCTTTATTTACCCCAACCCAAATATAAACCTACATATGCATAGATACGTTTGGGAAAAATTTAATAGAAATCTAACAGATTCAAAGCAAAGATCAGATAAAATAAGCCAGATTTTTTACTGAAACATTTTCAGAACAATTCCAAAAGGGCAGCTCTGCATGGGTGCAGAAGCACTAACAGACAGCAAAGGGACCTCCATTCTACTTTTACCTCTGTTCAATGATACTAGTAATCATCTTTCATTGCCCGTTGCCCCACAAACATTTCCAATTTTTCAGTTTCTTAAAAAATCAAGCTCTTTGCCCTTGGAATTGTCACTGACTAAACCTATGTGACAGGCTCAAAAATACTGGGACTCTAACACCAACAACATTTTTATAGCAATAAGTCTGAAATAGAAAGACTAGTACTTTTTCCTGATGATAGAGTTCAGTTTTCTGTGCAACTCCCTTCTGACTAAAAGTAAACCTTTCTGTATTCAGGAAGCAATTTATCTTTCAAAAGCAAAACTGCTGCAGCTCTGAAGCAGAAAGCAATAAGAAAGAAGCAATTGTGCTGACAGTCATTTCACGTGACCAGCAAACAAATGGGAAAGAAATAAGAGTAATAAGTAAATTATATTCCTACTAGGGGCCACAATAGCCTTACTTTGGAAATAACTATTTAGTGTACCATCAGTGAAATACATCCAGATAGTCTTACTTTTAACAGAGACTTTACCATGGTGATATATTTGTTTTTAGTACACTCTTCCCTTAACTAAGATAAGACTATTTAAAAGAAAATCCTTCAAATTTCACTTTTCATACTCACCTTCAACAGTGACAGGGTAAGGGAATCCCTGCAGTTTCGTAGCAAAGCTTCACATTCAGTAAGTGACTTATTATCTAGTGCAATGCCATTGATCTAAATGCAAAGAAAAGAAACATCAGAGGTCCATAAAATAAAAGCAGCAGATGGGTAGCACCTAGAGGTACCACCTCTGAGACAGGAAAAACATAGTTTTACGTGCATGTATGACTGAAGTCAGGTTGACCTTGTCCTCTATTTATCTGTTCTCCAGTAAAAGCCTAGTTTCCTATACTTTTTTATTCTTAGGAGAGATACAATTTAATAACACTTGTTTGATTACATTAGACTTCATGCATTCGTACGTCCACAGTAATCATCTTCTAATTGAAAATAAATAAAACTCAGAAAAGTACATTTAGACTTACAGCAATTATTCTATCTCCCACAGTAAGGGAGCCCTCTTTGGCAGCCGGGCTTCCAGGCACAACAGCAGCAACAAATACTCCATTTTCTAGGCTCACTCCACTATCTGAAATACACAAAATAAACATGACTTTCCTCCTGCAATTCAAATATCTTGCTCAAATAACTACAAGTCTGAGCTGCGTGCATGATAAAGGAAGATAATTACCAAACCAAATGAGCTTCTCAATTTCTGATGTTTAAAGAAAGCAGAAGATATTGTCTGAAAATAGGGATTTCAGGTATCCCAAAACTTAACGTAATCATACAGACTAGGAATGACTGATGGATTTAGCTAAATAGAATCAAGTATGAAAACAAAACTCACTGCAATCATGGAAAAAACCTATCATCAATATAATAATTCTTAATCTCATAAAAACAATTCATGAAAACCCCTATCTAGGAGGTAGTAACAGTTGAAGTGAGATTTAAATAGAGGCTCAGAACATGAACCTTTACTTTAAGACATTTTTGGTTGGACAAACACATACCATCATGTACATTCAGCCTTTGTATCCATTACCTTTATGACCAGAAACATTGATGTGAAGTGGTGTAATCACCCGTCCCCCCAAAGACTTCCTTCTTCGAACCACCATGTTTATAACACCTCCTCCATTTAGAACTGCTTTTATAACTTGCTTTTTATCCTTATTCGTAAGATCAACATCATTTATCTTCAACAACCAATCATTCACTCTGGCAGATAAAAATAGGGAGGTCATTGTTACAAACGTACTTTGCTGGATGTAGTACACACACACTATTTATGAAAAGGGATGCAATGGAGTTGATATCTTAATATGCTAATCCTTAATCTTCTGGAGTTCTCCATTCCTGAAAAAGCACTAAATAGCACCCAAATGAAAATCAGGATGTAATTCTAGCTTCCTCTTCACTAGCAAACTCTCAAATCACTGATGGGTACTCTGTATTCAAAAGGAAATATTTGGACAGAAGAAAGTAAATGAAATCCTCCTTCTGACACTATGAACAATAACAGGTTTCAAATTATCCCTCATGTTACTCTTCTTCCCCCATCCCTTCCAAAACAGCTCGCCCTCATCTTCCTCAAAATTTAAACAAATACCTCAAAGTTTGAAGAGAGAATAAACAGAATAGGCAAGAGAAAGAGAAGACAGAAGCATCATTTCAAATCCTGGAGAGCTTTAAGGGAAGAGTCAACTTTTTTTTTTTTAATTTCTGGTTCTAGGTATTGGTCTTATCAGTGCAATTTCCTCACCAGTATTAACAAGCTATACATGGCCAATGTCA
>WBMW01003571.1:17085-28474 GCA_013396635.1 Penelope pileata | reverse complement strand
AAAAAAAAAAAAAAGTTTATGGTCAATAAAAGACATACCTTCCAAAGTGAAACCCTACCTTAATCGACCATCCACAATACTTCCTTTGTCTACTTTGGTAACAAAGATCCCACAGTCTCCAGGGAGGTATGGTTCGTTCACACCTTCTGCCACATCAAAACCAAGTGCTTTCAAGTCCATATCGTCCTAATAAATATTATTAACAAGCGACTCAACTGCACTGGCAACCACATTGTGCCTCTGCCTGTTAACAAAAGGCATTCCTTCAAGCCTGTACGATGCCCTTATATTCAAAGGGTATCTATTAGAGGTAAATTCCTATATTTTGTATTTCAGTATATAAGATCACAGTTTCATTAGGTATTAGACTGTGGGGCATTAGGACAACCATTCTCTCTCAGATTAATGCTGAAATAAGCATTAGGAGAACTTCACAGAAGAGCATGTAAGAAAGCATGTTCAGACATGCACTGCCTGTTTTAAGGCATGATGCTGGATGTGTCATTAGAGAACAAAGACACCTTCCCCCAGAATGGGCATCATTTGGGGAAAAAAGCAATTATAAAGGCAAGAAAATAGCATTGTATCTCGGCAATATATTCAGGAAAAAAAAAATCAGCTTTGATATGGGTAGAGATCAGAAGTGAGGAGGAAAAAAAGTTTTATCATTTTGGGAAACTGATCCTAAACAGAGATCAGAGGTGACGTTCTACCAACCCTGGACCAAAACAGATAATCCTCCACGTGAAAAGTTATAAACATCTTCAACAAATCAGTCATTGAAACTGAACTGAGAAATGTTAATTTAGTTTTGTTTTGGTAACTGGGTATGTCACTGAAAAAAAAAAAAGCTTTAATAAAATATACTACATCCAAGTGATAAACTGATTTGCCATTGCTATTTGCAACGTTAAATAATACAAAAATTAAGAAACTACTTCAAATCAACTGGACCAAAAATATACTAAAATCCTTATGATTCCTCCAGATGTCCTATGTAAGAAATTTGTTAGGAAGTGAATGAGGCTGCTGCAAAATAAATACGGAGCAGAGATCCTAGTATCATTGCACAGCCTCAGAGGTATTTGAATATTATTTCTGCCCCTTTTGTGTTTAGAGGTGAATATTATTACTCCCATTTTTGAACTGAGTGATTATTATGTCAGTGTAGAACACTGACATAAGCAGACAGGTCATGCTGAAGCAAAAATAAAAGGATTTAGACTTATTTAGTTCCATAATCTCCATCCAGGAATTCAAATGCTAGTAGGTCAGCAAGGATTTCCTCATGTATCTAATCAAGGTTGGCACGATATTATTACTATAATTTGATGCCTAGAAGCTGTTCTAAGTGAAACACAACCTGGAAGATTGCATGTGTGTAGTACAGGATCAAAAAATAACTACTAACATAATTCAATACATCAGACTAAAATTTTAATAGAAAAGGATACACAACTTGAATAAAGAGCAGTGAAATATAAACTCTAGGCTACAGTGAGGAAAAACAAAATGAAATGATACTGCTAGGGTAATAAAAGGAAGTAGAAGTTTTCTTCACAGTGTAGATTAGCATCCTTTCCTCCCAGAACACTAAGCTGAAGAGCAATGTTGTGCTAAAATACATGTTCATCAGAAATAAATACTCGTAATATTTTAAAATTTCTAACTGCCATATCTGAGCAGAAGTAGAAGAAATAGCTTCATGTAAAAGCTTAGCTATTCTATGCACAAAGTATAAATGATGTTGTCTGTTACAGTAGATGTCAGTATTTCCACTGCATCTTAAGTTTCTCTGCCTTATTGTTGCAATTTCTGTAATAAATCACCAAGTTTAAGAACACATTTAACTTCACAAAATGAAGAACTATTTTTTCATACTACATATAAATAAAAAAAGTTTGTACATTAATAACTTGTTTTGTCAACTTATTTCATCTAGATGTTACTCCAAATGCGTGTGGTTCCTATCACAACAACTGAGAATTAAAAAAAAACATTTTGTCATAAATAGTATCAAGATGTTATAATTGACTTCAAAACTAACCAATATACAAGACAATGCAATTAATGTCTTTGACTTACTCTGTCTTTTTCAAATTCTACCACTTCAGTTTCCCATTCCAGAGAATCTGTGTCTATGGCTGAGTCATGGGAACTATGGGCCATCAATTGACGGAATCTGGCCTCCTTTTCCAGCTGATTCTCCATCTTCTCCCTAGGGAAAGAAAATATTTATATACACAGACAAACCTTTGAAACAAACTGATGCATAACATTATAATTGTGAGATGTTTTCTAACTAAAAAAAATCCAAGCTGTGACAGAAATTTGTCCCCCCTTCCGCTTTCATTTTCCCAATATCCTTTGGGCTACCATTGAATACTTTAATTTTCTACATACTGTGCTAACCTATTCTCATTTTCTTGTAGTTTGCATTGCTTTCACGTGACTGTAATGCGCTAGAATCCTAACACGTCTCTCCCAAAACTTCTAATTTACCCTCTGATGAACTGCATCATTATGCTTACAAACATGCCTGATAAATACCACAAGCCAAATCTCTTCCACAAGCCATTGAGATGACATATAATGTGTGGGTTTGGTTTTTTTTTTTGGCATTCATAAACTAACGAGATTACAGTTGGGAGGAACTAAATTGCAACTAAATCAACTTCAGAGAAAGTATCCTGTACTGCTTAAGTGCATCTCCATAGTAAAAAGCTTAAAATCTTTGTCTCATTAATAAGATAAAACAGTTAAAATTGTAAGACTTAGAATCCTGTCAATCATAACAGTTTCCACAGTAACTAAAAACAGCTCTAGCGACATATGACTCACTCACACATTCAACGAACCAAAGGTTTTAATTACAAGATTCCATGGAATTTTTTCTACAACATACTTCAGTTCCTTCAGTTCACGCACAGCATCATTTTTCTGCTTTCTCATGTCATCCAGATTGCGAAGAGCTTCCGCCAAGTCACTCACAGCCCGGTCTCTCTCCCTCCTTAAGTTGTCACACAGAGTCCTTCAAAAGTAAAGAAAGCAGTTTCAAAAGATCTCAGAAAAAAATCTATAAGGCAGAAAAAGTTACACATCCTAGGCCTTAAGGTAAAGCTTGTCAGGATAACTGAAATTTTATTCATTTCCTAAAAAATTTTTTTTCTACTCATCTTCTTTAGACTAGAAAAAAATTCCAATTACAATATTTTCCCTTAGTTCCTTACATGTGCCTAATACCAAGTATGTTGGGTACTTAGTGAAATATGCCCATAGATGAAGAATTATCAGAAGAACTACAGCTATAGCAGAATTCAGCATATCAGGACTAAAACAAGTCATCACTTGCTCTTCTTATGTAGCAGTGCTGCTAGGCTCTCTGGTATTTACCGGGGACATACTATGGGGATGAAGGTACAGACAACGGAAAGTGTCTGGTAATATGCCCTCAACTTCAAAACAAACAAACCTACTAATAACTAAAATGCAGAAGTTCAAACAAGTCGAAGAAAAGTGCTAGGAAAATCCATTAAATCTCAGAATTTCATTAACTGCACACAAGGTGTTACAAAGACCAGTCATGTACCATCTAACATTTACTTACCGTATACTTTCCCTTTCCGCAACAATCTTATCTCGCTCTTGAAAGGCCCAATCTCTCCTGCACTTGGCTACTTCCGCTTCCTGGATAGCTTCCTTTAGTTCCTGTGACATAGCCTCATATTGTTTCCGAAGCATTTCAATTTCTTTGTTTGCTCTTTCAATGTCTAGGGTAGCAGAATCTTGTATCTAGGAATTAAGAAACATACGTAAGGATTCTAAGCACAATTTTTAGATATGTACTAATATGTTTATGGGACAACAACCTGCATGAATAAGAATTTCCACTTCAAAATAACATCAGTGGACATTTTATATTTCAGAGACAACATTCCATACTTCTATCCTGTTCTGCTTAGTAGACAAAAGCCTTCAAAGATATTTAGAAATTTGATATATGAGAAATTTTAATACAGATTTCCTGCACTGATGTCTGTTATTTACCCTGGCACAACTACATTCACAAACGTATATATACGTCGCCTTTATACTAAGAATGTGCACAGATTATAACATTTAGAGTCAGACTTGATTTGACTTCCTTTATGAAGTATTAAAAAAACCTAACATCCTGAATAGGCCACAGGCACAAACAGCATACAGTACAGAGGGCAACATGCCTACCAGCAGTAACAAGATGCCTAGAAACCTGCTAGGTTATGAAGTTTTAGTTCAGGCTTTAGTTATTTTTTTTTAATTTAAAAAAAGTAAAAACCAAACCAAACTGAAACAAACAAACAAACAAAAAAGCTCAGCAACGTGATACAAAGTGTGACGATATTTTGTTTGCAAAGGAAGTTCCATCGCTATTCCTTGAAGAAGGTACATGCACTTATACAAAGATTCTACAGTGACTCCAAGTAAAGGAAAAAAAACACCTTATGTACCCAAAGCTTTATCAAGTCTCATGAAAATAACTGACCCTTAGAAGCTAAGAAGGAAAAGTCATCTGTGAAGAAGTGCGATACCTGACGGGCTTGATAATATTCCCTTAGTAGATGGTCCCTCTGGATGATAGCTTCTGTTCTCTCTTTCCTGGCAACATCTCTTTCTTCCTTCACTGTCTCTATATCCTTGCAAGCTTGATCAAGTTCCTTCTGAGCCTCAGCTTTGTCCTTCACTTCATGACAGTATTTTTCCAGCAACTCATTCCTCTCACAAATTGCTCGATCTCTTTCCACTAGAGCTGAGTTTAGCTCCTAAAACAAGATCCATTAGTTGCAGAAGGTTAAGTACAGAAGGAATCAGTTCAACTTTCCAACTGGGTAAATACTCACACCTTAAAAACCTAGAGTTTGCAACAAACATTCTGAAAAAAGGGAGCAGAATAGCACCGTGCTCACTTTACATACAAGTAAATACTAGCAAAGAATATTAAGTGTGGTATTATAGGTATCACAACATCACCAGCATGTCTGGCTGACATGCATGTCAGCAAGTCATGACTGACTTGGAGCACTGCTACTTGGTGTAACCACACAGGGCTAGAAACAAAGATATTTATTTTAATGTTTTTGTAAAGAGCAAGGCATTGAAACAGTGGACTTGCAGGCCGCTTTTTATGTGGTCCAACTCTCTAGGAGCACTCAGCAAGAGCTACAAAGAAGCCCTTCCATATACGGGCACTCTTTCTAGCTGGAAAACATTTATGTTTTCATCTCCAAAAGACTACCAAAGACAGCTGACATAGACATGTACGTCCACACTCTCTCAGCATCTCAGCTCACCAGTGCTAGGCTCTTCTCTGCTCTTTCTCAACCACCCATTCAAGATGGTCATCTGAGTAGGAGGGAACAGCCATATATTGTAAATTTTCATCTCCTTTTTATGAAAGTACTTTGCAAAACTACTCAGAGAGCCATGACAAAAAGCAGAACTAACTGGAGCGGGTGTGCAATAGACTGCCACTGCCATCAGTACTCCTTGCTATCTAGCCTGATTCCACTGAAACTAATAAAAGAATTTTCTAGTGGTTTACTGGCTTTGATTAAAGCCGAATAGGTACGAAACATGCATTAAAACGTCACTCACTGTACAAGTTAAATTGTTTAGCTGGCAATTTTGAATTCTTAAACCCAGAATTAGTTATTTTTAAAAAATCTGATGCCATATGTCATAATCCACATTATGGCCCTCAACAAGAGTGTAATTCAAGAAAAAAGCTCCATGCCCGCAATTTTTGTAAAGAGTGTTTTATTCCACTGTAAAGTTATGAAAAAGTAAAATGAGATCTATAGGCAATGGAATACCTTCACTTGTATCTATTTTACGCTAAATTAAATATTTGTAAAACAAACAGTCAAGTGAATACATTCCAGTCAAAATGAAACAGAGAGGCAAGCTGTGTTTTTGAAATCTTAACATTGTTAAAATGTGGTTGTGATATAAACATTTCAAGAACATACTGCTGAAAGATAAGGAGTCCAGGTTTCACATACTTTAAGGCATGCCTCAGTTCAAGTCAAAACTATCTTCCAAATATCCTTTAAATTAAACCAAAGCAGAAGGAGGGAAAACGAGTAAGAGCATGCATATCAGCACAGGCTTTGTATACATAGAGATTATTTTATCACATAACATTTGCCAGAGTAAAGAGTATCTGGTGGTTCCTCTAGTGGTTAAAAGATAAAAACAATGAATATTTGGAGCTATATGTTTACAGACAGTGTTAGTTGTAAAGGCCCAGAAGACAAACTCCATAAAGGAAGGTTTTATCATGAGCAGAAAACTGTTAAGCCACGTAAAGAAAAAATTTCAACTGACAAGCAATCTAGTCAAACACGGAAGCTTAATAAATTGATAGTAAAATGGACTGCTATAAGAGAACAGCTAAAGGAGAACATCACTATGAAATTCCTCTTTGCAGTGCATTCCTATTGTCCATCAGTTGGCCACGTTTCCAATTCTAGTATCAGTAATGCATACTTATGTCCCTTCCCCATCAAAACAATAGCTTAATACCTGTCTTAAAGCTTCCATCTCTTCACTAGCCACTCGTTTCTCAGAAGAAGTGTTCTTAAGCTTGGACTCTGCAAGCTCGAGCTCTGTTTGAAGCTTATCTACCTCTTTGATTACTTGATCTCTCTCACTCATTATGAGGCGGTATTCATTGAAAACTGAATCCCTTTCTTCCTTGTATTTTTCTGAATCCTTCGTTGCTTTCAGCTGCATTGTTTTGAACCTTGTCACCTCTGACTGTAATCGCTCCATCTCCCTCTGTAACTCTTTGTTTTGTGCTGTGGTGTTGCTTAGTTCCTGCTGCACTGACTCAAATCTAGAAAACAAGTAGAAATGTCAGTAAGATACATACTGCTCACTTTCCTTTTCTCATACGTTAAAGATTTTGTCAGATAATCAAATGTATCCATTGGTAAAACACAACTGCAGTGGACATAGACAACGCAGAGTGCTGCAAAATATAACCAAGATTAATCGTTGCTTTAGGAATATCAGTATGAAAGGGAGAACCTCCTTGAGAAACTGAAACAAAGTTTTAGAAGTAAGAATTAATCATTAAAAATAATTTGCTAATAACTTTTTCAAAAAAGAATGCAAAACATCACCATTATTTGATAGCACAAGCTTAACTTTATTTATTGCATTAGATTCTGATTATCTTCAAAGGTAATTTGTTCCCCAACATGCACTCCCAGACATGTAGCAAGAAGTGAAACAAATATAGAAATTGAGGGCGGGGGAGAAAAAAAAAAAAACTTCTACATGCCCCCCAGATGCCTCAAGGTTGGTATGGGACAGGTTAGAAGAGGGAAAAAAAAAAGTGCGCTTACTGTAAAAATGCAGAGAATGTAACTGAAACAGGTAATCCAAACACTTCTAGTCATTTTCATCAGTGGGTCATTCAATAAAACTAAAATGCAAGTTATCTTAAGAGATGTCAATTTTTTTTTTTTTTTTTTGAAATTAACACAGATGAAAGTGTACGTACTTTATCACTTAGCAAGTTTCTTTCTAAGTAGGAGCTTTTGTGTTTATGTTGACAAAGTATTTTTAGAAGTAGAAAAGTAATTTCAAATACCAGTTCTTGGGGTTAAAAAGGAATTTCCCCTGAGAGCAGTATTCTACCATAATGGTCCATTAAGGTTTTTTTTCATTTTTTTTTTTTTAAACAGAAATGCAAGATATCTTAAAATGTAAAAGCCACTGATGGAAACATACCTAACTTGAGAGACTTTCAGGGTTATCCAAATTTCAAGTGCCCACAAACCTCTGGAATACTTTGTTCTCTCTCACACACACACCTTGTACTGTCCAAGTGTGATTTCACCACTAATCAAACATATTGCCTGACCTTTCCCAAGAAAGAGCTGTAAATCCAGTTTCAAGTATTTCCTCAAAAGCCTCAGTGGATTTAAAGGATTGCCACTGCATTACTGAGGCATCTGCCAGTACTTTCAAAACCATCATTCTGCTCCTTTTGGGAAGTTTAAACAGACCATCAGGACAGAGTCCTAGCATTACAAACTATATTTTCATCTCCTTTTCTTAACTGTGAGCAAGAAGATAAAGAATATACTACAATAAAAGTAAAAGAATATAGCACAAATCTAAAATAGAATCTATGCCAAACAACCTCATTGCCTTGTGAGAACCCACACACTTGAAAACTGTTTGGGGATCAAATAAAGGGTAACACAGGACATAGGGGGAGAGAGGAAGAGAAAAGACTTAAAGCAACACTTGTTGAACAAAGAAAATGTCATCAGTAAGGAAGAAAAAACACGACAAGCATATTGGCATGTGGAAAAATAAGACAGCCTTTAGTAAGGTGATCAGAGAGAGGGAGGTAAAGTCTCTGCCACAGAAAGCTATTCTATTTTAAGTTATATATCCATATATCTATTATGTATTAAATAGTGATAACTGAGGAAACTTGAAAAGAAAAGTTGTAGATGGAACATTGCGGCCCTGCTTGACCTTGCAGGGTCTTCTAAGGGGAAAATACACGCAGCTGGAGCATATTTTCACAGATGCCTTCTGTAGGGAGAGCCCAAATGTAACAACTGTTGTGAATGGGTTGTAAGTATCAGGGGTTTTTAACAGTAAGCACGGGTCTGCAAGTACCAACCAGGGTGACCAGCTTTGTCTTCAAATACAGCTGCAAACTGTGATAAGATCTGAGTGCCACAGTCCTCATTCAAAATGAAGAGAGATGTCAAAAGTGAGGTTTGGAACAATGGAATTAGATAGACAGTTTTATCTGCAAAGCATTCACCAACTAAATCTCAGTGGAGCTTCTATGTGACAACTTCACAGATGTGAAAAAAAAAAAGCTGAAACTGTCATATTTCTTAGGGCCAAAGACCCATTCAAAATGAGACTTGGGACACCATTTAAGTCTTGCTCTTCCAGCTTGCTCTAAAAGCAATTGTTTTACATTTGGTATTAATCAAAAAAAATTCTAGCACTGAAACTTATGACCCATTCATCTTTAAAAAGCAAGCTTGTTGAGTGTTATCTTCTAAAAATTACACATACCTATAACGCATATTAAAAATTTTTGGTCAACCAAACAAATACGGTTTTGGTTATGCAAAAAGGGTATAAAGCATAAAACAAATAAAGCCTCAATTTCTGCAACTAGATACAAAGATAACTAAAAGGCACAAATTCCTTAAGTCCAATCATATTAACTTAGTTGGATCATTGGTTCACAGGAATAAGGATATCAAGTCTGAAATTCCTGAAACTGACCTTTGCTCAACATCAAACTACCCGTCTCTCACAAAGGAGACTTAAACAAGGCCATAATACAAATACGTTGAGTTTTGTCATGTATTAGCATAGCTCCAGTTTTGTTGTAGTACGTATGTCAGGCTTTCCCTCACTTTCAGGAAACCATGCCAGTCTAAGTTACATGACTTATTCTCCTATTTTACACTCTCATTTATAAGAAAGGTCAGAATTATAAACGTGCTCTTCACATGTATAGTATTTATGCTCAGTTTAATGCTTTTAAATACTATGAGTCTATGAATGTGGAAAACAACACTTTTTTGGCTTTGGTCTGTGGGAGTTTGGCAGTGAAAACATTCTCAACACCCACAGATGCACTTTGTATTCCCTATGCATGTTAGCATTCATCTTACCCAACATGGGTATTTGTGTAGGCCTACCATCAAGCAGGAGCAGAGGTGACATGGTCTGTCCCCTTCTGCTTTGGCATTTGTGCTGCTCACAGCTGCAACACCTTCTCAGTGAGCCAAGACCCCTAGAAGTCTCCAGTGAACTCTGTTGCCAGCCTCAAGAGTCCCCCGCAGTCTGCAACTCTTATGTCATAATAAGTTAACTTGAGAACATCTTTTGCAAATTATATCCTCTTCTTGATTTTATATATGTAAAAAATCCCAGAAACCCTTTTCTCAAGAAAAGGAAAAATAAACAAATAAAGCACTGCTTCTCCAAATAAACATCCCCATCACACCTCCTATGCCCTTCCAGAAATTCTTATACAGAAATGCATGCTTACTCATATCACCAAGACACAAATTTTAGGAAAATATTGGGAATTCTTTTGCAGAAAAAATAAAATGCAATGTTACGTTTGTTGCTGCCTTCACAGCATATCCAAATATCAAAAAATAATTATACCTTCTGAGAGAGGATGAATATTGCTGTTGAAAATGTATTGCTGTGTCCCTTTGCTTCATTAGCATGTCAATCTGTTTCTGAAGACGTCTGTTCTCCTCCTCAGCCTGCTCTAAGCGGCTAAGATCTGTATTGTGATTTGCTATCTTCTCATTGTACCGCTTCCTTAAGGCATCATAATCTTTCTTCACACCCTCTAATTTGTCCATTGCTGTATCATAGAGCTTATTTAATATCTCTGATGACCCGTTTTGCTAGATAACCTCAAAAAAAAAAAGAAGAGAAATCTTGTTAAGTCTCAACTGTAGATAAAAATACATGCCTTTTCACCTTGCATCAAGGTATTTGAAAATCATTTGTTTTCACTTTGCTTTAACAAACACTGTCTCCACAGCAAAAGAAATCTGTATTTAAGCAGTACCCAGCCACAGTAGTGCTGAAATCTCTGTATTAAAGTTATCTTACCCTCAGATTCTTAAAAATTGATAATGCCAGAAATAAACTTTATTTTTAATCAATCCAATACTTTTAATCAAGAATGATAGAACATAAGTATACACTCCAATTTTAATAATCATTCTTTTTCATGAATAAGAAAGAATAGAGCCTCTTCTTAGCATTACTGCTACTCCAAGCACCGCTATATCTGTTTAATGTTAACTGGAAAAAAAATCTGCTTTATCACAACTTAAAGTGCACAAGTTAGTGACTCTCTCTAATGGTAATTGCTACCAACAGATATTAAACCCACATCGTTTCCGAACTACCTTTTAGTTTTACCAAGAGCTTAACTGCTGCTGACAAACGGCTGCAATTTAGGAGATGACCACGAGGTGGCACTCCTGACAGATTGCCTGTATGCTCTGAGAACAAACACTTCAAAACTTACAGAGAATGAAACCTACCCTAGATAATTACATACGTAAGCATATATTTTAATATTCATACAATATTTAATCTGAGAACTACTCACAAACGTTCATGTTTCAAAAGGTATTCACACAATATTAACAGGAAGAGAAAATCCACTTTAACATGAATAACGTCTGATCGGAACATGAGTTTTAAAAACTTATTTCCATTGGCACGAGAATCTTGCTGCAAATTGCCAGATTTGTTATAAATGACCAGCAAAAATTCGGGCTTTTTTTTTTTGCATGCCATACTCGTTTTTCCTTTT
>WBMW01003571.1:0-12800 GCA_013396635.1 Penelope pileata | reverse complement strand
GCAGCCTTCCAGTGTTTAAAAGGAGATTATAAACAGGAGGGGAATCAACTTTTCACAAGGGTAGACAGTGATAGGACAAGGGGGAATGGTTTTAACCTGAAAGAGGGAAGGTTTAGATTAGACATCAGGGGGAAGTTCTTTACTGAGAGAGTGGTGAGGTGCTGGAACAGGCTGCCCAGAGAGGTTGGCTGCCCCAACCCTGGACATGTTCAAGACCAGGTTGGATGGGGTCCTGGGTAACCTGATCTAGTACCAGATCTGGAGGTTGGTGGCCCTGCCTGTGGCAGGGGAGCTGGAACCTGATGATCCTTGTGGTCCCTTCCAATCTGGGCCATTCTGTGATTCTATGCTCTTCTCTGAGCAGTAGTATCACCACAGACCTGAGCTGCCACTTGACACAAGCACAAGTCAAACCACAGCACACTGCTTCCCTGCATTAGCATGTCCAAGTTTTCAAAGAAAAGGCTCAGAGCTGCTGTATGAATGGGGCTGAAAAGAGGCCACCAAAGTAAAGTGAGGGCTGCATGGAGACCCAGGCTAGGGAAAACCTTTCATGTAGGCAGTATCTAGAGTACCTTGTCCATGACTTCCTAGGAAAATCACGGCTAGGGTTACAGTTGAGAGAAAAAATTTCAATAGGACACCAAACGCATCCTAGTCTGTGGCAGCAAAATTTGATTAATTACACTAGTTTGACAATTTTCAGTAAGCTGAACAAAGTGAAAGCCAAAAGTCAGTCAAAAGAACATTTGGATTTATTTATTTATTTTTTAAAGTATTCCAGGATGATTGAGAGAGAAGATATTTTCTAAAATGATCTATTTTGTCTGGCAATTGACCAACACTGATTATGTCTAAAATGCACATCCACTGTACTCGACACCTTTATTTATATTAGAAAATCATAAATCAAAAGCATAAATCATGAAGCTTAAAAATTAGATTAGCAGGATTATGCCTTCTTATTTTAAATCACTAAACTTCTAAAGACACTAAATTGAACTCTATTCTTTGTCTAGTCACATTTTTTCATCACTGTATATTTTACTTTCAAAATGAAGCTTCTGACAGCTGTCTGTATGCAATCTCCTGGGTCTCATACCTCTAACAGACAATTAAAAAAATAAAAGAAAAATCAGTTGATGTCTAATTTGACTGTTTAGTCTTGTATCACATTTGCTCCACAGATCACCTTTTCTCCCTTTCCTTGCCACCATAATCTCTCCCAAATGGCTGTAAGCTCTGAATTCCCTTAGCTTCATACAACAACAGAACATGGATTCTGGAGCTGAAATTCATCTGGCAACTGAATTGAAATAAAAATGATTTTGCACGGCTGAAGTGCTGAGAGTCATAAAAAAATATATAGCAGTCACATCTGATTCACACATGCTTAGAGTGTGTGTGCGAGATGCGAAAGTACTTCTTAGAAACCCAATTGTATTTGGTTGCTGAGTAGAAAGATCTTAAATTGTAATTCCTATTTTTCTTCTTCCTCCATGAAGAAGAGCTCCTACGGGGGAAAAACAAAATTCCCATCCTTGACTGACAGACTATAGTAGCAATTAAAAGACAAATTCATATAAAGTAACTGAATATTCAAATCAAATCTTCAGGGATTTTTTTTTTAATTCTCTATCTGCGTACGGATGTAAAAAGAAATGCTTTATTCACAGTTTTACAGATGTATTACCATAACTGCTGCAGTGTTAAACTCTCTTTGAATATATAACTCCAGCTAGCCTAAGTAAAACTCCATTTGAGATGTTTGCACCCTTGACAGAATCGCCAAAAACCCATGTATTGATTTAAATTAAGACTTCAGGGTGAAATTCTTGAAAGTAGACACCATCTGTCCACCAGTCATTAAAATGAAAACATTAATTGAAGCACATTTAACTCTCAGTTGAAGCTTTCAGCTTATTGAGTCCTGCTAACACATACTCATATTAAGCTTGTAATGATGAATTCACATCCCTGCGAAGTATTTCAGTGTATGAAGTTTCTTAAAGTAGCAGCTATTGAGTCAGCCTCAAGCGATGGTGAGAATTTGTTCAACGTCTCTAACGTGACTCACATGTATACTTCGTGTATTACTGAATTCTAAACAAATAAATAAAATCCTATAAACATGCAGGTTAATACAAAAGTAAGTCTATCTACACAATGGGAAGAAACAAACAACAATGCCACCAATAACTTCCTGCACCCAAGCTCATTTACAGGAAACAAAAGCCTGCACTGCCAAGGCAGTACATTCTGCAATGCTGTTCCAAGGGCCTACATCTCAGCAAGAAAAAGAGGGATATGTACTAAGCAAACTGTATCACTGGTCAGGAATCAAAAAACAAACCTGAAACAAAGCAGTCCACTCAAAACCACGTTGTGGTTGACTCTTGTTTAAATAAGTCCATCACAGTTTAATGCTAAAATGCAAAAATCCTGAAAACTGTGATTTCAATAAAGAAGCATCAGTTACTGTCTTAAAAACATAAGTTCAAACAGTATAAAAATTTTTTAAATGCTAGCATCAAAGGTCCAACTGTTCTGATATCCACATAACAGCTCTAAAAATCCTCTGCATCCCAGGAGAATTACCCTGAGCATAAATCAAAGCCACATCAAGATCGACATTTAGCGGCAATTGAAGAAGATGTAAAAGCAAATGCCAACATCAGACCCAACTTTCCTGTGGGTAATGCTTGACCAACAACATCAAAACACTATCATTTATAAACCCAGGTCCATGAGCAACAACAATTACAGATTGCACATAAAACAATTCTTTCTCAATGTCAGTTTTTCAGGGTTTTCTTTGTTCTCTAAGGGAAATAAAGCAGTAATAGCAAATTGAAGTACTTATATAAAGGGCACCTTGATCACAGTAAATAACTTGTTCAAATCTTTGCTTAATCACTGCAACACGTGCACGCATACAGTCACTGTCAAGTGACTCAAGCACAGCATGAGCAATCCTATTCCTGTCCAGAAGAGCGACACGTGCTAATCTGATTCAGCTCATCACAATCCACTTCTGTGGCTCCTCTTCCACTGCTCTAGGACTTAGTGAACACCAGCTCTGAAAAACAGCTCTCAATTTTGCAACCACCAACCTTCATAGCCAGCACTGCGCAGCCTACAAACATGTTGGGAGCTGCAGCTGTTTCCAAGCACGCCACTGTGACATGTCAAGATTTGTCTTCACAGCACCTGCATTTGGTACAGCCATTGTGAAAGCAGCAAAAGCCCTTTTAGGGCTGCATGAGTCTTTCAGACTATGAGTTTTTCAGACTCAACAATTCAAAGCAGCAGTTGACAGCATGAGGTCTTTGACTCCTGGAAGGTTGAGGGTTAGTCTTATATGAGGAAAGACTTCAGAATGAAGTGAAGAATACCAGCAGGTTTGCATAAACCACAGAGGCATATTTGTATGAGAGCAATAATTTTCTATTTTATTGAAGGAAAAAAAAAAGTCAGCTAGTAATCTTCATTTATTTCTCAATTATCAAATATGAGATTGTTTGGAAAGCAGCATCCTACATCTAACATAAACTGTTCAAGCACTGCCCAAGAGCAATGCTTATTTTCATGAGTTTTCTTTAAGCTGTAAACATTTATATCTTCTACAACACACGAATTCTATATTGGGAGAAGACTGATTTGAAAATTAAAGAGAAAACTGGGGCAGTCTGGAGGACAGCTCATCAGAATTTTATTAATAGTATCCAGGATTATAAAGAACAGTATTGTAAACTGCAAAATCCTCAACGCCTAAGCTCTAGTCACTTCAGATAAGTCCCTCTATGTGAGTAAGAACTCAAAGCTCTGTCGAAGATGTTGACATTTGACAACCTTTTCGTCTCTCATCCCCACAACACTCAGAGACCCTCAAGATAGAACACAAAGCTCCCCAAATCCCTCAAGTAGCCCTTGCAACAACCCCAGGTTGGGGAAGCTAGGATGATTAGCTAAGGAGTGAATAATAAAGCACGTAGGCTCTCTCAACTTCAGTTCTCTGGTTCAAACCTTGAGACCTCTCCTATGAACAAGAAGTTCAATTATCGACCACTTCAAAACAGCAAACACTTCAGCCACCATCTTCCACCACTTCCCGTAACATAACCTAGGAAGCTTCAGCAACTAGCTTGCCGCCTTCTCTCAAGACTGATTTGAGTCCTATTCCTCTCAATCCCACAGCAAAATTACTGTAAAAAGCAGGACCAAACATCAAATAGGCAGCTCTGAAATCTGGATATGGTCATCTACATATACATCACCACAATGCAGGTACCTTGCAAGCAACATAAATAAATTGCAACGTTACTGATGCTTTACAAGCAAGCAAGAGACAAGATACTTGAAAACACTAGTGAAGACTGAGTTAAGATGTCCACTGTTTTTTTTTCTTTACCTGCAGTCATCAAAAGTCGATCCAGGAGATGAAAGTGCAAGTCGCTTGCGCAGCTCATCCCTTTCCCGAGTTACCTGGCGGAGCTGAAATAATATTGTCTCCAGCTTCTCACTCATCTGTCTTGTGTCTGTTACAGGTGGTGGTGGAGACGATGCTTTACCAGTTGTACCTGACCAAGAAACAAAAAAATGGACAGTCAGAACTCCTCAAAAGAACAATACAACTTCACTGAAGTAATTAATACTAATAAAAAAAATCTACAATTTTGTTTGCAGAATCCTGTTCAAAAACAGGCAAGACACGCAAGTTTCCATCAGTGAGTTGACAGAAGAAAAACTCAATTCAGTCAGACCTTACATTCGCAAAACAGCCTTATCTGCGCTACAAGTTAGGTCTTCATGAGTAGGTCCCTTACTTCCTCATGTATCATTCAAGAGGTGACAAATGATGCAAAGGAAGAAGAATTCACTGTACAGCTTGCCTAAAAGGTGCCTTTGCAGTAACAATTGCAAAGACCTCAAACAACAGTGTCAAAGAAGTCACAGATACAAGGTTATTTCCAATGAAGTGTCAGGTTCCATGTTTTTGGAAAAAAAAAAAAAATCAAGTAGAAAAAACACACTCACACCAACCTAGCTCCGTGACAGCAAACAAACTGTTAGAGCACAGGGGCTCTTTTCCTGCTCCTTTAGCCTCATAGATACACTATTCCATTGACGTACTACTGCTTTTTTTTTGTTGTTGTTGTTGTTTTTTGTTTTTTAAGGACAATTCAATGCATTCACACATCACAACTTATCAGTCCAGTATGTAAAGTTAAAGATTTGACTTGCCAGCAAATCATGAGAGATAGGTTCCACTTTTAACAACACTGGTTAAAGGGAACACATTGCAACCACTGCAACTGGACGGCACATCAAATTTCCTCTAAGGGGCAGTCACACATAAAAAAGTTTCGCAGAATCTTATCACTCTCATCACATCCATCAGATGAACAGTAATGCCCTACTGTTTTTCAGATATCTCAGATATCAATACAAAGGGTCCTTCTACCTGACAGATGATAGTCTGGTTCATCATTTCTTTTACAACATGTTGAAAACTAATTCAACTTGAATTTTACTTCTGCCCATTTTAATCTTAGAGACATGAGAACAAACTCAAGGACTTGAGGTCACAGACCTGAAAGTTAAAGGCCTGATGTACAGAGGATTTGACTGCTTTCTACACATAAGAAACTGTAGAAATAGAACTCCTTTTCCTGAGAAACATAACTCCTTTTGCTATTTTTATTTCCTAATAAGTGTTCTACATAATTTTTAAGAAAAGATTATTTAGAGACAGCATGCACTACCCTAGGCTTATGTTGTAAGGAATAAATAGGATATAATACGAGGAAAAGTTAAACTGCATATTCATTTGGAATAGCTTGGACATGTTAATGAGCAAGGTAATTTCATAAACAAGTGAAAAGGTAAACAAACATACTCCCTAATTCAGGAACTGATAGGCTGCACGGTGTTGCGTAAATTCAGTTCCAAAGCTGTGCCAAGTAAGACAAGCCTCCTGTAAACACAGACAAGCTAGCTAGCCTTAGGAAAGAAGGTTCTTGACTAACATGAAATCTCAAATCTTAGCACCAGAAATGGTTATTTTTCATTAACTTGCCACTTTTTACATGTACATCAACAAATATTTTCATGTCAAATGCAACGATGATATTATCAATGTAGAATACCAGCCAAGACTTAAGAGCTACAAAACACAGATCAATGCAATTCAGATATTCCCTCTTGTCCTTAAAACAAACCCAAAAACATGCATCTTTGCTCAGTATGATAACCTTACATTTTCAGTAATTGTACTATACTAAATCAAATTTGTGGACACTCCAAAAAGCTTTCGTAAACTTCTCTTTCATCAGAAAAATTCAATACTCTCCATTTCCTTGAAAGGAGCTTTTATAGCTGAATGCTAAAAGGCTTTTATTGCATCTGACATCCTGATGCAGTATAAGGAAAGAGACCCATGCTTCCAGCTTTATATTCTTTTTCCATCTGACTGCATATTTTACACTACAGTACTTCCTTTCTGCGTTTTAACCACTCAGACTGGTCTTAAAATGTACAAGCCTGAAGGCTAAATTTCCATTATCCAAATGATGCCACCTTACAGTAACTTACTTGCTGTCGCAAATAATCTGGATTTGTTAAAATGGATCTACTGCACGTCTTGCCAAGTACAACTCATGCATCTGCTTAGTAACCCTCAGAACTCCTTTCTCATGTCAGCTCCCCTTTGGTTCTGAGGATCCAGCAGTACCAAGCCACATGCTCCAGACAGGCAGTGCTCCACTGCCTCCTAAAACAGCCTCACACTTGGGGGGGGTATGGGCAAAATCAGTTTGGGCCATAATGCAGTATATCTGGGAAGTCCTGAGTACACATTAACTTAATTAAAAGCAAGATTCTGCAGAATTTCCTACATACATTCTAAAAAGAAAAGCAGTTACAACAGAAGCTGAAGCAATCCCATCTTCCATAGTCTAAACACCTGACTTCACAACAGTCACAAAGGTACATTAACCTACCAAGTACCAAATAAAATTTTTGATTACTTCTCTCATGATCAATGATTGAAGACATAATATAGGTGAACAGAAATCACTATGCAGTTAGCTTCCTCTGCATGTCTCCCCGTTACTTGAAGGCGGGGCAGCATACTTTTTGAAGGAAAAAGAACATTTAAAGAGAAATAGCACTGAGAAACTTGTTAAACTGACAAAGATGTACCATAACACTGGATCAATACAATGTTTAGGTGAGGAAATGAGTACCAATGCATGAACAATTGCTTTTACTAAGAAAATACTTCAAATCATAATAAACTCATTACATTACTTTTTGAGAAATGCACTTGTATGAGTGTTAACCAATTCATAAGGCGATATATCAGCTGCTAATAGAATGCTTTAAGTTTTATTATGATTTTTAAGTCATTTTTATAAATTTGTGCCAATTCTTGCTTACAGTCAGACAAGTCATTGTACAACTGAGCCTTTTTCACTGCCTCCATTTAAAAAAAAAAAATCAACAGGGATGTTCAGAATATAATTTCTTTACAGCCTTGTAAGTCGCAAGAGAGTATGTTAAAAAAAAAATAAAGACTTGCAAAACAAGACAAAAGATGTGTTGCAAAGTATGACCCATTTGGTTTCTCCCCAAGCTCAGGAACACTTATTCCAGTTGTAGGAAAATGTGCTAAAATATTTACTTTTCTTCAATAGTTTATGAGGAGTAGAATGGAATTACGTAACAGAAGCTATCACTTAGATGCATTTCTTCAGATGTATCTTCTGAAGTGGTCTTGAAATAACAGGGATCACAGAACAGAGCTGCTTTGTAGGTGAAATAAAATGTTAGTAAAAACAAGCAGTAGTACATGGAGGAAGGGAAACTGAAAGGCACAACACTGAACTGTGGAAAGAGTTTCATCTGTCAGGCAGAAAACCTAACAGGTTACAAAAGCAGTGAGGATCATGTAACGTGAAAGAAAAAATTCGTAACGCTTCAGTTTTTAACACAATATAATAACCTAAACAAATTTCCAACTTCGATAAACTTATGACTTGGGAAAGAACTGTTAGTAGTTCTGGAAAGATAAACATGAATGAAAACCTACAACCCAATATTCAGAAATTGCAAGGAAGAGAAAAAAGTCCCAGTTAGGTCAGTTCAAGAAGTCCCTGCAGAACTTTTCTTAGCTAAAATACAACAGGGACTAAAACCTGTACCATAACCAAGGAAACACAGCTGAAGCTTCTGCATTTGAGTAGCCAGGAGCTCCCTGCTGGAAATGATCAAACTCTGTGTTCGTCAGGCTTACAATCGAGCACCAGAAGCACAACCTGAGCTCAAGTACCCCATTCAAACTGAAAGGGACAGCTGCCAGGGTTGGCCGCTGCATGCCAACCAGGGTTGAGGCTCCACTGATGCTCGCTGCCGTGGCTTCTCCTGCAGGGAGTTCCGAGCATCACCTCATCGCGCTGTTTTATAGCCTGAAAAGAAAACTGCTGACACCAAAAAGATTTCCTGAATGCACAAAATGATAAAGGGCCTCAGGGAGTAGGAAAAGACACTGTGTTCCAGACATGCTGTCTGTAGTGCAGGAGATGGGTATTCACACACGCTGTGTTCCCATTCATACCATCATGGACTGAATCCCACAGGTCAGCTGCCAAGCATTGATACTGTAGCATGTGAAATGCCATGGTCAGATCACTGGTTTTCAAGCCCAATTTGTGAAGAATATTAAAGAGATCAAGAACTAATCCAGACTGACTTTCTAGAGGCAATATTTAAAAAAAAAAAAAAAAAAAACCACAACCCCACAACTCTCTCTTCCCCTGAGGCTACACATCGCACCAAGTTAACTTTTTGTTGCTACTGTTTTTTAAATCAGGGCATCACATCCACTGAGTAATTCTTGGGTAGCTCTGAAGTGACAAAAAACCGTATGATTACACCTAAACCCATATCTGCCAGGCAATGGATGCCATAAAAGCCAGTGAGAATACAATAAAGCTATTTGAAGTACTTATTACTCAAGAGAAGGTGGTTATTAGCAGACACACTGAAAATTAGGTGAAGAGATTAAGGATCACCCATATGATTCATGAACCAAACTGAGTGAAAAAGGAGTGTGAAGTTACTCTATGTTTGTGGAAGAGGGTGGTTATTCCATAATTCTTGTTTCCAGTAAACTAAACATGTACTACTCCAATCAAAGGACAAGAAAATTACATAGGATTTAAAACTATAAAAAGCAGTATAACTCAACTGTTGAGGCCAAATTTTACAGGAAAATGACTTTTGAATAGAGAGATTGACTGCGGTGGAGGTGAAACATCAAAGGCAATCACTGCAAAACACAAAAGGATCCCAGTGTGGTGTACTGGTAGCATTCCTGGTAAATTTTCCTTTGTGTCCTCTCAGCAGGTATAATGCTAGCACACACTGACAAAGGAACAAGAAACAACTATCGCGTTATCTTTTTCAAATGTAAACTTTGTTTGCGTTAGTGAAAAAAAAAAGAAAAGATCAAAACCAAGAGATTCCTATAGGCTGGTTGTCAAGGAGGGGGAAGCAAGGAAAAATCACTTTTTCCAACAATGAAAGACTTTATCTTTGAAAGAGTTTATCTTTGAAAGAGTATCATAAACCACACCTGCAATCGAACAGTTCCTATGAATAGTGAAAACAATTACTTTGTTATGCACAGCTACATCAAGTGTGAAGCAATAAACGGAAGTCACAGCAATATAAAAGGACAGTTGTCAAAATAACCAGCACGAAACTTGGAAGCGGTAAAAGAGACTATGTTGGGAAGGAATTATTATCAGCTGGGAGAAGCATAAGGTTTGCTTTGGAGTAAGAATTAAGTGCCTCAGGTTAAGTATTTGAATTGCAATTAGTGAAAAACTACCTGTAAATAGCCTGTCAGGCTGATAAGCTAATAGTGTTAAGCAAGGAAATGCTGCTGGTTGAAGTCAAAGTTGGAATAGATCAGTAGGGACAGATATCTAATACCTGATGGCTGCAAGAAAAAGCCATAAAATGATAGTCCTAATGATGGTGTTTGTTACAGACTAGAATGGAAATTCACCTAAGAAAAGGCAGCACAATGATGTGAATACTGAAAAGCAAGAAAAAAAAAAAACACAGCTAAAAGAGTGATACAATTTGCAAAGAACTGAACAGCTGGAATAATAGCATGGTACAAATTGCAAGATAGACGCTAGAGTATGTGATGAGAACAAGAGGGGACTGACAGCTGTAATCACAACTCAGAGTTAGTAATGGAAAAAAGGAAATTATACATATAGGAAAATGGAGGGCCTTTTCCATTCTGAATATCTTCTTGTTAGTATCCTGGAATACTTTTGATGAATGGAAGAGTACACAACACCATTCTGTTAAAAATGCATAATCCAAAAGCATCATGCAGACTACCTTCAGAGCCACAGTCTGATCCCTGAGTGTAACTGCTGGTTCCCTTTAAGTGTCTCTTAAAAAAAAAAAAATTAAAAATACTGTGCAGCAAGGAGAGGAAGAAGAATTTTTTTTTTTTTTTAAACATGCTGAAGGAAAGCTTTGATGTTTTATAATGGTACTAAGGTAGGTAAAAAATGGCTCAATTCCAGGAACTATAATCCTGTCATGGCATCATACTGCTTAGGTCAACAGTGTATTACTGGAGGCTGTAAAAGTACTGAGTATCTGAAGTCTTAAAACATAGCTTTTAAGTCAATTCATAGAGACTTTTTCAAAGAACATGGGCCAAAACAATGGCTTACCTGTCTATTCGAAAAAGGGACAAAGGAGATGGGCTTTGGAAGAGAAGGGCAGAGAAAATAAAAAATAAGGAAAAAAGATAGGAAGTGAAGTAAATAATCCAGACAGACAGAGAAAACAGTAAGAGCATTATGTTACTACTTCCCACAGTAAACAAATTGGACAGTTTCATGCTGAAGCACAAGTAAGGTGGTACTCAGCTGATGTTATATCAGCTGCAGACAACACGCCAGAACAAAAGCCTTCCACCCTACCTATAATGTCCAAAACAGTATCTGCTATATAGAAAGTGCAAAAATACTTGAAATATTTTCAGAGTCCCCCCACAGCCTTCTCTTCTCCAAGCTAAACAAGCCCTGCTCCCTCAGCCTGTCTTCATAGGAGAGGTGCTCCAGCCTTCTGATCATCTTTGTGGCTCTCCTCTGGATCCACTCCAAGAGCTCTGCATCCTTCTTGTGCTGGAGCCCCCATCTCCCTCTTCTTGCTGGCCACCCCTCCTTTGAAGCAGCCCAGGATATTGTTGGTGTTATGGGCTGTAAGTGCACACTGCTGGCTCATGTCTGGCTTTTTGTCCATCAGTACTCACAAGCCCTTCTTGGCAGGGCTGCTACCAATGAGTTCTTCTCCCGATCTGTACATGTATCTGGGATTGCCCTGACCCACGCACAATATCTTGCACTCGGAGTAGTAGATCCTCATTAGGTTCTCATGAGCCCACTTTTCAAGCTTATCCAGGTCCCTTTGGATGGTACCCCTTCCTACTGTCGTATCAACTGCAACATTTAGCTTGGTGTCATCAGTAAACTTCCTGAGGGTGTGTTTAATCCCACTATTCAGGTAATTGATGAAAATGTTGAAGAGCACTCATCCCAAGATGGAACCTCTGGTGGACACCTCTTGTGACTAGCCTCCACCTAGACCTAGAGTGGATCATAACACTCAATGTGATCATCCAACCAATTTTTTACCCACCGAATAGTCCAGCCTTCAAATCCGTATCTCTCCAATTTAGAGACACGGACGTAGCGTGGGACCGTATCAACAGCCTTTCAGAAGTCCAGGCAGACAACATCACTTCTCTTCCTTTGATACCATCACTGCACCATAGAAGGCCATCAACTGGTCAGGCACAATCTGCCCTTGGTGAAGCTATGCTGGCTGTCTCAGATCACCTCCTCATCTCACATGTACCTTACTATGTTTTCCAGGAGGATCTGCTCAGTCATCTTTCCAGGCAAAGATGTGAGGCTCACTGGCCTGTAGTTCTCCGGGTCTTCCTTTCTCCCTTTCTTAAAAACAGGAGCAATATCGCCCTGACAGCCATGATTTCTTGAACATGACGGAGAATGGCTTGGCAACCACATCAGCCAGTTCATTCCGAATGCATATCATCTGGCCCCATAGACTTGTACATAGTCTCATCAGGTGGTCTCAGACTTGCTCTTTGCTTACAGTGGGAGGAATTTTGTTCCCCCAAGCCACGCGTAGAGGTTCAGGGTGATGAGAGAAATGGGAACCGTGCCTGCCAGTGAAGTCTAAAGCAATGAACCCACTGAATAACTCAGCCTTCTCTATGACTGTTGTTGCCATTTCTCTTCTCCCATTTATCAGAGAGGGTACATTCTCATTGGTCTATCTCTTCTGACCGATGTACCCGTAGAATCTCTTCTTGTTATTCTTTGCATTGCTTGCCAAGTTCAGTTCCACCTGTGCCTTGGCTTCCCTGATCTAATCCCTACACATCCAGACAGCCATACGCCCCTGCTCCCACTACCTGTGCATTTTCTTCTTAGCCCTCAGTTTAACTAGCAAGTCCTTGCTCAGCCGTGCCAGTTTCCTGCCTCCTCTGCTTGACTTGTTAGGCTGGGGGATGGAAAGCTCTTGTGCTCTTAGAAAGGTGTTCTTAAAGAGCTGCCAGCTCTCTTCCGTTCCTATGTCCTTAAGGACAGCTTTCCCAAGGGATCTCATCCAGTAATTCCACAAGCTCTCAACCTAATCATGCCCGTGTTTTCTAGGCAGCTCTTTGCAATCTATTC
>WBMW01003570.1:399203-410456 GCA_013396635.1 Penelope pileata | reverse complement strand
AACCTCATGAGGTTCTCCCAGGCTCACTGCTTGAGTCTAAGTCTCTCTGGATTGTATCCTGACCAGGCGTGTTGACCACACCACACAGCTTGGCGTCATCTACAAACTTGCTGAGGGTGTGCTCAATCTCACTGCCAATGTCATTCATGAAGATATTAAAGAGCATCAGTCCCAGTACTGGCCACTGAGGAACACCACTCATCACTGATCTCCATTTGGACCATTGATCACAGATCTTCAAAAGTAGCTTGAATGTAGTCCTAGGCATCCTGCTCTGGGTGTCTCTGCTTGAGCAGGGGTTGTACCAGATGGACCCAGAGGTCCCCTCCAACCCCAACCATCCTGTAATTCTGTCATCTTGTGATCTCCAGAGGCCCTCTTTAAAACTAGTCATCCTGTAATTCTATTATCAGCCTGATAACTAGAGATGTGCTGAATTTTTATTTTTGGTTTTAGTCTCATCAAGATCAATCTGTCCATAATGAAGATCTGCATTCCCTTAGGATTGCAATGTCTATCTGCCTTTAATTATGCGTCAAGGAAATGTCCATTTCCTTTAAAGATCCAGTGATCTTGGCAGCAAAATTTGTATAGATGTACTTTTTTGTATGCATATAGACTCTAGAATTTGGTGAAGATATTCTATAGACAAACTTGGTGTACAGCTTTGTTGATTTAAAATGGTATAAGTGACACCAATAGATAAGCATCAGGCTTGGCATGTTTTCAGGTAGTCTGATGGCTACAATAAGAAATCAGTATAGAACAAACATCCTTCTGGTAAAGCTGCATTAAAATCAACAAGATACATAATACAGAAACAATTCTGCAGGGAGGAGTCTCAAAATCTCTATGTAATTTAGTGCTCCTGAATTCAAATATTAAAATAAATGGCTTTATTTTACAAATGCTTCATAAGCAGATCTCCCCTATCACGATCACAGGGGATGTTTCTTGAAGGATGATCCCTCCTAAAATTCTCAGGATCTGTAATAGTAGTTCAGATTTAAAATGAGAAAAAATAATGCCATTGTCACAATGTATTTACTATTGTGGTATTCAAACATCAAGAGGTCATTTCAAAAAGGAGATACTGCTATATTCCACATGATGGCAGGAGATCTATTTTTCTTCTCTCAAAACCAGTGCATACAGTTTAAAATTTCCTGTTAAATACTGAAAGATAATCAATCTCCCATAATCTTCCAGCTGTTTTAGAGTAATGTGTTCTCAAGACATGTTCAAAAGGGACAATTCTTCTTTCTATATGAAAAAACAAACATACTGAAGTAGTTTTCCAAAGTTTACCTAAGTGATAAAATAATAGAAATCCCTTATCAAATAATACATACAAGCAAATTGGTATTTCAGAGCAGAATTCTAATGCTTACTTTGTTGGGTTTTTTTGTTTGTTTGCTTGTTTTTGCTGTTAAACATAATTGGGTTAACTTACTATGAGGTCTTCTTTTAGTGGAAGACCCCCAGTCACAATTTAATTTGACTGATTTTAGACAGAAGACCTTTCTGCTTGTATTTTTAACTTAGGAAATACTATATGCATTAGGTCTGTTTTTTTTTTTTTTTCTTTTTTTCATTTTTTTTTTTTCATTTTGGTTTGGTTTGGCTTGGTCTTTTTCAAAAATCAAAATAATAATTTTAATGATACTTTCCACTGTTTAGTTATATGTTAAAGGAAACAAAGCAGGAGAAAATCTCACGTGGTCTCTTGTTTTTCTCTTGTATGTAGCCCATCTTTAAGCAATATACATGAATCATTAAACACTTATGCAAGTGTATGTTCTGTTAAAAAAGTGCACTGAGTTCATCCTCTGTTTTGCTCTACCAGGGTGTGCCCAATTCTTTTGGCAGGTTCATCTTTATTAACTTGATATTAGGGCTAGAAAGTAATCATATTATGACATTCTCATATCATACTATTCAAGCTTCTGATGCAACAAAATTAGATCATGGACAGTCATTGGGAGAAATTATTTACAGGCTAGGTACTAAAGATAGAAAAGACATAGGCTAAATACATGAATTTTATGTTTTTAATCTATGAATTGAATTTGAATTGAATTTAATCCAATTCATTATCGAGCTGAAGTGGTGCATTGCTGAGCATAGCTGTCTGGATGGAGATGTCAGCAACTCCTACTGAGTTAACACGGAAGACAAGCAAGTCTGCAGCAAACAACCAGGCAAAACACCTAGTGTTAATGTGAGCATCAGCTCTCTGCACATTGCTCCTCAGAGCCCCCGGGGGATGACTACTATCTGTGGCATAGAAAGCCAGTGGACAGACCCCAGGTGTGAACCATGCTTGGCTCCATGTTGGTCAGGACCTGCAAGGCGGTCATTCATTCCTTAGAACACCCCCAACATTTAGGCTATGGAGATCGATATAATCTCATGGATTACTTGGTGTTTGGGAAAACACAGAGCCAACAAAAACTTAAGCCCCTCTAAAACTATCCTTTGAAAACAAAGAGGAGATGTTCCCCTTTGGTTTTATAATACAGCCAGCAGAGAGGGAAGCACACTGCTTAAACTGTAAGTCCATCAAAGGCTGGCACCTCCTTGCTTAATAAACCTTTCTCTTTTTGTATTTGAGTCACACTAGATCATTTTAACTGCATTTTAGTACTGTTAGCTCTGGAGAGACAACTCAGCTTTTGGCTCAGAGATCAGGAACGGAACTGTAGAATAATTTTCAATTACGATATCTCTCCTATTGATGATGAATGATACACAAGAAAGAAAACAAAACTTAAGCATGATAACCTAGTTTTAACTTGTAACCTAAACAGATGTGATCTGTGGTCTCTGAGACTTAATAACAATGGAATGCCATACTACTATTTTCCAATATTTTCTGAAGAGCAATTTCCCTGAACGGGTGCTGATGACAATGAAGAAAAAAGAACATTTGGGTACCGATCAGTGCTTAAACATCAGTTAGCCAAGCATTGTTCATTTTGTAGCTCTTCCTTGTCTGGAATTCTTTAGTTCTCGCTATGTCTCTTAATTTGGCGAAAAAACAGACTCATTAATTTCTGTTTTGTTTCTCATCTGTTGTACCTCCCAACATTCATGAATTACTGCAAAATTGCTGTAACTTATATACACCTGAGGGTAATATTTAATTATGGGCTTTATTTACCTTCTCATCTCCTTTTGATATACCCTAAGTAGATTTTTTCTTGGAAAATGAAACCAAAAAAAACTTTTCTGCAAAAACCCTGAATTTTGAGCAATAATATAAACAACTATGCCTCTTTAATAAAAGTGTGGGCAAATTTTGGAGAAATTAAAGAAGCTTCTTTCTTTTCTTTTCTTTTCTTTTCTTTTCTTTTCTTTTCTTTTCTTTTCTTTTCTTTTCTTTTCTTTTCTTTTCTTTTCTTTTCTTTTCTTTTCTTTTCTTTTCTTTTCTTTTNCTCTCCTCTCCTCTCCTCTCCTCTCCTCTAAATGTGATCTTGAAAATCCACAAATTGCAATATTTGTCTTGTGTTGGTGCCAGCACATAACGTATGATTCTTTGGTAGATGAATGTCTACCAATAGAATGCATTGTTAGTCTATTTAGCTTCATGTGCTGTGCTGACCTACTTTAACTTATTCTTAATAATGCACAGCACTGGAGCATTGTTGACTCATATACTCATTTCTCATATACTCTCAGACATTAATAATGCACTGTTTTTTTACTCTCTGACGCGAAGATATGGTTAAATCAAATGGATCCTAATGTGAATATCAACAAATGAAACAGATTGGCCCTTGTATGAGCAAAACAACATTTTATAAGGAAGATACTTCATTCTGCTTCCTATGATAAATGTTTCCTTAAATATGACATTGCTATTTTACAGTAGATAAGGTGAGATTTCTGTTTTTGTTAGGCTTAATATAACATGTAATAGTTTTTCTTACCTGAATCTAGAAAAAAAAAAAAAGATTGTTGCACATTTTAAAAAGCACAGACAAATCAAAACATCTCAGAAATAAAGTCTTACAAAATTGTTTAAAACAATCATTTTTAAAAAGAAGCTATGTCACAATCAGAAGCAGATAATGAGATACTAAATCAAAAGATAAAATAACAATTTAAAAAGTATAATTCATTTAAAATAAATTAATCCAAAGAGCTTGACACCTCTTGATTCTAATGAGGCCGAATTCCTCATGAGGAAAACTGAAGACATAAATTAACATTATTAACATTTTTAAACTATTGTTATTTGTAGCCAACAACAAGGAGAACAGAGTTTTCCATATTCTAAACTCACGTGAAAATTTTGGTAACCATTTAAAATATTCACTGCAATTCTGTTTTACACTATTATTATTAGCCCGGAAGAACAAACTGATTCTAGTTGGTGACTGGTCACATTGCACTGCTAAATTTCCAGAAACTGGATATTTTCTCCTTCTCTTTTTATTAAGGAAACTTGCAACTAAATAGCAACAACAATATAAGCAATCAATCACTAGGCATAGAAAGCCAAATTTCAACATTAAACTGAATGATTTTCTTTTCTTTCTTTCTTTTCAAAGCATGCTGTGCTTTTTTCCAAGAAATGCACTGCAAATGTTGTAAGCTGCCCTGCCTCCACTATGAAACTCAGAATTCAGAAAAAGTATCATCTTTAGCCCTTATTCCTCTATTTTCGTCACTGTGAAGAACAATTAACTTCTGTGAAACAGTGGTTGTACTATTTTTAAATACAATAAGAATCAATTTGGATAGTCTAAGATAATATTTCTTATTTTAAAATATTGATCCCTTTATAAAATTCATTAAAGGCTATGACTTCTGTACTGAAATAACTAAAAGGCTTTGTTAATTGCTAATAATTTGGTTCTTTTTTAATAAATGAAACCTTCCCAAAATCTTCAACTTTACTCCATGGATAAAAGTTCAATTTGCTTTGGAGTTTCAAGAATATTAGATAATTAGTTTTTCAGAGATCTAATCAGTTGTATATTGGTCTTCAAACTATCTGCATGTATAATATCAGTATTTTTAAATCTTCACAAGTTTTAAAAGCCATCATCATCAGAAATTAAAAATTTTTAAAATACCACTACTAGTTGTACTTCCTGGAAAAATGGGAATGTTTTCTTAACATGCAATAAGAAAACAACACACAGGCTCGTGTGAATAGTCATTAGTCCCAGGTATATCCCTGCAAGGATGTTTAAGGACATCATAGAAAATAGATTTTGATGATGTTTAGGAATTTCCAGAGGATAGAGAAGTGTCTTTAAACAGCATTTGCTGATTTGACAAGACTGTGCCTCCAATCTGGATGTCTAGTCACTGAAGTAATGGCATAAAAACGTCGGTGCATTGGCACAGCTTTGCCAAACATTGTGACCTGCATAGCTGGAAGGGAAATACCCAGATAACAGGAAGAAATGTTTGATTGAAGGTGTTAAAAAGGCTGCCACTGTGTTTGTGGTTTACATGGTATCTACAACACTTCTACAGTTTTGTTTTTTTTTTTTCTTTTTTACATTTCTTTCCAAATACAGAAGCAAAGTCAGTAAAACAATCAAGCTCTTTGATGAAAGTCCGTCTCTTCATGATATACATCCTTCAGGATTCCTTTACCTGTATATTCTCTCTCTCTCTCCTGTATGTGTACTTTTAAAAAATACCTTCTTCCTAACATTGTATGAAAAATACAGGGATTTTTTTTTTATGTTTTATTCTACAACAAAAGTTTTCAGTTTCTGTCATTTTTCTAAACAGTAAATAAATGATTTATGTTTAGCATATCTGTGCTGATTTTAGAAAACTACAGCTTTTGTGATTTAGAGCAGGCACTCAAGCAAACTTCTTCCCTTCCCAGTTTATTATTGCGAATGCACATGATTGATGTCTTCCTTGCCCTTCCCCATTCTCCCTTTGATTCTAACAATTCTTTAGACAAAAATCACTTCTCAAGAAAAAAAAAAGAAGAAGAAGAAGGAAAAGAAAAATAAAGAAAAATAAAGAAAAAACAAGTACAATGATTTGGCACTTTTTGCACAGTAAAACTTTCAATTGAGAAAATTACTAAGCTCTCCCTATAGATATAAGTTCTAACAGTGCATACATGCAGTTTATTTCATTGTACCAGTATTGACCTTGACATAGAATTTCTTATCTCTAGCTTTCAAAGATCAGCTAGGCATCAATGGGATTTCTTTTCAATGAGACAAGATAGTACATGATGAAATTAGGTTGCAGCACTGAGAGTTCATTAAAGGTGTTCTAAAAAAGTAGCCAATGTTTTGCCAGCTAATAAATGACCTGGATTTTTAATTATTGTATATTACATTTGGAATTGCTGAAAAAATTGTGAGGACTCATTGTTACAAGATTTAATTTTTTCCACTCTTGTTCTCTGCTTCTAGCAGAAAATATCTCCTGGTCACATTGATATACAGGATCCCACAGTCTCCATACAGTCTGAGATCAATAAAATCTTTACCTCTCTCATCATCATGGATCTGCAGCAGCAAACATGGGATTTACTGATACTCGGTTTTCACAAACCAAAGGAAATAGCAGTATGGAAGAAGAATTTTAAGTAAAAGCAACAGAATGAGGCCCTTTCTGTTTCATATGCCTGTAAATTTGAATATTAAAGTTTGATGTATCTGGATATGAGGACAACTGTGTGATTATTTCCATACTATATATCTCAGAAAACCTGCAGTGCCATGTTCCCCTCTCTGAAGCTACCTGAATTTGAATCTGCATAATATTCTAAAATACAATAAAACAAAATACTAATGCTGAAAGAGGCATCCAGACTGTCATTGCTCTAATATGAAGACTTCAATTTCAGCCCATGGCTCAATTTCATAACAATCAAGAAAATTCTTCAATATAATAACTAAATTCATTTTCCTTCCTTGAACTAAATTCAGTTATTAAAGCCAGAAGGATCACTAGCAGTTTCTGCCAGCTCACACTGTAAGCTGAGAATGACATTCTCATCACACCCTTAATTAATGTTCTTGATGCAAAGAGATATATGATAGATTTATGTTTCATGTGTAGTATTTCTTGGGCATGCCTTATGTTCCTGGAGTTACAGTGCATATCGACAGCTCAGTGTATTGATAACCTGAGTGCCAGTACATATATAAAACCAGATTCTCCTTGAATTTTGCACAAAATTCAGTGCACTGGTCTCCTTAGAAGAGACGTTGATGTTCTGAAAGTGACACACAAATCAGAGGAACTATGATATCATCTCAAATCAGACATCTCTCCTCTCTCCTCTCCTCTCCTCTCCCCTCTCGTTGAGGTGACAGTTCAAGAAGTATAAACAATTTTGGACCTCTGAATATGAAGACTTTACTTTCATATTTCCACTGCTTGGAGCTGGTCCCCTCATCTGTAACCACGCACTTCCAAATTCAATTTCTGCTTTTACTGTGCTTGATGTGACATTGATGGCCATGTGGTACAAATTTTTATAGTTATAGTAGTTAATTACTATTGTAATTATACTGTAAATATAATAGTAGTTTATAATAGTTAATTACTATTGTCCTCCATTTTAGTTCAAAGGGCTTGAAACAATGCAATAACTATAACACAACTCTTCTGAGTGGTATTTTTTCACTAGGATGTTAAAGGCATGTTTGAATATCTTTGAGAGCACTGTAAGAGCACATGAACATACTTGTGGAGACAAGATTTGTAGGACTTGTACTGAGGTGTAACACAGGACAGAAGAGAGATTTCAATGTGTTTTTGACATTTTTTTCTGTCTCAATACCAGCAATTTTTATATTTTCAGGTTTCAAAATCAATGATTTCCACCTCTTTTTTTCTTTATTTTCTTCTGTCTGTCCAAATCAGAAATTTTTGCTATTAAGCAAATTTATAAATAGAGTTAATGATTTCTCTAGAGGAAGACTGAAGACATGAATGTGCATCTTGCTGTAATTATGTGGTGATGTCATACCAGTAGAATTTCTACTCAAATTTTTGGAGCTAAGTGCAGTAGAACTGTTATGTCATCAGACTTAGTTCTACACTTAACCAACCTGCTCTCCTGGTAAGTTATGATCTGATACAATATGAAAAGAGGGTGGAAAATTTGAGTCAATAAGCTTAGAAAGTTGTTTTGCTTGCCTAGTAGTTCATGATTTTACTTGATATTTGATTTCTAAAGTATATAGACAGTATTATAAACTAAATTTTTGCAAGAAAGAAAAAAAATCTAGTACTTTTCAAGTAGTGAACCTTGCAGTGATAAGGCTGTAATGGTATCTCCTTTTTCATGACACAGTGAGGAACAAAAACTAAAAAATGATTAATTTCAGCAAATTTCAGGATGTATGTGCATTTTTGACAACTGCATCAGAACTTTTCTTCTTCAAGAAGAAAAGAGAAAAATAAGCACTTCCAGACATGATTCATCTGATCTAATTGAGATGAATATTTGAGAATGTGATGAAAAGTGCTCTGGGCTTCATGGGATATATCAGCTAGATTTCCCATGACTGTAAAGAAAAACTGGAATGATTTGCACAGACGTAGATGAACTAATTGTCAACACATATACCCGGTCAGGTGAATCCCCTCTGTTTTAAGTGACAAGCCAGGAAAACTGTAATGTAACAATTTCCCCCATGTCTGTACCCTGACCACCCTTAAAAGATCTGAAAACAGGGCTTTGTCAACTGCAATGGCAGTGTAATTCTCCTTCTATGCTTACTAGTCTTTACTCTCAGTACTTACAACCTTCAGCAGTGATATTAAAAACTAAAAGTGTACTGTCCTGCAAATTTTCCTTATTTAATACCTAACCAGCCAGGGTGGTGTACTACTTAGTTTAATTCGTCAAAGATCAACACTCCATCACTAGAGTCATTGTACTTGTGCTGATATTGAAGGAAAAAAGGGTGTGAAAACGGTTTCAAATCATCTCAGATCCTTCCTCTAAGTGTGTTTTACCTCTTTTGGAATCATCCTATCTCATTTACATATTTTTAGTCCATAGGGTTGCCTGAAGTACTTCCTCCCTCTCCCCAAGTCATGGTGTTCATGAGGTGGTGGGCAAGGGTGTCTGAGCTGTGGCTCGAGTCACATGTGTCCCATGTGCGACAGCCCTTGTGCCAGGATAATGCTGTTGTTGAGAGACAGTCTGCACATAGGACAGGAGTTGCCAAGTAGCTTGAATATGGAGACACAGATATAAGCAGAGCTGGTAAGGCAGGATCACCCAACATAGATCCATTGGACAACAGCATGAAGGGGCGCTGGGGAGACTGTGGCTCTCGTCTGCGAAAAATGGCAGAAGTTTCCTTCGCCACTGCCACTGTGATACTCCCTACCTCTCTCTCCCATACGGAGATTTTGGAATGCAACTCACAGAACTGGGGAGGTAGGAACAACAATATCCAAAGAACATGGATAATTGCTTACAATTAATACTGACAATTGCACAATCACATGTGAAAGAGTTGTATTACACAATCTCTTACATAACACCTAATCTTAACCCAATTCTGCTCCACTGCATATGCCTAATGCTAAACTACACTTGTCATTTAGAAGGAAGGATATCCCCATTTAAGCAAAATTTAAAAATGGCTGTTACAGCTCTTGAATTATTCAGGGATCTGATGAAAAAGTAACATTTTTGGGTTTACTGAGGTTTATTTTAAGACATTTTTGCCATAATATCATTTGCTATATTAACTCCTGGGATACTGATGTAGATTATTAAATTGTGCCTGAAGTAATTTCTAATGATTCTAAAAGGAGGCAAAAAATGAGCTTCTTAACAGAAAATGACAGTACATTTCCCTTAACCCTACTCTTTGATTTTCTTTTTCAGCAGGATATTCCCTATTGACTTAAAGTCATTTTATATTTCAACAGGCGGTTTTCCCAGTCTCAGCAACCTCAAAGGTAATCTTACCCCTGTCAAACAACATGCCTCACTTTTGAGTGTCTCGATGAACCCCAAACTCTGTGTCACTGAAACATAACTAAATGCTTCAAAACAATTCAACATCACTGCAGTGCAAAACAAGATCTGCGTGGGTCAGTTACTAGTTATTGTTATTATTATTATTGAACGTCAAATCTAAAGTGGATTACTGCACACATTTCGAAAGTACTCATATCCTTAAGATCTGGAGCCATTTAGCTGTCTTTAATGCAAATCATGCTTTCTAATGGAAATCAAGGCCTTCTCTGACATCTGGTGACAATTTATTAGTAGGGGCAGATTATAAGGAGGAGAGGTGGACTACTGAAGAAATTTCCCATATCTTACACTAGAGATGCAGCTATTGAAAGATATTTGCACCTGGCCAGACTTAGCTGAGGTTCTGCTGGAAAGTAAAGTTTTAACTGTAGTCCCTAAAGTTTTGCCCCATATCTTGCAAAATTCAATCCCAAGGAATTCTCCTGAAGATTCCTTCAGATTTTGCAGTGGAGTTTGGAGAAGCATTGTTACTTGTAATCCAGGAAGCTGTAAAAATCATTTCAGTGCTCTTATCATAGGACAATAAGCCTGAAGGCTTGGCATAACATCATCTCAGTGCTACAAGTGCTTCCATGTTTATTAGGCTGGATGTTAATTGTTCTAACAAGTTAAATATCTCTCTGGCTGTCTATGTGTGTTGTAGCCTGGAAGTGATAAGAAGGTAGCTCTTTGTGGTTGGAGCATCTCTTCCCTATACTTGCAGAAAGATAATACTATGATCAGGTGAAGACAGAAAATCTTCAGAAATACAATGTGAAGTAGGACTCTACCTTGGAAAACAGTCTTCTGAGAATGATCATGATCTATACACTTATGAATTGCACATTTCTTTAACATGAGAAAGCTAGAATTTTTTCTTAGAAAAATTTTCTGTAGAAATTATTACCACAGAATGTTGTGAAGTCCAATGGGATGAATGAATTAGGGAAGAAATTGAACAAATTAATAGAATAATCTATCAAAACTATCATATATTATGGTCCAAATACTTTCTGCTAAAGGTAATCTAAGTCACTGATTATCAAAGGAAGAATTATTTTTTTTCCTCAATACATTCTATCACTCACTGTTTAAAAAAATATATGGATTTGGAGAAAGATTAACTTTGAGCTAACTCTTAATGTTGGTCCCATGCTCCTATGTTTCAGATCACTACTGTAGGGAAAGGAAGGGAAGGGAAGGGAAGGGAAGGGAAGGGAAGGGAAGGGAAGGGGTGGGAAGGGAAGGGGAGGGAAGGGAAGGGG
>WBMW01003570.1:280260-399092 GCA_013396635.1 Penelope pileata | reverse complement strand
GGGGAGGGGAGGAAAGATCTTGGAGTACTGAAATAGCTTTTAATGTGGAAAGGGAATCCCGTATCAAGTGTGCCAAGTGCATATTGACCAACTCTTCTTAGCTGGTGGTATAGTAAAGGACTACTAGATCTTCAAAGTCCTTTGCTATCCACCGTCACCTTTTAATGCTTTCATGACCGTCACTTTTTAAAGCTTTCACTACAAAACTAACCAGGGCTTCATGAGCCCCTGAAATAAAAGCTGAAGGAATAAGGATTCCTAAAAATGTACCAGCGTTCTACCAGTAATAGATTCGTCATTGCTTATGCATTGAGAAGCCCTGAAATATACACTGTACATTTCTTGATTAAATGCACATTCTGTGATTTAATGTAGGTATGCATTTAGTTTCATTCTGAATGCATTTATGTCCCTCATTTACAGGAGTAAAATAGGCTTTCGTTAAAAGAAAAAAAAAAAAGAAAAGCGTTGAGACAACAAAAGAAAGACACACACTATCTCTCTCTCATAGATTTTTCTATCGTAAAATCAAACTTCAATTAGTTCAGAGTGATATTCAGGTCATATCTGTCATAATGAAGGAATGAATCATTTTCTGTTTCAGGACAGAGGGTAACAAAAAAGTGGCTATAATCAGTGACGTAATTCAACCTCTTGATGTATTAAGAACTTCCATTTGAATTGTTTACATTTCAATCATCTTTATTACCTTACTAATCAATCTAAATCAAAGTTATTATTCTGTCTTTTTTTCACTGTTGTTCTCTTCTTACTTGTTGAGAGGCCCATGCAAGGAGGAGAAAGATGATAACTACAGTAAGTTTTTTCAGTCACAGTGATCCCTGATTTTATCCAAATCATGTTGCCAAGCAGTGGAAACTAGAATTCTTAAAGCTTAAAGAAATAGCAACCCTGTTTTATTGTGTGAGGACATTTTATACCACTCCAAGGTTTATACCCTTTAGCAACAGTGTTCACACACCATTGCCTTTACAGGGAAGTGGAATGTGATGTAATTTAGGATTAAACTGTTTTTCCTGTGTAAAGCTAGTAGAAAAAAAAATTCCTTTTCAGTATGCAGAAAAGCTCACCTTGCAGCATGATGCCTCACCTGCCACCTGTGATTAATTTCCCATTCTTCCAGTGTCTCACTTTGATTATTAATGATAATGCTTTGATTGATGACTGGTGACTGCTTAATACCCCATTGCCAAACAGGGAGCAACACTTGTTCAAACAGATGCATGCTGGAGGAAACCAGCACAGCAGATGAGTCCGTCTCTTCTTGAACAAGGACTTGAATGCAGCTCGTATTAGGATCTTTACCTCTCAGCAGATATGTCTTTGGTGGCACCCTTGGAATGGGCTACAAATTCATGATAATAAGCAGGAAAGACAACCACAGAAGAGTTCATCTTGAAAGTCAGCTTGTGTGGTGAAGACCAAGGAATGTCAGATGAAGGAAACGATTGATAACCTCTCACATGTGGGCTTTCTTTCCTTGAAACACTCAGGCATGTTCACCCATGGATAGCTAGTACATGTTAATTTTCCCACTACAAGACACTGGTGGGACCAGACATTATAATTTTATCTCATGTTAACCAAGGTGAGGTCAACCCTCAACTGCAGGGTAGGATGGAGAGAAAGCATAAAGTGCTGACCTCACTGAACTACTTTGCAGAAAAAGAACAGATGTCTACCTTCCAATCAGATTTTAAACTAAGATAATTATCACACATTAATTATATCATTATTAAAAACTAAAATGCACTTTAAATGTTCCTATGCTAAAACTAATCAATACCTGACTATTGACTCTGTTTATCTCTGCTGTTCATTACATTTATTTTTTATTACAGAATAACCTGGGTGCCTAAACTGAGTTGTACTTAGACATTAGACAACATGTACAGAGTAAACAATGTACCTGCCCTGAACAGCTTGCAGTCTAAAAGGCAAGATGTAACAGGTGAGTGAAGCAAACAAGCAGGTGGGAATGGGGACACTGTAATAATAGAATGTGTTAACACTTGTACAGTTCATAGGTGAATCATCAAAACAGTTGAACTAGAACTGTCTGTCACATAAGACAAATCTTGGATTTCTTATTCAGTCTTGCGTTGAGTTTTACTCAGGCAAGAAGTCTTGTACTATTCAAAAGCAGATTGATCTTAATAAGATCTGAACTTCTTCAAGGAACCAAAAATAGGATACTTGCAATGGCTAGGCAAGTTCAAAAACAGATTTGGTGAAGATCTATGCACTGATCCAAAGTGGAAACCCGAAGCAATGTTGAAAACCCAAATCACAGCAAGACTTAGAGGTGAGGGAATGTAAGCATCCATATTTTCTTGAGTAGCAAACATATCATGATTTCATTAATTTCTGATGATGATTACCCACACACAGAGGAGACCAAGTCAGAGTGACCAGGAAACCCAGGAAGCCAAGAGAAGAATCCCAATGAAGCCAGAAGACTGAAGGACTGGGGGAAAGGCATTGGCATGGGGGAGGAAGGAAGCTCTTGCACTGTAAAGCCTTTAGTTAGGATGAGGAGGGATGTTCTGCAGGACCTCAAGAAGCTGGAAGTTTATTTTGGCACAGGAACAGTTGGTGCCAAAATATGGTTCTGCAGAAATGTATTTAACCATATCCAAAAAAGACGTGAGGCTGTTATTCCGTCTTTTCTCAGCACATGGAATGCATTTCAGTGTTCTCATCTTTCGTCGCACTCAACAGCAGAACTCAGTGACCTTTGCCTGGGTAGGAACATCCTGATGTCTGTAGTTTTTGTAGTTACTAAATAAGATCCAGCCTAAAAGTCAAATCTGGCCTGTTTTTTTTTTTAGCCATCACTGTAGTGTGTCATTCACTTTAGGCCTGAATATTACAGCTTGGTACAGTTAATCTCTTAACACTCTAGAGTCTCTGTTGTCCGAGTCTATGTATGAAAAATTAAAAGTCCAAAATAAATTTCATTTTGATGCGTTTAAAGAGTCAATTCTCCAGCCATGTTATTCTCAGGATAAAATCAGTTAGCTGACAGTGGTTTGCTTTTTCATGCTTTGAGATTAGGAATAAAATCTGTTCTCATAAATAAAGATAAGGTTCAGTGACTTCTGTTACACAAAACTGGTGCTTTTTTTCCATATTTTGTATTGTACAACTCTTGAGTTAACAAACAATGCCTAACCAAAAGCCTCAAGAAATTAATTAATGTGAGCATTAAGAAATGCTCACATTAAACTTTATCACATTCCAGATAGGTAATTACAATAGGGAACACAGAAAAAAATTGGACAGGAACTAACATGAGGACACCCTGCACCTCAGAACACCTCCAAAGCACAGAAATCCCAGTCCCCTCACCACAATTGAACTGTGGTCATGTCCTATACTCTCTGAATGTTGAAACATGGCTTAGCGAGAATGTAGCGTCTCCCTCAATCTCCACATCACTTTCAGATGCTTTAAAGGTACTTTTCCTTGAACTTTTCTTTGCAGAATGTATATCAAACTGTTGAGACTCAGTAATGTCTCAGACTCATCTAATTGTTTAAACAAAATCCTTTTAATTGCACTGTGGCAGATGATGTCTCTGTGGAAATCAAATGCCCCATGTCCAGGTTTTACAACTTTTGTAATGATATGTCCAAAGCCAGAAAGGTTCATGGGTATGCAGGTAATGAATGTCAGACAAATCAGAATTAAAAATAAGTACCCCAAATCTCTCAGTGAACCGCAGAAACTCACAGATACCTTTTAATAAACAAGGTCTTTTGTATTTATGTGTTGCCAGAGAAGGAAACTACACATGTAATCAGAATTTATACATGCAGTTTTCAGAAATGGGTTGTAAGATTTTAGATAATTTTTGCATCTCAGAGGAAAAAAAATTCTTTGAAATGAACCCACAACTTAGTCTTACCCTGATGTTCATATTTTATCACCGATCTCACTTGACGTACATGTTTTTGCTTGGGATTTTGACAAAGATAACTATCATTTCTTCAGCAGGCTTTGTAGACCTTAGTGGGTTTAATCTCAGTTTGACATCTTGTGCATTGAGCTCATCTTTCTCTTCTGGGGTCTGAAAATCACACGTTTCAGAAGCAAAGCTCTAAACAGCATGGATATTTTAGGGCCAAATGAAGTTGCATTAGCGATTGATGGTTAACCTGAAGTACAGTTTGCTTCAATTTTTAGATGAATATTAAGTATTATGATGCTGTTAAAATCTTTCCCATCATAGAATGAAACTACTGTTGTACTAGAGTATATAAGATTTCACCATTACACAAGTACCTCAAAATGATGAGGGAATGTAAAGCTTGCAATGCACCACGGAGATAAGTATGCTACTCCTTCTTCAGAAATGACAAAAATATTAGTTGAATGTTACAAACAGAAAAAACATAAGGAGAAATCATTGTACCTGTTGTATGTATTGGTAAAAAAGAAGCAGGGAAAGCCAAAATTTGTCACAGTAAAGTAAGGAAAAAATGAAAAGATGCATCAGGAGGTTACTAATAATTAAACTGTAGAAGGCAAATGTCACAATAACCTCTTATGAAAATTTCACACTGGTCACTGGGAGAATCTGAAGAACTCAGTGTTCCTGCATGAGAAATGCTCAAGCAAAATTGACTTAATTTTCCTGAGGACATCTCAGACAAGGTTTTCAGAAAGACAACAGTCACTGGATCATTGAGTTGGGCTGTGGTCATGGTCCCCTAATCTCTGGATGTTAAACCATGACTTAGAGAGTATCATAGAATCACTGAATCATAGAAAAGTTTAGGTTCAAAGGGACCATAAAGAACATCTAGTTCCAACCCCTCTGCGATGGGCAGGTTTGCCACCCACCAGATCAGGCTGCCCAGAGTCCCAATCAACCTGGCCTTAAATACCTCCAGGGATGGGGCATCCACAACTTCTTTGGGCAAGATGTATGTAGTGTCCCGCCGAGACTTCAAATCACTCTCCTGTTTTTCCTCGGACTTTGCAGGGAGGTATATCAAACTGCTGGGACTCAGTAGTGCCTCAGAAAGGCCCACATCTTGTCCTTTCTCCTTCCCACAGACATTTATGACTGCTATGAGTAGAAAAACCTGCAGCCCAAAATCTCTTCCAGCTCATGTGTTGCTGAAGATAGGAGCAATGCAAGGTCCTGAGCATGGAATGGGCATCTCTGAGAGTTAAGGTGTACCTCCATAATCAGGCTGAATGTTAGCTTAGTTGACACCACCTGAGTGTTCAATGTATTAAAAAGGATATTTAGAATTGTTGTAAACACACCAGCAGAAAATGTTGAGATTTGTTTCCTATAATGGAAAGTCTAATTTAAAACCAACAAATATGAACCAAACCAAAAGTGTGCCTGTCTTTGAAAGTCAAATATTCTGATTTTTTTTAGGAAAAAATGCTTAGCTTTTTTAGGTTTTTTCTTTTTTTTTCCTCTCTCTCTCTCTTTTTTTTTTTTTTTTTTTTTTTTGGAAGAGGTATTTCCCTTTAAAGATACTGCCCAACTGTAAGTTGGGTTTTTCATTTCACATAAGAACTTTTTTGATGGAAAGATATTTATCTATTCAACTTCAAGCTTGGAAAATATTTTAGTTCAATGAGATATAAGTCTTAAAAGGGAAAGTTCTGATTGAAAGGCTTGGCATCTTTCAGAGCATGACATTTCACCTCAATGCTTTCACCATAATTTCTGGCTGACCTGTAGCCTGGAGGGTCAAATCCCTTCACCCTTCTGTACGTCAAAATCATCGCATGGCTGAAAGCCACCTAAGGTAGGTCAGGAAGGGAGCCCAGCTGGACAGTGATGATCGCTCCTAGTGTCCCCAGCCCTCCCTCCACTGCGAAATGGAGCTGAGATAGGTGGTCTGCTGTATCCTGAGATGCCTTGTACTCAGCAATCTTGGCTGACCGCTCTCTCATTTACAAAGCTTAGATGATCTCTAGATATCCCTTCCAACCCCTATAGTTCTGTGATTCTGTGATCTGAAGGCATGTTTTTGGGCCTAGGTTCAAGCTCATTCACTGCAAGGTAAAGCTTATAGGAAAGACTTTAAAAAAAGGCAAGTGTGGTTTAATTATTTCAACATATTTCTGTGAAATATATATTAATGAAATAAATACCTCTATAGTAACTATTTGGATTTAAAGCAGCAGGGAATATTTGTAGACAGGTTTATATTTTCAGTGCAAAAATATCCTCCACATATCCTGACTACATTAGGATTAAAACTCCAGACATACGCTTTGTCAAATGCAGGGGACAGCATAAATGACTGTTGATTCATATTCTTTTAGGCCTGTAGAGTTATAACTATGTAATATGAACACAGGCTCTTTAGGGTAGTTCAGAGCCAAACTGGAACCCTTTCAGCCTGCATCGAAGGATTTAATAGCATAGTTTTTATTTCTGCTTAGTGCAGTGTACCATTAATTGAAGTTAATTGCCATGAGGAGACTGGCTTTCAAAAACTACATAGCTCTCAACTGTTCTGGTGCAGAATGGATGCCCTGAGTTTAGGATCGTGTTTCCCCTGTGCTCTACATTACATTTGTCTTGTCACACAATTGTGTGATTGTGTTCAGCTAAATAGTTAGGCCATGCTATTACGGCATTTCAAATTGGGTACTCAAGTAACACTGCAGGTAAAGACAGAGAGAGAGGAAGAGCCAGGTTTGTACTGGGAGGAGAACTTGACTGCTTCATCTAAATAAAACCCTGAAAAGCATCACAGGTCTGAAGCATTTAAAGGAGCAGCTCCTTTGTTTTGCTGAAGAAGGAAGCCTTGCAGAGTGGGAGAAGCAGATTGCAACAGAGTACACTGAAGGGAAAAATTAGCTTGTTAGCAATGAGGCTTAGCAGACACAAAGCGCTCTGTAAGACCTGGCGACTATTCCTTGCTCCCAGGATGACACATGAACATGGACCACTTCACTGTAAAGACAGGAAAAATCACCTGTCCTCTGTAAGGTCAGGAGAAATCACCATGACCTACATCTTGGACATTCAGTAGACCAGATCTGCAGAGCACTGTACTCACAGTTAGCCTGCTGACCTCAACCCTACTGTTGTGCAGGAAGGAATTATCATAATTTTCTTAAGTTCTATAATATTGTTATTTATTAGCCCTTAATGCAGTAGGAACCTCAGACATGTTCCATGACTCATATCATGCCAGGCACTTCACAAGCAGAGGACAAAAGCCCTTGCCTCATTCTGGAGGCCTGATTCTGTCTCAGAGTGTATCCTGGCCTCAAATCTAGAACTTAATTAGCATTGATATTCATGAGCTGTGAGGGAGAATGGAATCCAGTCTATTCTTCCACAGCTGCACTGGCTTTGCAATGTGAAAAACCAAGATGAGCCAAAAGTGATTAAGAAATTATTTTTGAAATGAAGTCAGCACATGTAACCACAGTTAAACAACAGGGATCAGCAGATCTGCAGTGTAGGGAGGTTTGAGTCTTACATAGCTGCTTTAAAAGTAAAGTTTCCCCGTGAAAGTCCCTCCTGATTTTATCAACAAATTTATCACCACTATCAGCTGAGAGGCCAAGGAGTGTGACCAGTCATGCTCTCTTGTCTCTTTCTTCTTAGAAATCATTTATTTGGATTTTGTAAAAAGCATTTGGTTCTCAGAGGCATGTTTTGGGTGAATGTGGGGATAGTCCCTCCACATAAAGTAGAATAAATGTACTTGTTTCCAGCAAAAATGACACATATCATGATTTCACTTAAAAATATGGATGATTGCCACTATAAAACTCACTGTGTGAGCTTCATAGGTGGTCTCTGTGCTTATGCATATACAGGTGGCTAAATCCTGGCCAAGATCAAAATGGAAATTCCAATTGATGTTTTCAAACACTACCTGAGTGAATGCTTTTTGTAAGTCCAAACTTCTTGAACTTAGAGAACTTCTTGAATATAGAGAAACAGTGTTTGTGACCATGTGTATGTCTATATATATATAATTAGCTTTCAAGGGACGCATATATAAATGCTGCACAGTCTGTAATTCATTAGCAAATAACTTCCCCAAGTTTCCAGCCTTCTGATGATAGAAGTAATGCTTTACCTGGCCAAGGCTATTGGGAATGGAAAGAAAGTTCTTTTACATGTTTTTGAAAGGAAGAAAAATTCAAGTAATGCCGGATGGAATACAAGACTTCCTTGTAATGGCTTTGTTTTTCCCTTCACAGGACTCATGATCTCACTCTCATTATAGAAATATCTGAACTGATGTCCTAGAGTTCCCCAAAGTCCATTACTGATCAAGTAAGGAGTGTCTATTCATGCCGGCAGAGGACTATGACACGTTAGTAGTTGCATACCCCTCACAAAAACAGGACACTCATTCACTTCAGAAGGGCTTCAACTTCAGAGGGCAAGTTGTTGTACTCAGTGAAGCAGAGCTTGAAACATTTTTTTAAGTCCTAAAGTTACAACTCTCAATCCATGTTATTCATATAGGACATCCCGCTGTCTTCACCAGGTTTGAACTTGTGGGCACATCCCCCCTCATAAGCAGAGGCCCTAAAACAATGCTGAGAGTTCTGTGGAGATGCACACAGCGCAGCTCTTAAAATCAATAGCAAAGAAGATTTCTGTATGATGGAGTATGTGCATACATGCAGAGGAAATGGTATTTTGCTATGTGTGTCTATACCTGTTCATTTACATATAAAACTGCCGACTCCAATGCATTCATAGTCTAGAGACATCCAGTAATATTCCAGTAATGTGTGTAAAATACTAGCTTAAAATTTTTTTGATCACTTACTCCCATGATACTGAAGAGCTGCACATGAAAAGAGAATAGCTCACCTTTATAACAAGTTATTTAATACAGCCTCGTAAATCATCAGTGATTGGAATAAGTTGAACTAATTCTGGTATATGTTTTAACAAATAACAAAAGCAAATCTCCATCTCCTTTGGTGCCCCCCAACCAAAACAAATGGTGCCAACCAGTAGCTTTTAGTAATGTTTATAGTTGGCTATCCTTGGGGCTCTTTGGGTGATTAATCGGATTTACAGAAGTAGGTAAACACAGTGCTATTAGCTTGTCTTCACTGTACTCTGATATGGACTAATCTTTGCATAACCCAAAGGATGTGAAACTCTTGAAAGTTCAGTGTTTGGGAATTTAAGTCATTGAGTAAAGTAACAACTCTAATGCATTTTGCCACTTGCTGTGTACTTTATTGGAAAACATATTGATAGGTTGGAAAAATCTTTGTAAGAAAACAGAAGTAAGAGGTAATACTGAGGAAGAAAAAAGGACAGGAGAGAAAGGGGTTCTTTTATTACGATAATAATTATCACAAGCTTTTATTCCTATAACTAAGAAGGGAAAAAAAATAAGTAAAGAAAAAATATTTCAACAAAATGCTGCAATTCTGGTTCTGAAATCCTTGCCTGCTGGCTGAAACATGAGTTTATAAAAAATACAGGTTATGAAAATAGTAACTCTCGTCTTTCTAGATTATTTATTTAGTGTTTCAGAAGAAGAATGTTTCCACATTTGTAAACTACCAACCTCCTTCTCTAAACAGCAATAATGGAAATGTAAATGTGAAAAGAACTAGTTAAAATCAACAAAGCAGAATCAGAAAGGATGTCAGTAAAAGTACTGAAATCTTAAAAAGAGAAAATCAACACGTAGCAGTTCAGCTGGAAATACATATTTCTTTAATTGTAGTTCTTATGAAAGAAAATGGAGACATCTAGAGATTTGTGCTGACACCCTAGCTTTGCTGAGGTTTCCTTTCAAGCCAGCGTTGTGTCATTTTATGAGTTATAGTACGGACTGACTATCTTCCTTTCTCTTGGTGGCCACTGACAGAGCCCTGGTCCAGCACTTTGAGGAACTGGGCTGTACTCTTCACTGATCTCTCGTGAACTTGAATCAGCCTCTCCAAACTTTTCTATCTCCAATTTCCTTGGTAAAATTTGTATGCGTTTTCTGATTAAACTCAAAACTTTTTGGACTGTTTGTGTCCAAATAAAGAAAAATTCTCCTTTAGGGTATACTTACATGGGACTGGAGCCTCTGGATATTACCGTAATGTATATAGTACTGTATTTAAATAGAGAAAGCAAAAAAGTAATTCTTTCTTGATTATAACTCACATCCCCTGAACTTCAGATTATTGTCTGTGCCTCATATAAGCATAAGATAAAGATTTCCTTGGACATCTGCAGTACATTAACATGTCTAATTATCACTCTGGTGAACTGAAGAGGTCTAAACCAGAAAAGAAAAACGTCAGGATGGTATTGGAAAATAGTACAACAAAAAGAGTGGGATGCTATAAATTGTAAGTAATTAAATTATTCTCCAGAATTTAATGGTGACCTTACTGATCTAGGTTAAAGACTGTAGTGAGTTATGCCCATATTTTAGTATTTTCCTAGTTTTAGCCTAAAATTTCCAATATCGTTGGTAGCAGGAATAAAAGAAACAGCTAGCTTCAAAAAGCATGGCCAAATTTGACTGCATTTAATAAAGTGTGGGGAAACTGTAGAAATGGAAACACTGACTCAGCAGCTAACAAAATCAACAAGAGAGACAAAAATAAATAAATATCTAGATGTAGGGTTTCCGTTTGCTTCATTCTCAGAAAAGACGGAACATCAGTACTAACACAAAATTTCTTTGAATTTTGATGTGAGCTCTATTGTAGAGCTAATCCATATTCCACTGGCGTAAGTGGGAACTTTTCCATTGTCTTCTGTGGGTTTTGAACAAAATCTTAAATGGTCAGGTGTGAATTTAGGAGGAAGTATTGTTAGGGCAAGATTTGTGACATCCAAGAGAAGAACAGACAAAATGAAAAATTTACCTGCTAGAAAAGAGTCTAGCAAGCCAAAAAAGGATGCATACTGTTATGAAAAATATAATAAAAAGGTCCCTGGACAGTTTTTCAAGCAGCTGTAAATAACTTTAAGTCTGTGCAGAAATTCCATCTAAATATATTTTCTAAAAGAAAATAAAAAGCATCTGGTATATTTCTGATATTAAAGTCTTATCTGAGGAAAGAATGGCTATTAATTAGGGCTTACTCTTAACTTAATGTGAATATATGACTGCCACTGATGATAAAAGGAACTTCATATGCATACCAGAAGGAAATTCATGGCTATTCCAGCTCTGAATATGAAATTGTCCCTCTGAATCCATGCAACAGGAATGAATACATGGAGAAAAATGTCTTTCTGGTATTGTTAGCTCAAAAACATCTTAGTAGAATCTAAGGCATTTTTTTAAAGTTTCTTTCAGGATTATTTTAGATAACTTTTTAATTACCTTATTTAGTATACTGCCTAAAAAGTGGTTGTTTTTTTTTTTTTTTTGTAAGCAAATGTATGCTGAGACAAATAATTAAATAGTATTTTAATATCTCTTTGTATGGGGCTCCTTTTTTTCTTCATGTACCATGATTTTTGCTAAAAATATATATAAGAATACAATCATTAATTATTTCCATTACAGACCACAAATATGAATTTACCATTCAAAATCTTATGTTAGACTAACATTTAGGAATAATTTTGTATTAAAAACCAGCATAAGAAAATCATGGTTCTATTAAGTGAACACAAAGTGAGCTCCACAAAACAATATTTGTTCAACACATAGTTGAATGTTTCCATCCCATGATGCATTTTTGCTAATACTCCTAGGTGCATTGAGAACCTGAATTTCATCTCGTGTGTAGCAATGTAAAAGAGGGATAAGCCTTCTAAAATCAATAGGTTTACATTGACGTGACAATGAAATTGGATCCATCCTCTACAAATGTACTGCCTGCTTTCCCTTCATCCTTTAACTCATAAGTATACTATAAGTATCCCTCCACTCTCCTGTTGGATAAAAAACAAAAATGCTTTTCCATTTTTTTCTATTTGAAGTTAAGGTTATTTTGAAGTTTCAAAAGACAGGGTTTTTTTTTTTTAAAAAAAAGGCTTTAGATTATCCCAGCCCCTTTAAAGAGAATGACTAAGAACAATGAAGGAATTTAGTTTAAATTGTGCCTGAACCCAAACCATCACCCCAACATAATTTTGAATCCTAACACGAGACAGTTCCCAAATTATTCATTGTTTTTCTAAGAAAACAATACAAATCTTATCTAATTTGTAATTCTTTATCTACTCTGTTACTTAACACATGGAAAAAATGCAAGGAAAGATTAGTATTATCAAAACGTGTTCTACTCATTCAAAGACTGATCTAAACAAGTACACAACATCTTATCTTTCCTGACCTTTTCCATGTTTTTCATACTTTTTTTTTTTTTGGGAGGGGAGTGCAATCACTGATTTCAAACATAGCTGAGATTCGTACCTACCAGAAAAGTCTATTTCCTTCAGTATTTAGTGTCTCTGCTGGGAATTCAAAAAGATGGCAAAAATCATTTCATAAGCGAAGCAGGGTGGAGACTCACTGCTTGAGAACAAGGAAAGATGATCACTCGTTAAACACAGGTAGGAAATGAAACAGGAAAGCTATCAAATTCAGACTTCCTACATGCATAGAAATTACCAAAACAAACACACACACACACACAAAAAGAGGAAATCATTGACATTTTGTCAGTCAGAACAGGACTGGCTGAAATCATTCTGGGAAGAGTCTGAACTGCTGTGACTCGTCATGGCAGGAAAATTGTCAAGGGCTGATTGCCAGCAAAAACATGGGAAATCTGTTACTCCACTAGCAGACTTCTCATACTCCCCATGACTGCTTCTGTCTTCCTGGTGAAGATACACTTGAGAAGTTGCAGAGCTCTTCAGACGGCTCCTACCGAAGCTCTGAACTTCTCTTTCTGCCTTGACTGTCCCTTTCAATCTCCCCAATCTTACTCCTTATTGAAAAAACAAAAAAAAACCAAAAATCTTCACAGACGTCATGTCTGCTTTCCACCATGGCTGTAAAGACGAAATCTTCCCCTCTTCTCCATTAACACAGCTGTACTGATACTTCTTAATAGCACAAGCGAATCAAAAGGGTAGTAAGAGGCCAGCTCAGGGTGAGGCTTTCACCTGAAGATATTAACATCCACAAGAACTGCTAACATCACTTCATCTGAATTCCTGCCTGGTGCTGACTATGGAATTTCGATGGTGATAGGGTTACTGAGACCTCTGAGCTGTCCTGAAATTTGAGAGCATTTTTCACAATGATGTTTAGTCTTGATTTTAAAGTGCAAATGTCTACAATTCTACTCATCTTCATAATCTGCAAAAATGATTAATTAAAAAAGTCTTTACATACACCTTCCCATGGATTTTTGGAGATATTTTAGAGGCATTTCATTTTAGAGGTAATTTTGTTTTAGAGGTATTTTATTTCAGAACATCATCTGAGGTCATTTCCATGCAACTTCTTTATTCCTAAGAAACAATTCTGTATTATTTTAAATCTTTCTCTTGCAGAATTTAGTTATATCTCATTCTTAAATTTCTTCTTAAAGACATCATTATTTTGATCATAAGTTAATTTTTGAGTTGTATGACTACAATTTTATATAATCGACACCAGTGACCAATCACTTACAGCTTTCTTTATCAAACAGTTAGTTTAGTTGAAGTTACAGTATTATTGTCTTTATAACTTTATACATTAATATTATCCTGCTTCTAATATTTCCACACCAGTTAGCAAAAAGGAGTTACAAATTAACCAAGGTCTCAGAAGGAAAATGAAACAGAAACGTTAAGCAAAGTGAATTTTGATGCACCTACTTTGCAATATCAACAAATCTGAAGCTGGAACACTCCACTGAAACTGATTCAGATATGAAAATATGTACACCATAGCTAGACGGTGTAACTGTTTGATAGATAGAGAACACATTTTACCTTCTCTGCAATTTTTAACGTAGTCATTAACTCATGCTTTCCTATATATTTATCTAAGATCCTAATCCTTAAATATGGAATGCCACCAGTGAAGATAATCAAGTGAAATGCATTAAGTGCTATTCCGGTTATGCGCTGTGTATGAGCATATTCATAATAAAGGGAGTGTACGAGTATACGAAAGATAGATACATAGATACACAGATAGATAAAAAGTGGATTCTCATTTGCAGAACTCCTCAAATAGGTACATTATTCAATTCTCTTCTGTCTGTTCAGATATCTATCTTCAGGGTGAAAAAAAAAAATGCTTAGGAAATCATTTCCTTTGAGAGTTTGACTCTTTCTCAAAATATTTCCCATGAGATGAAATTTGCCAAAGGATTCACAATTTGCTGTGGGCATCTCACAGATACACAGTGAAGTCTTACAAAGTCCCCATATCCTTATGAAATCAATCTTAAGAGAACACATCTATATATCTTTCAATACAGCTTGCTCATGTGTTGGTCAAGCAGAGATCAAGGAAAGTTTCATGACTGCACCACTAGCTCAAGCTTTTGATCCTGCAGTAAGAGATGTGGGCATCCCTGCAGAGACTTTTATATCATTTGAATCTGTCCATACATTATTCCTCTCTCTGGCTGTTCTGGACACTATTTTTTTCCCTGATTCAGAGCTCTGGGAATAAGGCATTATATTACATGGATGCTGTCATATCTGGCACACTTTTCAGCCCCAAATCACAGAATTTAATCACTAGTCAAGAAGGAAGCAACCTTAGGACATCTACAGTTCAATGTCCTGCTTCCAAAACTTCTCAGAGCTTTACTCATTTTTTGAAAATCTCAAATAATGCATATCCCACAGCCTCTCCAGACTAATCGTTCCAGTAATTAACTGCTTCTATGACAAAGGTTTCAGTCTATGTATTAAAATGATCCTTCTTTCAACATAAGTGTTGCCTCTTGTCTTTTTGTTGTGCACAGCTGACAAGGGTCTGGCTCCATCTTTCCATAATTCTCCTCTAGGCAGTGGAAAATGTTTACCTATTCTTCTCTTCTAAAGAAGTCCAGTTCATTTATCCTTTCCCTCTCTCCCTCAATTGCTGTGCAAGAACCCACTTGTCAAGGTACATGACACAAATGCATAGTTATCAAAACACATCACATTACAGAGGCTTGCCTGACCATGTGCTGAGCAATCGTGTGGTGCACCTGGTCCTGTAGTACAGGAGAAAAGGAAATTCATCATGTGGCATCTGGGGAGTGTCCTTTCTAATGGTGATTTTCCCAATGAAGGATTCCACTCTGTGCTGTTACACCCAGTCTTGCAGCCAAGTACCAAGCTCATTACATGCTACAAATCAGACTGAAAGCTGTCTCTTGTACACAAGTGTTATGGAGGTACACTGAGTCTATGAGACTGGACTGGTTTCCTTTAGATGCCTGTGTATTACGTAGGTTGGTCTCAAAGTAATGCCTTCTGTTTATTTCCATGGAAGCTACAACGGGTTCAAAGAGCACAATAACACTATTTGGTTGAGTAAATTCTCATCTTCAAAACACTATCTTTCAACGTAGTCATCATCATTAGCTATGAATTTTCACCAGCAATGAACAAGAGCCTGCATACCACGCTTGTAAACATTTGTATCAGGGGAGGTGACCACTGTCACTGTCACCAGTGCTGAAATGTACCACTCACTCCTCACTGTGCTCACATCCAATACTTGGTCTCCATAAAGCACTGAATGTCAACAGGTAAAATTTTTTCCACATGGAGGAATTCAGTGACACACCTTTTTTTAATCTGCACTTCCATATCAGACACCATTTTCTCAGAGCACCTCTCTGCTACCGCCTGTCACACAGCAACAAAATGTAACGGAATATTGGCAAGAAGGTTCAACCTCTGTTGCCAAACATCTACTTCTGACATTGTGGACCAACATAATAAAATAGAAGGCATTACTTTCAAAGCAGCCCTAACACTTTGTGAAAACCAGATTAATTCCTTCTCTAATCCTGTTCTACACCAGAAGATGACCTGGCCCATGCTGGCACAGTCATCACACTTTCTTGATATTCTCTTTGAAATGAATGAACAAAATATGGTTAGCGTGAAGTTGTTCAGAAAAGTTCAAAGAAATAGAAATAGCGCTAATACTCTGAAGTTGCTGGTAGTACAGTGACAGCTGGTTAGCTAATCATTTTTCCTCATTCCTCATGACCAGATCATGAGAAAATACAATACACAAACACACAAAATAACTCTTCCCTAAATGCAACTCTTGTAACTATAGGGAAACTATGTGATGCTAAAGGAGTGTGCGGGCATAGACATGCAAAAGTTAGGCAGCTAAGTCTGAGCTGATCACTTCGAGGTTCCTCTAATCTCAACAGAAGGAGAAAGAAGTAACAAGAGAGTGACTCAGCTCTTTGAAAAATAGGCGTCAGAGATGAGACAGATAATTTCCCCTCTGAGATTGCTTCTTCCTTTCCATTCTGAGAGCCTGAAGTGATTAAAACACGTACAGTAACAGACATTTTGATATTTAAAGTATTTGTAAGATTCTCTCCATATGAAAACATTCTCTGCATCATGAGGAAATTCAAGAATTCTTGAGTCAGAAGAATTGATTCTGTGCATGCTTTGGCTGTGACTGATCAGATCAATCAAAAGACTTACAGAAACTTCTTCCAGCACTGTTTGCTACTTGTTGCATGTCTTAAGGCATATTTAGTTTCCAGGAAAACTCCCATACTCTTCAAAAGAACTCCATCTGTTATTCAGCTTTATCAAGAAATGAATCTTCTGTTATTCCAAAGAATAAAATAATATGGGAAGTGTTTGAAGCAAAATCGGAAAATAATTTTCATATACCTAAACACAAGTTTTCAGCAACTTGCTGAAAAACATGCCCTTTCTTCCTGTAGCTAGAAATAGAAAGATTCTTTAAAAAACAGCAATTGCCCACATAGGATAGTTCTTGCAAAGTGCTGAGGCGGGCTCTGAGTATTTCAAAAAACTCATAGAATCATAGAATATTTCGAGGTGGAAGTGACCAACAAGGATCACCGAGTTCAATGCCTGGATCCAAACAGGACCAGTCAAAATTCAAATCATATGTCTGAGAGCATTGTCCAAATCTTCCTCAAACTCCAGTAGACTTGGAGTAGTGAATACTGCCCTGGACAGCCCGTTTCATGCCCACCACCCTCTGGTGAAGAACCTTTTCGTAGTACTCATCCTGACCCTCCCATGACGCAGCTCCATGCTATTCCCTTGTGTCCTGTCGCTGTCACCAGACAGCAGAGATCAGTGCTGCCCCTCTGATCCCATTGTAAGGAAGCTGCAGGCCTCCACAAGGCTTCCCTTGATCAGCTAGGTGGATAAACTTGTCATAAAAGGAGATTAAGATCATTAAACAGGACTTTTCCCTTGTGAACCTGTGTTGACTGTGACCAATGGCTGCATTTTCTTCCAGATGTTCTTCAGGAACTCCCAGAATAATCTTTCACATAATTTTGCCAGGAACCGAAGTGGGACTAACAGGCCTGTGATTAGTAGGGTCTTCTTTCTTGCCCTTCTTAAAAACTGGATCAACATTTGCCAACTTCTAGGTTACTACTAACTCTCCAGATTCCCAAGACCACTGAAAAATAATCAAGAGAGGTCTTATGATGACATAAGCCATCTCTTCTAGTACCCTGGGATGAGTCCCATTGACCCATAGACTTACCTTGAAATATGAAGGCCTGAATCTCTGAGCTTTCTGAGGCTCAACATTCACTTAAACTCTTAGAAGTGTCTCTGTCTAATCACTACTTCTTGGGCTTAGTAGCCCAGAATCTCCTTGAAAAACATCATTAGCATCATTTGATCATGGCTCAGAAGTGAAACTACTCTAAAGGAGCTGGGTCACCCATCGCTAAGCTCAGACTTTTGCAAAGCAAGCTCATAAATCAAGAGGTAACAGTAATTTTTTTTTTTCCAGTACATAAACTGCAGCATGAACAAGAGCCTAGTTTATTTTATGGGCATGATGAGAGCTGTGAAGAATGCTGCAGAGTGATACGGATAACATGGTGACACACCTGTAAACTCCAGGACTGAAAGAGAGAACTATTTGCACTCCATCATTCCAGGAAGAAAAAATACCAGGTCTTTTTGCCATAACACACCCTAAATGGAGCCTTGGTGTCCCAAAGAAAAAAAAAATAACAAAGTATACCTTGTCAATCTTATTCTCAATCATTATGTAGCCCCTGGTATGTGGAAGTTTTATAGAGCAATTACATCCACTGTGACTTTGTAATTACAGTATTAGGAGGTCACAGACAGAGAAACTTTGCCAACCTGATAGATTTTTAAGGCTAGCCTGAACAGGACATAGATTTGCACTGGACTTGTAAATTTTCGATATGTACACAAAGTGCAGTCTGCTCAGGAGACAAATATTGATAAATGACGTTCATGGAAGGAATGGGCCAGATTCTGGTCTCCACTACTCTTTCAACACAACTGTGCATAATCTGTGCGGAAAAATAGTATCTGTGTTGAAATTAGTAGCTAGGGAAACATCCTAGAGTCTGGAGGAAAAGGGAAAATACATTGTTTTATAAACTGGAGTAGTTTATCAATGAAAATCAAATTCATAAACTAACCTATAACTATTTATTTTTTTGAACCATCAATTCAATACCAAATATTAAAACAAGGCTGATTATGTTATAGAAGAACTGATTAATTTTTAAAAAATTCCGGAATACAATTTCACTAGAGAAGAAAAATGTGAGAGTTTTTTATTAAGTAAGCAACAATAGTAGTTGAGTTGATGAACGGAATAAGGTTGAACTAATCTTACTGAGTAGATAAGAGCTATGTTCACAGACGATGGTGGATCTCTACCACACCACTATTCATGAAAGTAATGGGAAACCCTCAGCCATTCTACACAGCATATATTCTTTATTGTAAGTTTAAACATAAAGCTTCTTGTCACTTGGTCTTCCTGCATAATAGACTATTTTGATGCAAAATATAAAATATGACAAAATATTGTTTTCTTCAGGGAAGTGGGGAGATTTCGAAGGAAAATTAAATTTTATTTTAAAAAATTAAAGGGATAATTGTAGAATCATGGAATCATAGAATGGCTTTGGTCAAAAGAGATTTTTAAGATCATCTAGTTACAACTCTCTTGTCATGGGCAGGGTTGCCACTAACTAGATCAGGCTGCCCAGGGCCCCATCCAGCCTGGCCTTGAATGCCTCCAGGGATAGAGCATCCATAACTTCTCTGGGCAACTTGTTCTGGCACCTCACCATCTTCTGAGTAAATAATTTCTTCCTAACATCTAACTTAAATCTCCTCTCCTTTAATTTAAAGCCATTTCCCCTTGTCCTATCACCATCAGACCAAGTAAAAAGATGGTCTCCCTCCAGTTCATAAGCTCCCCTTCACGCACTGGAAGGTCACAGTGAGGTCTCCTTGGAGCCTTCTCTTCTCCAAGCTAAACAAGCACAGCTCCCTCAACCTTTATTCATAAGAGAGAGGTTCTCCAACCCTCTGATCATCATTGTGGCCCTCCTCTGGACCCATTCTGACAGCTCTGTGTCTTTTTTGTGCTTGGGGCTCCAGACCTAGCCACAGTACTCCAGATGGGGCCTTACAAGAGCAAAGCAGAGAGGGACAATCACCTCTCTCCTTGCTGGCCACCTCTCTTTTGATGCAGCCCAGGATACAGTCGACCTTCTGAGCTGAAAGTGCATTCTACTGACTCATGTCCAACTTTTCGTCTACCAGGACCCCCAGGTCATTCTCCGTGGGGCTGGCCTTTTTGAACCTCATTAGTTTCTCATGAGCCCACTTTTCGAGCATGTCCATGTCCTTCTGGACCATATCTCTTCCTTCTACTGCATCAGCTGAACCACTCAGCTTGGTGTCATCAGCAAACTTGCTGAGGGTGCACTTGACTCCACTGTCTAAGTCATTGATTAAAGATGCTGAAGAGCACCAGTCCCAAAATGGACCCCTTAGGGACACCACTCGTGAGCAGCCTCCATTTGGACATAGACCCATTGACCACAACCCTCCAGCTGTGATAATTCAATCAATTCTTTATCCACCAAATAGTTCAGCCTTTAAATCCATATATCTTCAATTTAGAGATAAGGACGTGGTGTGGGACCATGTCAAAGGCCTTGCACAATTCCAGGTAGATTACATCCCTTGCTCGTCCTTTGTCAGTGGATGCTATCATTCCATCATAGACCACCAGATTGGTTACACATGATCTGCCCTAGGTGGAGCCATGCTGAGTGTCTCAGAAGACCTTCTTGTCTTGCATGTACCTTAACATAACTTCCAGGAAGATCTGCTCCAGGACCTTCCCATGCACAGATATAAGGCTCACAGACCTGTAGTTCCCCAGGTATTTCTTTTTCCCTTTCTTAAAACTGGAAGTGATTTTTCCCCTTTTCCATTTGCTGAGGACTTTGCCTGACAGCCATGAGTTTTCAAATGTGACGGAGTGTGTCTTGGCAACCACATTAGCCAGTTTCTTTAGGACCCTGAAATGTTAAAATATTTTTTAAAATTATCTGGAAATGCACAAAACTTTACTTTCATTCTGACATGATACATTTTGAATTGTTTAAATCATGATAAGGTCTTTTTATATGACGTTTCTTTAGAAATTTGCAGAAAAATTACAGAAAAAAATAAATAGAATGATCTGTAAACAACATCTCCACAGAAAACAGCGAAATGTAAAGATTTTTTTTTAAACTGAATGAACAATATGGAAAAACTGTAGGTGGCACCACTAAACATTTTGACACAACTGGCCATTGGAAAAAATTCCTTTCTTGACATATCTGTGAAAAATCTAGAAAACAAAAAACCTAGAAAGACAACCATTTAAATCAGTGAAACTGAAATCCCTTTAGTTTCCTATTGGTTTCCCACTCTGAAATGCGTATATTCTAGATTGATCTGAAATGTATACCTGCCTAAAATCTGACCCAAAGTGTCCCATAGAGATGATTTTTTACATTATTTGAAAAAGAGAAATCAAGGAACAGAAATATCACAAAATGCATAAATGAAGTTTACTTCCTCATGACAGCAGAGTTGAACTGAACCTTTCATTGATGCAGAGGACAAGAATCATTTGCACTAGAATTATTGAGCACTGCACTGTATAACATAATGGGAACATTAAATAAGAGTGAGTGTAATTAATACATAACATTAGTAAGAGTCAATTTTCATTCTCTTCTTGAGGCCGACTGGCATTATCATTATTTTATTTTTTAATTTCCTGGCGATATCGCCTTCTTTACCAGCCTTCTCATATAACTAAGATAAGCTGTTGCACATTTTGATTTGAAAGGAAGAGGAATGGTAATTAAGTAATTTGAAAATGAAAAGAGCTTAATCAAGGGGAAGCTTATACAGTACAAAACTGCAGAATCTCCATCTACCTTTGAGAAGCACCTTCCTTCAAAATCTGTCCTGACAAAACAATGGCAACCCAATCCTTCTCTCATTTGTTTCAAGAGCAAAGCCTCCAATGATATCTGTGACACAAGACCTCAAAATATTATTTCTTCAAATGGATGAAAATCATTTTTATGTGTATTTTTGATCTAGAAATGGCAAAGGAGATCAAGTTGGTTTGAATCCAAAGCGAGAATTTGACTTATCTGGGTGCCTCTGTGCACCAGGCTGTTGGTTGGTCACACTACCAACATTAAGCTCATACCCTGGCCCCACCAGTTTTGAAGCCTGTACATAATTTTTCTTCCACCCTGTGACACAGTTTGCTCAGTGCTAGCCCAGTCCATGAATAGCATTCAGTTCAGTTTGGGATAAGGGGGATCACAAAAGAATAGACTGTGATGTTAACAAGCCACCAAATATGTGTCATTTCTAGGGGCTTCATGCTCAAAGGAAATGTGCTAGAAGGCTATTTTCCCTGCTGCAGCCAATACCATAACTTTCATTCATCATCTGAGCTTAATTCCTTGCTATAAAATCTGATGCTGTAGTTCATATCCAGACAAGTGAGAAATTTGAACAGATCTAAGAGAGGTGACCATTTACTGGGGGGATCAAGGTGCTACATTTCTTCGCAAGCAGATGAAATATCCATCAGAGAATAGTACAATAAACCAGATACAGAAAGAAGTTGTTTTTCTTCTTGTGTTATTTGCTTCTGTTTCCTGGGACAGGAGTAACAGACACAAAAACAGTGCATGGGGAGAAAACATAAAAAAGATAGCAGCCTGATGTTGTACTGATTATGCAAGTCTATTAAAGCATCATAACAAAGAAGGCTTCAGCAATGCTCTGTAAACCTGTAGTTACAGCACTCAGAGAGGGTAAACTGGATTCTCATTCTAACACAAGGAATTACTCATCCTGTAGTTTATACCATAACTTATGAAACAATAAATAAGACTGGTGGGCAGACAAACTCAAGACTGTTTCCTCCTGTTTCAATATCATGCTAGCCAGCTACAGACACATATGATTATAGGACCCCGATGGCATGAACCATCAACCCTGCTGCACACCAGGAAAGCACATTACTTTGTTTCAGCTCTCAAATAATCTGCTAACTGGTGATTAGGCAGTGCCTATGGGACAAAAGATGATGGAAGTTCGAAGACCCCTTCCATAACGACAGAATGACATTTGGGTTATCCATATTCTAGACAAATGATCCTGTATGTATAATTCCTAGATAAGGGTGAAAAGAGCCAGGTCTTGTATTTCCTTTCCAACTAATATACATGTGTATGTGTGTATAGTGAGATAGAGATTGTCATGGCCATTTTTCTATACAGATTATGGTAATGATTAAATAAGCATGAATATGGACATCTGAAAATGATAACAAGTAGGGGAAATTCCATCCTATTCTGTATCTCTATCTATTCTGTGAACATTACTTTGTTATCTGCAATATGCAAGCCTTTTGAATAGGTGCTCTTAATTTAATATGCATTTATTCTTTCTGATCTTTCTTTAATTTTAAATTAAGTGAAGTTAGTGATCAAAGAAAGGCCAGAATAATAACCCTGTAGGTTGATTTTTTTTTCTTTTGGTCCACAGAAAACAGTAAGAAGTAGCAGTGTCTACTTTTAAAGGCAAGTTGTGCAATATGTTCCTAGGTGACAATATGGCCAGCAGTTAAAGTGAGGTACATGGGAGTCACCAAGATAAACAATTAACAACTAGTGCAAAGTAGAGTAGATCAAGTTCTAAGCACTCATATTTATCTTCTGTGTTTCAGCAGTTGCTAAGAGCCACACATTTATTGCTCTAAGCCATTAAAGTCAGAACAAAAAGATGATCCCTGCCCCAAAGAATTCGCAGTAATATGTTGTTTAATTCCATGTAACTTAATCTCATCATGAGTGAAAGATGTTTGCTCACACACCCAAAGTCTGAACAGAATATTTAAATATGCTCTGTAAGAACCATGTCCAAGATTAGCACCATCCATGAGCTACTAAGTTCTCTATCATTCAGCAGAGACCAAAGTAACATCTATTACAGAACTGTAACCTAAAACAATACTCAGGAAAAAGTGGGCTGAGATCTTAACAAATAATTTCTTAGAAGCTACTACTAAAGGAAATAATTTTCAGGGGGACCTCTCTAGCAAGTCAGAGCTTTATGCCAAAAGATAAGCTTTGCAGAGGGAGAGTTCAGCTGTGGTTAGACTAACCAGGAAAGTTGGGAAAAAAAAAAAAATGCAAGCTCTGAGACATACAAGATCTTCACCTAGCCAAAGGGCTTGTGCATCAGAAAGATAGATAGGGAACATATTTCTTCCTTCATTTTTTTTTCCCCAGTTAATTTCATCACCTCTTTCTTCAAAACTTGCCTTTCACTCATAGACAATTTCAGCCAGTTATCTGATGGGCTGTAAGACGCCCAATCAGGAGACAACTCCACATTGAATCATCATCTCAACAAAGACCCCTCACTGGGAAGCTATTAAGCCCTAGTCTACATAAACCAGAAGTGAATTTAGAAAATTTCTTGAAAATTTGTCATGCTTAATCTAGAGGGTTTGTGGATAGTCCTTCACCAGGCAGTTCATGTCAGTAAATACAAAACCTTGAGGTTTGAACTCTCCACGCTGGAATGGTTGAGGAGAAGAATAAAATAACTTCTTATCTAACCAAGACAGTATAAAAGGTACCAAGTTTTCATTGAAGTGTTCCACCGCTAACTTTAAAAGCTAGAAAACAGAAAAGGAGTTTTTCCCCCTTTCTTAGAAATGTCATAGCATATATTAAAAACTTTGAATCTCTTCCTTCACATTTTGAGTTATGAAATGCGTATGTACCAACCATATACCAGAAGCATTTTTTTGTTAAAATGTCCCATTGAATGGAAAAGAAAAACCAAAAGTTGAATTTGTTTTGAACCATAATAACTAAAGAAAGCCTTGTGTCAAAAGCTATGTTTATACTCCTAAAATCAATTCTTTCTGGACAATCTGCATAATATGGCTTACAGAATTTGTTGTCTCTGCAATGGACCACCCATATTTTTACTAGACAGCATTCAGCTCATGTATCCTCCTGCTTCCTGTAGTATATCTACCTCTGTCACCACCTTGTTTCTTCAATTCATAATGCCTGAAATAATGAGAAAATTGTGTCACTTTCTTTTCCCACTTTTAAGAGGGTTTTTTAATAGCATAACATTGAGAAGTTATGTGCCTTGGTGTATTTCACAGCAATAAGTGGCAGTGCTTCAGAGTACAGGGTCTTCTGCGTTGATAATCTGGGGATGCAGAGAGAGATCACCTGTTTGTGTAGCATCCTCCACCACACAGCAAACAAGAAACAACCCAGGGAGTGATCCATCCACAGAACTGAACCCAGGTCTGTTTTACTTTTACACATGGAATTAGCAACCAAACTGAGCAGCACGAACAGTCATTTATTTGAAAGAGTAGACAGAGCCATCAGATGTCAAAGCTACATTTTGAGTGCTATTGCATTTTTCATCTGAGGTTTGTGAGGCTAGCAGGAAAATTGATTTTTTAATAATTTTATAAAATTAATAATATATTTTTTAATAATTCAGTAGAATAATACCTCCAATTTTATAATGGGAAGAACTTAAGTGATGATGGTTTTTCAGATGTGTAAATCAGTGAATTCCTTCCTCGCTGAAATGCGTCTATCCCTGCAGTGGATTGTGAGAGTTGCTCATTTCACTGGTATACAATAGGTTAAGATTGGAGCCACAGATTACTTTTCACAGCCACTGGAAGGGTGATCTAGGCAAGTAAAACTCAGGCATGAATTTCTATTTCTAAAAAGCGTTATTACTATCTGGAGAACTTTATGTTGTACACAAGGTGTACAGATAAATATTGGGTCCTGATATCAGTGGAAATTATCCCCAGTGTGAACAATAAGAGTAATTACTTACCAGGAGAGTCATCTCACCTAAATTTCGTTATCTACAAGTCAGGTACCTAATCTAAGCTAACCACCTAGACGCACTCTGTAATCAACAGACAGAAATAGGCACTGAAAGAGATCCATTTCATCCCAAGATAAATGTCCTGTGATTGGTAGACTGAATCACCTTCTAGAGGTGCCTATCTCTCTTTATTGACCACAGAAGGAACACAGAAAATTAGCCATGACTAGACACCTAATTTTCAGATACCTGGACACCTAAATTTTAGCAAAATGAATCAGAGCCTAGTAATTACCACTAGATAAACTTCCTCCTGCTCTCATTCATCAGTGAGAGGATGTCTGACGTCTGACACATAAAGCTTGGATCCTTTCCAAAATTCTTTTTCTTCTCACTTAGACTTTTTTTTATTCTTCTGAATACTATGTTACCTCTTATTGCCTCATTATAAGGATATTTTGGTAATGGCTTCACTTAGGCAGTTTGTTACTGTTAGACTTTATGCAAACTGCTATTTTTATTAAAATACCTGAAATAATGTACTTTCAGAAAGAAAAATGACAACACATAATAAATACATATTTAAAATGCTATAATGGCATCATCTGTGTTTTGTTTGCTTTTCTCCTAAATCTGATGTAATTTTATGTACGATTTCTATTTCCTACTGGATTTAAAAAATTACATCTTTTTAAGAAGATCTATGCCTACAAATAAATCCAGCTTCATTTTATTGCAGCGCTTGATATAATTTGTGTAAGTTACAGCCTAATAAAAGATCGGGGAACAAACTTTTCAAGCCATATCATCTGCTTTTCCCCCCAAGTAGAGATATAAAATTATATTTGTTCTGGTTCTATTTATGTGGTTCATCAGATTAGGAAATTTTATTAGACCTCCTACTTCAGGCTTGTAACAATAAGATTCTTCTTATGCCAATAAGTGAAGCTCAGAGAAATTCTGATGCGCTTGTAAGGAATGTGAAAAATATAGGCTGGAAAGGCATTCTTATTTATTTAAGCACATACTTAGTACAAGATTGAAGTTATTTGCTTACATGCTGTCCTTAATATGGATAAGCTTAAAGGCATTTCCATCTATTTTCCTAAATGGAAAACACATTTACTGATGTGCAATGAATTTTCATTATTGTTTATGTGGTGTTAAGAATATTAGCATTAGACACATTAATACACAAAAATGGAGATAGACCCTTTTAAATAAAGTTCATAGGGTGAGATGCAGGGGCAAAAAAGTTGAACAGCAAAGAGAATAAAAAATTACACCTCTGAGCTAAAATTTCCATGTAAAACTTTGCTCACATTTCAGATGTGAACAAGTATTGTTGTTACTCCGGATCTTGGCACATTTCGTCTCATTTTTGTTTATACTTAGTTAAATATATATTTAGGTAGGGCAACGTATGTTATCAGAATCAAAACCTCTCTAAGATGCACTTGGTAGCACAAAAAAATGTTATACTATTACAAACCAAAACTGATTTTTTCCAGATCTTGTGAAAGGAAGTGAGATTTCTTTCTTAAAGGAAATATGAATGAATAAAGAAATGTAGGGTTTATGCTGAGGTGGCTGTTCAGCTGCCAGTCACAGGTAGTGAGGAGTCAAGTAAAAACTTTACCAGCAGCCAAAATCCCAAAAATCATTTAGCCCACTGGAATACCTGTAAATGTGACTACTGAGATCCTTGGGCCAAATCACGAAAAAAAAAAAAAAGGAAAAATTAATGGAATAACACACTGAAAACTATCACGGCCCTTCAGGTGCTAGTTTTTGTTTTGCTGGCTATGAGAAAAACAACGAAACCAAACCATGAAATTATTATGATAAACCAAGCTGAACTTTCTGTAACAGAAATGTGGGTATTATTTTTATGTTTTTGAAAGGCCTGACAACTTTTCTTCCACAAGTTAAAAACTGCGGTTTTGTGGTTAAGGTACTGAATTAAGACTAGGCAGTGCTGGATTCTGTTCACAGCTTTCCTTTGACATGAGGCTGGGAAAGTTTTTCGCATCTCAAGCCTGCAGCAACACTTAGGTGCATATCTGGAATTAACCAAAATCCTGTAGATCATCCCAGTTAGTGAAGTTAACAGAGAACACTTAAATCTGCAGGATGAACACCTTGATTTCTCCTTGTCCCACTACCAAATGTGTAAATTTAGGCATAAAATACTTCCTTCTTTTCCTGTCTCTATTTGCAGTGTGTATTTAAATGAAACCTTTGAACAGCACTTTGGTTCTGCTCTGCTAATTTGAAATACAGTGTTCAGCACTGAGGAAAGCAGTTTAATAAAATAGTTAAGAGCATCCAGAAGTACAGCAAAAAAATGGCATACTGCTGAAGAGAAGATAGCAAAACTATGGCTTACTTAAGGCGGAGAAGGGAAGAAATATGGCATCAGTCATCTGCTATGTAAAAAACATTGCTAAAATGGGCATTTTTTTCCCCTCATGCAGTTGTCATAAAGACAAGGAAGAATGAGTTATACTGGATGACTCTCCCAAAGTTCCCTCCAGCACTATTTTATGTACAAATTTTGTTGGATATAGGATGCTTCCATAGCTGGTCCTGAGCTTCATATATATCTACAGTGTTACTGCAATATGGAAAAACTCAGCATAAAGAAATATCTTTGGGTCATGGTTGCTGTTGGCCAGAGTTTATAAAAAGTCAGTCATCAGAGAGCAAGAATGCTTACAAGTTCTGAGGTGAGAAAGTGCAGCAGGGAGCTTTTGGGGGGATTTCACTACACTGATTTCTTGGTTTGCAGCAAAATATATTTACAAGAGCATCTGCTGGTGTGAGTCTCTTAACTGTGGCATATACTCCATGTTACTGCTTCATCATCATGTATAATTGGCAATAAACCTATTTAGAATTCAAGATGCATAAAACTGAAAGTCTTTGAAGGGAATAGCTGCTGAGATTATATTTATTGTGCTTTCCCACAATATTTTTCTATGCATAATGTGATAAACCTCCAAGGTGGTTGTAGGCAAAGCTAAAATATTCACAAGTATGCAGTTATTATGAATTTAGACAGGTTGTAAGACATTTTTATATCAAACTCTTAATGAATGGCAGTAAACATATTCTACATCACTTTATTAAAATGCCTATTAAAACATACATATCCACAGAATGATCACTGGATGTGTTTACTTGTTAGTAAAAAGCCCATGAAGAAAACAGCATGAAAATAAATACTTTTCCTGCACTACTATGATAAGAATTAAGGCATGCATTTAAAGTTCATATTATTTTCAGCTTGTTCGTAGCACATCCAGATAGTCAGATATTCAAACCCAGAGAATTCCAATATGTTACCACTCGTGGTAAATCAAGTTGTGGAAATGATAGCTGCGCATTCCACTATGGTTTTTGAGATTCCAGAAAACCTGCCCCTTCCAAAAACCAACCAAACAACAACAACAACAATAAAACAACAAACAAACAGCAACAACAGCAAATAGACAACAAATATCCAACAAGTACATTTTGGATAATGTAATTTCAGAACCAATATATAGAATTTTTTTTCTATTTTTCTAAATTTTTTATTAGCAAAAATTTGAAACAGTGTGAGATTAAACAAAAAGAGTAGGAGATTTATTTTCTTTTGAACATTTCAGAGTGTATATTGACAGTTTGGGAATACATATATATGAGTTGGAAATGTACGAAAATTTATTCTCTCCTAGCACATATTTTATTTTCTTCACAAAGTCCTGGTTAACACTAGTGACAAACACAAAGCCAGAATCCTCCTGTAATTCCTGACAGCAGTTTTTATAACTTCATGCTATCTTTTAATCTTGAGATACTGCAAATCTTAGAAGGGCTGAATAACCACATTTTCTGTAGGCAATGGATGGTATCTGCTGTCCTAATGGAAATAGGTCTGTGTGCTGCCACCGTGAGAAGGATCCATGCCTCAGTGTATCTGCAAGTGTCTGCAAGACCAGAAGTAAGGAAAGAGCTCTGTACTGCACAAGAAGTAAAACTATGGCCCCACAGTAACTGGTGGTTTTGTTACCATTTCCTTCAGCAAAGCTACTGTCTTGCCCTTGACACTTGAGTTTTGCAGTCTTCAAGAGAAGCCAGATTGTTTGGATGGGTAAACTGAGTCCTAACAAGATGAATTAACTGAAGGGGAGGCTTGCAAAATGGGTAACTGGATCACTCTTTTTTCTCTTAAACAGTAACTTCATGGAGATGACCAGCACCACTGTGAAAGATTAATACTTTACATCCTGGTGGATTTCTCTATTTTCCTTTGCCACAGTTACACAATAGCACATTCCTACCTGCCTGTTGGAAGTATTTGCTTATTCAGAAATGAGTTTTTGGATAATGTACAACAGCAACATACCCTACAAAACTCCTATTTATACAGCACTTCTGTTGCTATAAGAGCTGTTTATACAAATAAGTAACATACCCCACAGTGTAATATCTTTCACTTGCCTAATGTACTTTTTGACATATGATGAGAAACTGCAACCCTTAATCCCCAAGCCCAGGTTAAAATGACTAAACAATGTACCATCCAAATGAAAGACCATCATTGTTCTTGCTGGAAACAGACACACTTATTTTCATGTCTGGCAATAATATTGTTTTAAAGCAAACTGTGAAGAAATTATGCAAGTTGAGTCAGATGTTGGAATATACATTTAGACATTGTATGCTTGGAAGAGCACGCACATTTTAAAAAACTCTTTACAAAGAACTGTTTTTCCTAAGTAAAGTCTACATGACATGTCTTTGTTTACACCATTATAGCCCTGTAATATCCCATTATAGCCTCCCTGATATCATCAATAAATGCATTGTGGGATACCAGATGGACAAAGAAAGGAAAATGAACAGAGAGAGGATAGGAAATAAAGAATTTGCATTAAAGTAGAGAATTTCTTTGTGTCTTGGGAATGAGGAAAAAGAGCAAACTCTTCCCAGTGCCCACACCAGCTAAACATTTCCTCTCTTCTTTTCACCCTTTCCCTTCCCCCCTCTCCAGACCCAATGCTCAAAGGAGAAAGTAACAGAGATATTTGAGATTATAAAGGGTTTTGGATGAGTGAACTCGGAGTGAGTAAAGCTCTTAGAAAAGAATTTAAAGGATCGTAGTGGCATGCAGTCATGTTATATAAACATATTCTGAATGGTACCATCATACACCCAGCCCCGGCGCCACAATTGCATTAAGTGAAATTTTATACAGAAATTGTGAAAGTGCACCAGGGTTGGCTGATTATCCTCTCTTTCTGTTCCCTTCAGATGGGAAGAAAGAAGCCAACGTGCTGGAGAAGAATGTGGACAGTGTCAGGGCTTTCCCGATCTGCCTAAGCAAGAGGTTTTCTTTCTCTTTTTTTTTTTTTTTCCCTTTTCTTTTTTACCTTTTTTGTTTTTTTCACCTTTCCTTCTCTGTTTGGTTTCTTAAATAGAGTTCAAAATTGCCACTCCAGTCAGAAATGAACACCTGGAATTGACTGTCACTGAGATTTAAAATTTTCAAACACTACAAGAGAAGAAATTGGAATAAGGCCATGGCGTAAAAGCTATATCATAACTTCCTGGAATGTCTAATGAATATTTTCCCTGAGTACCTTGACAATTCTGAAGTATAGAGTGGCGGAGGGGGGTGGCTACAATGCTGTTCAGGGATTGTTTATTCTTGGCAAAATACGTTCATTAAAATGAGGTTCTGATTAAAATGAAAAAGTATGGCTCATTTGAAATATTAATTTAGGCCTTGAATTCAGCAATCTGCCTGCAAGGGTCTCCCTGCATGATCAGGGCTATGCTTGTTGAGTAGTAAAGCATTGTTGCAAGTAGAGCCAACTTTTTTCTTTTAATGTTGTCTGATCTCTTTCACTGAGCTAGCCCATGTCTATTGACCTTCAGGGCAAATTGCAAAACCTCTCTGCTACTTGGACTAAGGATGAGTATATGGTTTCTGTTTGAAGGGGGAAGGGGTACGGGAAAATTGGTAGTTTAGGATATGGGACAGGTTTGTTGGGTGTTATCTTACTCGGCAATGCTCTTATTTGTTCCTGGTACTACCATGCATAGGATATCCCCTCATTAACTTCCGTTACTGACAGCTGTTGCACAAGTAGTGAGACAAGAAACAGTCACTATCCAGCCAGATATGAACTGCATAGAACCATATCAAGTAAAGAATTTTGATACTAATTCTATGACTTCCTTCCAACCTCCTCCCAGCCTCCGTCCCCCATCAAATAATTTAAAATATGAGTAATAAATTACATTTCCAGTCCCTGAGTTATGTGGAGCTCCAAATTAACCTCTTTTTTTCTTTACTTGCTCCACATACACACACAGAGGGACACACACACAAGCAAAACTCAAATATGATTTTTGATTATTAATCCATGTATTTTTTCTACCAACTCTGAGTATATATATTAACCTATCTGTGTGTATAAGTGAGGAATTCAGTACTATGACAGAACATGTCCCAAACAACAGAAAAACTCAACAGGGAGCATCTGTATCAGAGTTAATGTCAAGACACATTTTCCAAAACCCTTAAACAGACAGTCTGGGAAATCCCTTCACTGAAATTGCATAAACAGAGCAGTAATTGTTTTTTTCTATGCATGAACTTAAAACTCCACCAGCCATGTCAAATAATGTCTGTTTTTACTACAAAATGAGCAAAAACATTGCAAAAATTCCATACAAATCCGGTTATTTTACTGGCTATGCTGACATTGAACCAACTAGCAAGAATCTCTTACTTTTCTTTAGACAACTCTGGGTCATGCTGGCAGCACGGCACGTTTTAGATCTCTGGAGGATGCCCCACTGTTTATAGCCCCACTAAACAATATCTGCTGTTGGCAGAACAGCACTGCAGCTCCCTGTGGGAAAGGGAAGCTATCAGATTGAGCCAGTTTTCATTTGTTCTGCTGTAGCTGCTGGCCCCTTGCTTCCTCTGAGCCAGAGGAAGCTAAAGTATTAAATTGTTATTAAATTGTTAAACATTACTACTATTTCTTTTTTTACCTCCCAGCCTGAGGAGCTCTGATATCAGTTTTAACTTAGGCTGTAAGCGATGCTGCAGCGCAGAAGGGAACCAGGTCTCCAGAAACAGAGACTAACACACTTTATAAACTGCTGTTGTCAAAACATTAATGAAATGAGAATATTTCAAATATTTCTCATTAATGAAATGAAAATATGTCCAATAGTCATTGGTCTAGAACATACAGCAACAAGGAGCTAGTGAAAGTTTCCTCCTCTGTTCCACCTTTGTGGGTGCTCCACCAGAGCTCAAGTGAGGATACTGTGAAAAGCATCCTTGCCCCACTGTCTTTTAGAGGGTGGGAGTCCCACAAGTTACTATGGGATGTAAGCTGAGCACACAGCAAGCCAAGCCACTCTCAGAATTACCTCCCTGCATTTTACACCTCCACAGCTCCTCTGCTCCTCAGCTTCATTCTCTTTACTGCCACCACATTCTCACTGCAAAGTTGGGCAAAGCTGCAGTTTTAGGGCTGCTGTGAATTGCATTTTCTACAAATTTGTCTATAAGAAATGCTTATTTTGTCTTCTCTCAAGGCATCTTGTTATTTTTTGATTTGTTTGTTTGTTTGTTTATTCCATTGAGTTTGAATTGATAACCTTCAGAAGAACTTGTAGAAATCATCCCCCTGCTCAACCAAGAGTGAGGAGCCTGCACAGTAGTCTGTCTGCTTCTCCTTTTTGGTGAGAGAGAACCACACAGCAATAGGACAGGACATTCCAAAGAATGGATGGATGCTGAAAGAGTATCTTCCAAATATTGAATGACAGTAATTCTACCAAGTTACTGTATTACTGCCCTCATGAGTAGAAAGCATATTTCACTCCATCTGCATTGAAGTCAGAACATTAAGCATAATCTGGGAACGGAAGAACAGTATGTAGGGTAGGACTCAGCTGAAGCATACAACATCTACCGGAAAGTTACTCTTATGTGTATAGGGAATATAATCCGCCATTATAGTCAAAAGATTTGTAGCATTCAGATGCTCTCATATTGACATTTACTGCATTTGAAACTCCTTATGATACTGAGACATAAACTGAGGATCCCGAGTATGTCTTTTGTATGCATTCTCTCATATATATTGCCATTCTGAGAATATTTGTTTATTTTCTTTATACAAAACATCCCCACTCAGTCCATACTTGCATTCCAGCCCTGTTGGTTTTGATCTTTCTTTCTATCACAGTGCAGGTATTCAGCAAAACAAGATCACGGAAGAGAGCTTTGTTATAACCCAAAGATTAAAACTGAAAATTTAGTAACTGGGAGTGTTTTTCTGATGAAAAGTGAGGCACCAGCTGCTTCTCAGGGGCAAAAACTTTCCATGAACCTGTACTTCTGTACTTGTATTATGTGGTTCTTCTCCCTATATCTCCCTTAATTTTCATTTACATCAGGATTGTTTTCTTAGAGTTGTCTCACATAGCAAAGAGGAAGGAAAGCATGAATAGACTATTGACTGTTCTAGCTTCATATATAATGCATATGGCACACTTATCTGCGGAAAATATTATCTTTATAGCAGAATATATTTAAGAAGTTAGAGTATTCAGTTTGTTTTGGCAGGGGAGAGGATTCAGGATGACTAGCCATGTCTAGCAGTGTAGTAAGAGTCAAGACACTTGGATTCTGTTTTCCTCTCTTGCTGCATTACTTTAGGAAGTTACAGGGCTTTTCTATACTTATGTGTGTTAAATATCCACTTCCAGAGCTGTATCAGCCTATTCCTTCTCTCAGAGCAGCATATTTTCCTTCATAGTAGCCCATTTTGATGTCTCTCTTCTGCTTTCTTGGGAGAAAAGACAGAAGGAGTATTTACCAGCCTCATGGTGCAGCCATTTTGTCTCAGACTTTAGCTCCTTCTTCCAGACTTCCTGCCAGCACTTCAACCACATATTGCTGCCTTTGACATTGCTGCTTTTACCTCTTCACCTCCAAATCTTCATTCAGAAGTGGAGAATGATAGAGAAGGTTCCATGCTCACCTTGTAAGGGTTTGGCCTTCTGCCAGTGAGAAGAGGTGAAGCATTGCCACAGCACAAGGGGAAGAGGGGGAGATGGGCATAATACTGAATCCCCAGACTTTCTTGCCTCCTAATACATAGAGACATTTGATTGCTTAAATTCTGTCAAATTGTTTGAAATTGTCAGATGAGAGATAAGATGATAGCACTGTTCTGGGTCTGTACGAGCAGAAAGAACCAGGATTCTCTTCACAAAAGCTGAGTAGGTTTGTTGAATTTTCCATTTCATTAGGAATTTCTGCATTCCATGGTGAAGATACTGCTTTGATAGAGTGCTTAGAGATGTTGCGCTAAACATCTCGGGAGAATACTCCTCAAAAACGTAATTGTTTATGCTATACGTACAAATACATATGAACAAAGACAGGTAGATACAAGAGGAGAAAAAAACAACTCTGTCCTGCTTCCTTCACATACATCGTTGTGAGAAAAAGGAAGAGTAACTTTCAGAGGTCCAACTGAGACTGGAGTCATATCATGATAAGTAGAGACAATCCCTGAATGACAAAGCAATGCCTGACCTAGCTCACAGCCTAACAGGATATTCATTGTGCAGAAAGGAAACTGAACCAGCATTTTGCAATATCATATGTTGTGTGATCTACTGGAGAATTTGTTGGTCTTTTCCAAAACTGAATTTGTCACTTTAATCCCTGCTTAAACACTTAAAACACAGGACTATGACTGCTATTAGTATGCACAGAAAGACGTACAATTTGGCTGGTACTGAAAAATTATCACTCTTCATTTCTCTTATGTGTTGAAATACAGCCATCCAGATCAAACTAGTGTGGTTATTGCCACTAAGCTTCTCAAATTCACAGAAGATGCAAACTTTTACTTAAAAAGTTCTGGCATAACTTCACAGAGACGATGGATAAGTTTGTCATATCTACTCACCTGATATGCAGGATATGCAATTCAGCAGTTTTGTGTACATCTTCAATAGCTTGATGATCTTCAATGGAGTGCCCACTTTCTTTCAACCACTTGAACGCAGATATAGGTGCCCTATATTCCTGAGCAAGAACCTTGATACTGGCAAAGGAAGGACAAAGAAAGCACAATGGCAGGAACCGTTCAACCTCCTTTTTAAAGAAAATGTTTCACATACCATTTTGCACAATGGGTTATATTCCAAGGACAAAAGCAGAAAGCTCTTCAGAAGTTTCTTCATGAGCTGGAGATAAAAGTAATCCCTGCTAGGGATGGTTTAGCAGTATGCATATATGGGGGAGGAATTTCAGAGAAAGGGAAATACCCCTCCACCCCATCCTGAGTTTTTGATACTACTTTGTAGTTCTGCCCACTTTTGAAGTAGCTTAAAAGAAATGGAAGTAGTTGGAATGTTTTTACACAAGAAATACTTCCTTTTGTATAATTAAAATTATTGTGGTTGGCTCCTAGAATGAGAGGCTCATAAACTTGTTTCCAGTGGCAATCAGAATAGTTAATACCCATCCTATCAAACTGCATTAACTCATGTTCATCTTGGGCCTCATCCAGACCTCATTGATGTCAGAGGAAATAAACTATTGATTTAAATGGTCTTTGGAGTAGACCCTACAAACTGAAGAGAACAGATAATCTGATTATTTCTGCAACAAAGAAAAGGGACAGCCAGTGAAAATAAAAAGTGTGAGATTTAATTCAAAATAAAATAATAACAAAAACAGAGACAAAGGGACACCATGACAAAGGTATGATTTTGGTTTATTTTGTATGACCCAGAATTGTGACAGAGATAAACAGGAGTTCTAAGATGTCGGTGTGACCACATCAAATGTTGGAAATCAGGAGGAGGCATAATGTGAAGAAGACTATTTGCCTTTCATATCTGATACTGCAGGATTCATATACCTTTCTGTGAATTAATACTTCACTACCAATGCAGAAAAAGCATTACATGAGATGGCATGCTTTACATCTTCTGGACAGACCTGTGATATCAAGTGTCAAAGCTGTCCTCTTAAAAAGACAGATCAAAAAACAGTATGACGCAAGTATCCTGAATGGTGCACAAACTTAGGGAATGTTTATAAAGAATACAGTATGTTCAATGGTGGTTACAACCCAGCTGGATGAGTTATTGAAAGCTACAAGGACCTCTGAAACGAGTTCAGTACTCAGCAGGCTTCCCATGGGAACAGGCATCCGCAATGCAAATTCTGTTGCAGAGCCCTGCAGCATGATTGCCAGATCCCAGCACTACAGCCATGAATAAATCCCCTTTTCACTCCACTTACAAATAATGAAACTGATAGGAATAAAAAATTCAAGATACTTTTTACTTGCATCATGGCTTAGGTGACTGTAGTAGCATTGGCACTCTAAAAGGTCCTCTTTCCAGCGATGGATATGAGAAATGACTTTACTAATAGTTCAAAACTGTCACTGGGATATTCACTTTCCTGTAGATCTCCACTTCCCTTACCTCCCTGCTCGGCTTGTCTGTATCCCATTTCCACATCCTTTCTTTGATTTCTTTCCTCCAACCCCTAGTGCCTATGTTTTTGATGACATCCTGCATCTGAACTTCTTCCTTGCAGTGAAATCAATAGTAAAATGCCTATTGAATTCAAGAGGGGCAAGTTTGTGTCATTAACAATTGGCTTCACTTCCTACTCTGCAACTTCTTTCTAAAGTTAAATCATTCTGCGAATCTCCCTGCTCTGAAAACCTCACCAGCATAAACAGTCATGGATTTCCTGTGATCAGGATGCCACAGTTCCCCTGCACAGCTTTCCTATCCAAAGCCAAAGAGCTATCATTGATTATATGTCACAGTCCTATTCTCATCACAGTTATAGCTACAGTGGCATTGTATAATACCATATACCCGACACTGGATATTAATTCTTACTCATCACTATATGTTTGCTTTGTCATGTCTTTTTTTCTTATTTTTAAGTTGCAAATTCAGCCAAGGTCATGATTTACAAACTGACTTTCTTTTCTACAGATTTTAAAGCTATGTGAAACACCATGCCATCTAAATAACAGTTTAGGTAATCCAAAATATCAATTCAAATCTCCTGGGCCAAAGAGCTGATGAAAAAGTGAAGTCTCCCGAAATCTTTCTTCTGTCTGCAAAATACCTGTTATGCGATCTGATAAGTCACTTGGCTTGTCCATGCCTCTCTATTCTGAAGTGAGGTAACGCTTGTATTTTGAGAGCAAAATAAAACTAATTCTTTTATTGACAAATTATTCTGGAGACTTCTGCCAATGTAAAGCTTTACTAAAACATTCAAATAAAACAGCTTTAGCAGAAGTGCTAGCAATACAGAGATATGAAAATAAGAGAAGATTTAAAGAGGTCAAACCTCGAATGACAATGGTAAATATATGATTTCCAGGTTGTGAGATTAAATCCTCAATCTGTGTTTACAGGTCCAGGTCAAAGAACAATAGTGTGAGAAGGAAGATTATAATTTTTGTTTCTGAATCCATTTTTAAGGCAACAGTTTCTTAGTTGTACACCTGCATAGCCAAAGAGATTCCCTTTTCTACTAAAAATGTAAAGGGTGATGGTACCAGGAGTGGGTAGGCACATGACAAGACTTCTGTTTATAAGAAATTTTTAAACATGGAGAAAAAAAAGCCTTCCTCTTTAAGACAAAAGAAAGCTCTAGACTCTTATGCATAATAACCCAAACTATACCATAACTGAAATGCCAAAATGATGGATACAGCTAAAGGAAATAAATTACAGATACTTGGTAAGTCAAATAGAAAGCTTATTAAGTCATCATATTAAAGTAAAAAAAAAAAAAAAAAAAGAGATGATTAGTACTGTAGCAGTATGGATGCAAATGTAGAAGTAATATTTACAAATATTGATGTGAAGGAAGTTTTCCTGCTTGTTTGCATATGGGAGATGTCATTTCATTCCTACATTCAAATGAGAGGGAAGAGTTTACACCCACAAGCAGATTTACAGGAAACAATGAAACAAAAAAGGTGAATGCATGTTCAAGTACTTTCAGAAAGTTACTGGATTTGTTCAAAATATCCTGCACCTTTATTGGGACCAATAAGCCTACCTAGAATTGTCAAAATTAATCTCTCAAACGGAAAAAGGGTCTAGTACTGCAAAACTCAAGGTTCTTGAAATACTAACTTTTCAACCAAAAAGTATCTTGTACAGCCAGAAAAAGTTATAGCCTGAGTAGAGAGAAACAAAAGAGTTTGCACGATGTTTTTCCTATCTGAAAAGATCTGCTTGGAGCAATTTTGCTTCATTTTTGTAGTTAAAAAATATTCACACACACAAATACACAAATCAATAACAAAACCAAAATACTATATGGAATAAATGATTTGAAAAATTAATCGGTAAAAAGGAATAAAAAATGCACATTTTTCAACTAAGATAAGCTGAAAGATTTAATTTTGACTATTGATATTAACTCCATGACTTGCTAGGCTATCTTAGATCTCAGTGGAAAAGAATATCTTCCTGGCATTACCATGCAGTTTAGAAGGAAGCTGGACTTATAATTAAGAAGCATTCTGGTGCAGAAAAGATGTGATATATTTTCCACATAAAATTCATGACTGTATGATTGTAAGAAATTAACTCTATTGCTAATTCAATGTTTATTTGCAAAAAGACACAATTTGGCTTTTTTTTTTTTTCCCAAAGAGGCTTTGACATGCTAAAAAACTAACATCCCAGTTGATCCTTGATGGTTCGCTAAAGGGCTTAAATACATCCTTCAGCATATGCTCAAACTGCTCTGACAGATAATCTACACTTGAGCCGATGTTACGTTGTCTTGGCTCTCATTTCAGATTAGGTGTATCTTTGTGATCTGCCTTTGTATTTCCACAGAAGATCAAGCTGAGTTCTCCTATCTTTAATTAGATAAAAGGTATTTAGGAAAAAATAACACCAAGCAAATGTCAGGGTCCAAAAGCAGTGTCTCCATTTGTGCTAGTCACACATAATTCTGAATTTCTCTCACTTTGTGTAACTGCATCAGGGATACTAGCATATACAATACTACACAATTCTAACCTACAGCATGTTCTAAAATTACTCAGAAACACCCATCTCTTATCAATGAAATCACTTAAGACCAAGATTATCACTAGATATAGCAACATTAACATCCGCATCTACCTCAATTCCTATCATAACTCAAATGTCAGAACACCCAAAAAACAGCTCTGTGATCAACTCCCTTTCAATGCCAGTACACAACTGACCACAAAAGTCATCAGAATTACATCCCTGTCTCTTCTTTGGTGCTTTTCTTTAATTTAACCACTTGATTTGCAGAAATAGGGAAAAACATTGATCTGAGCAAATAGCAGAAAGATACAAAGAAAACCCACGTTGCTGTCCTCTCCCCTGAGTGATTCGGATAAGAAAAGTCACAGTCACCTTTCTCAGGGTGTCAGATGCCTATAGGCAGTAATGAAGCCATTTTAATCCTCTCTGCTACCTAGTGCAAGCATGCCTAGGATTATGGTTGGCCTCTGACAGAGAGAGGCACATTGCCTCCACCAAAACTTGACTCAAAACGTGCAAAGTAAATTGCTTCTCAGAACCAAACTCAGAAAAACTCTTGCTTGACTGACAGAAAATGGATACGAAGCTGAGCAGTTGGCTTAAAATACACAGGTAAGAAAATAAAGGACATAATTATATAAAGGAATCACAGAATCACAGAATTGCAGGGGTTGGAAGGGACCTCGAGAAATCATCGAGTCCAACCCCCCTGCCAGAGCAGGTTCCCTACAGCAGGTTGCACAGGTAGGCGTCCAAGCGGGTCTTGAATATCTCCAGGGAAGGAGACTCCACAACCTCCCTGGGCAGCCTGTTCCAGTGCTCTGTCACCTGCACTGTGAAGAAGTTCTTCCGCATGTTGGTGCGGAACTTCCTGTGCTCCAGCTTAATGCCATTGCCCCTTGTCCTGTCCCACTGACCATCGAAAAGAGGTTCCCCACCTCCATTTGCCTCCCGCACCTAAGATACTTATAAACATGGATCAGGTCCCCTCTCAGCCTTCTTTTCTCCAGGCTGAACAGACCCAGATTACTGAGCCTCTCCTCATAGGGGAGATGCTCCAGGCCCTTTATCATCTTTGTGGCCCTCCGCTGGACTCTTTCCAGGAGGTCCCTGTCTTTCTTATACAGGGGAGCCCAGAACTGGATACAGTACTCCAGCTGAGGCCTGACCAGGGCAGAGTAGAGGGGGAGGATCACCTCCCTCGACCTGCTGGCAATACTCTTTTTAATGCACCCTAGGATCCCATTGGCCTTCTTAGCCACCAGGGCACACTGCTGGCTCATGGCCAACCTGTCATCTACCAGGACCCCCAGGTCCCTCTCTGTAGAGCTCCTCTCCAGCAGGTCATCCCCCAGCCTGTACTGGTACATGCGGTTATTCCTCCCCAGGTGCAAGACTCTACACTTGCTTTTGTTGAACCTCATCAGGTTCCTCTCTGCCCATCTCTCCAGCCTGTCCAGGTCTTGCTGAATGGCAGCACAGCCTTCTGGCGTGTCAGCCACTCCCCCCAGCTTTGTGTCATCAGCAAACTTGCTGAGGGTGGACACTATCCCCTCATCAAGGTCGTTGATGAAGACATTGAACAAGACCGGACCCAGCACCGACCCCTGGGGAACACCGCTAGTTACAGGCCTCCAGCTGGACTCTGTGCCGCTGATCACTACCCTCTGAGCTCGGCCAGCCAGCCAGTTCTCAACCCACCTCACTGTCCACTCATCTATCTCGCATTTTCTCATCTTTGCTATCAGGATGTCATGGGAGACAGTGTCAAAAGCCTTGCTGAAATCAAGGTAGATGACATCCACTGCTCTCCCCCCATCTACCCAGCCAGTGATGTTATCATAGAAGGCTACCAGGTTGGTCAAACATGATTTCCCCTTGGTGAATCCATGCTGACTACTCCTGATAACGTTCTTCTCTTCCAATTGCTCGGAGATGGCATCCAGAACAAGCTGTTCCATCACCTTTCCAGGGACAGAGGTGAGGCTCACTGGCCTGTAGTTCCCTGGATCCTCCTTCTTGCCCTTCTTGAAGACCAGAGTGACGTTGGCTATCCTCCAGTCTTCAGGCGCTTCTCCCGGAAAGAAACCCTTCCTCAATAAATCATGTTCCTTAGTCCCCTCCCTGAACATTTCTGTTTACAGGTACGTTCATGTATCCATGAATACAAACCTTTCAGAATACACAGGAAAATCATAAAAATTCCATTGTTTTTGTTAAGTTTAGTAAATAAAACCAAATTAAATTTACCATCACGGGAACTATGATGAAGCATCCAATGAACGCTGTGAGAAAACTTCTTATATTAAAAAGCCAGACAATGTTTTAAGTCAGATTTACTTCATATCCACAAATTCAGTTTGTGGATAATGAAGACGTTGAAGGTTATTGGCAATGATTGTCAAGATCTAGATACATAAAATCACAGACACTGACCATGAAGCATTTTGATCTGTGAGATATTCTCACTCTTTCAGCATTCTCAGCTGAGATGCTTTAAATTGAGAGTGAGAAAGAGCATTTAGAACAGAGAAAGCCCTGAAGTGCCATCCATAACTGAGCAGGCTTATGTCAGATGCCTTGTACAAGACATGGGAGACTAGATTCAGTGTTTCCTTCTGTGTGTTTATATACACATCATTTAAGAAAGGACTTAGAAAGCTATAGACTAATTGGTGGTGAACTGAGTAATGGGGAATATGTTATGTATGCTTCTTTAGAAGCTGTCTCTTCAGAATAAAATTGTAAGCAAACAAACAAACAAAATTCATTGAACAGCAACCCAGGGACATGATTTGAGAGCCTTGTAATTAAATGGCTTGCCTGTGATCAGAAAGCCGCCCAGATGCTGGTGCATCCAAGGGTACTTCCTGATAATTTCCTGATATTTAAGAGCCATCAGACAATACACAAAAACAAGTCTTCTACACAGGGACTGGCATGTAGGATTCTTTCCATTCAAATGATCCCTCAAACACTAGAAAGCAATATTTTCTTTTAAGTTTTCTTGCCAAGAAAACAGTGAATCATTTTTTGGGGACCTTTAAGCAGGGAGTACAGAACACCTCAAAGTCTCTAAATAGCTAAAGGCTAGCATTTTTCTCAGGGAAATGGAAGTTTAGATTGTGCTTCAGCAGAACTTGAACATATTTACTATGTTCTAACCATTGCACTAAAGTGAAGGTAGACTTGCTGGTTTAGTCAATGAAAGGGAGCATACTGATCTAAGTGGGATTGTAGATCAGGCAGTGAGAAGTGAGTAAACTCTGCATTGCCTAAATCTTAGGACAATAAACTATGTTTATATACCAATGGGGACAGTCATCCTTCACACAAGTGCTGATTTGAGGTTGTAACTGAATGGTGACATCTTCTCACAACACAAAGTCAGTCATCCTGAGGTTTAGAAGTGGTAGAATGTGAGGCAAAACGATCGATGTTTCATTGTGCTTTATTGAAAGCAATTGCCCAATCTTTTGTGCTGGCCAGATACCATTGCATGGTACTACTTCATACAAGGCATATAGGATTTTTATGTGATGTGTATATACATATATATATAATGGGACCATCACTATGAGATAGTAACGGAAACTAATTCAATTTTGTTAGACGCTGTCTTGGTTCCCGTTTATGCTAATGCAGAGACTCTATAACACGAGTGGAAATAGAGGCTGCTGATGTGGAAACAGAGCGGCCTGAAGGCAATTTGTTTAAAGCTTCTGTGTGATTGTGAATTAACACTGTGGAGGACTAAATGTACATGCAGTTTTAGGACAGGGAAAGAAATGTAGGGAAAGAAGTTGTTACCAACTAATCTTAAGCAACAAAGATTCTGGAAAATGAACCTCCAAAAGTTTTCCCTGCTGTTGTGGGCTGACAAACTGATATGCAGTGGGAGAGGACACTGCATTTCTCTTGGAAAATGAGAAGCACATGGGAAATAAAATTGTCAGGGTTTTTGCCTGGAATTGAAAATTGTTGAAGGTTGAAGTCTTTAATGTAGGGGGTTTATCAACAGAAGCAGAATCTGTGGTTTTTATCTGACTAGCAGTGAGGTCTGCAAAAGGTACTTCCTGCTGATGAAATTATATAGCTAGAGATTTCAGTCCAGATTTTGTACTCAGGAAGCCCTTGAAAACTTGTTTGCTTCTGTCGAGCTGTGGGAATTAATAGATTTAAAATTAACTACTGACATATTTTTGAGGCAACCAACAGTGTAACAACAACGATCCCAGTGCAAGCAGAATGGAGAAGTGACCTTCTGTGTCATGGTGGGCAGGAGAGAGGGCAGCGCATCAAGCAGTAACTAACAAATTTTGTATAGGCTGGAGGAAGTAATATATCCCAGGATCAAGAAATACTTTTTGTACCATAGTGTTCTTACCCCTTCAATGGATAGGATACAGAGTACAAGCCATTGTGATCTAAATTTTCTGATATCACTCTTGATTTTCGATGTCCACAGTGAGATGTCTCAAAAGCACCTGATTATCAGAAGCTGGGGGTGAAAATGCAAACAAATAATTCCACTTTTACAATGATTTAGCGGATGCATTCAGTAATGGTGAAATACAAAATCACAGTCTGCAAGGAAATGTCCAAATCTCTATGTCGAGGGTTTTCTTAGCTGGGATGATGAGTGTTACTTTAATGTTACTCCTTGACAAAAACCCTACAAGTAACTTCAATGCTGTAACTTACACAGAGGCAGAAATTGCCTCTTCTTGCTTTCCATATAGGCAAGGGTAATTTTTAAATAGTATAAAAGCAAAAGTGCTAGAATAAAGGATGACCTATAAGAAATAGTCGTGGGAACAAAAGTACTAGACAGCATGTAACACTGTCAGAATGATATGACAACATGAACATTAGTTATGATCCTGTAGTCTGATGAGGACAGGTATTCCCAGTGCCCACGACCTCTATGGAGTTTGTCAGAAATGTTTCACCTCCGAACATACATCTTACTGGGGGCTCCAGCCCAGAAAGTAAAAAAGAGAAGATCTGAAGGAGAAGAAAGATCTACACAAAGTATAAATCCTGTGTGTCAAAAAATAGCTCCCCTTCTTCATTGGTGGCATTAAAACAGTGTAGGATGCACGAAGGGAACTTTTTCTAAAATGCAATCCTAATGCTGGATGGAATTTTTCAGTTTCAATATTAACTTGAGTCAGTAAGAGTGCAGGTAGGAGTTTCTGCTTCCAGAAAAATCCTTTGCCTTTATGAATACTACACATATTTCTCCCACAACTAGGTCTACGAAGTGGAGTGTTCCTTTAGGGCATGTTCTTGTCCTGAGGAAATCAATGACAGCTTTACTATTAAGTGTGTTGGTAGCAGGATATAGCCCATAATCTGATAAACAGATACTTCGAGTCTTTGTAGACCAACTTTTCAAAGATATACATAGATAAAAGACTCTTACTTTCATGTCACACATCTTTCTTTGTTGTAGTATAAAAGTCTGTAAAATATTACCTTAGTCCTTATTCATAATACAGCTGTTTTACTTATGCTCAAAATATTTCATCCTGCCAAGGTTGTGATGGTGGATAATCTAGTTATATAGGTAATTCCACATGTGCCTTGATGCGTTTAGGAAAATGACAGTTTTGATACTAAATGTCTCAATTCAGGCATGGTTCAGTACTGGCGAAGCAGAGCAGCACTGTCTTTTCTGCTTCATATTCTTGCTGTTCTCTTGAAGTTTAGGCAGTCCTTCTGAGAAGGACAAAGGTTGTCTGAGGTGGTTTATCTGTTTGGACTGAAGAGAGAAGAAGGAGAGAAATCCTTAATGTGGAGGAAGGCAATCAGGTCTACATCAGATTTCATACATTGGTATAAACCTGCATTGCAGCAGACCTTAAACAGTTGGTGTGGTAGAGTACACAATAATCAAGTAAAATTGCTGATGAATTCTTAGCCTCAGAGCCTGGGCTTCTCGGGGAAGTGTCAAGCTGTGTCTGAACTGGGCAACAGTACATTGTTCCAGCACGCTTTGGAGTACCAGCTTCTGATAGCTCAGATCAGGGTTCTGGCTACAGAAGCTGGTTTTGCACCCTACAGAGGAACACACTTTGCTTGGAAACAAGGCACGGGGAGAGGAGGAAGGTGCACTGCTGGATGATGATGCTGCGTGGCCTCATGCCATGCCCCGGAAAATCCTGAAAGACCAGGTTGAAAAGGCCTGTTATATGATTTATTACAGCATTGAAATCACAACTCTTTCCCTACACACTATTTTCTACCCCAGAAAATTTTTGAAGGACATCAGTTTGAGGCAACAGGCACTTTCAGCTTCACAAAGTCTCATCAAAGTGACCGGAACTGTGAGATGATCTTAACTCTTTTCTGGTTTGTTTTTTAGTTTGTTCAGTTGTTTTTTCTCCCTGCTTCTTGCATCTACCCACAACTGCCACTCTTTGAAAAATCCTTCCCTTCTGTGAAAGATGCAAAAGTCCCATTGTGGAGAGAGGAACAGATTCTGATGACCCTTTTGTATAGGCACAGGCATGCCTTCCCAGCTGCCAACTAGGCATGTCAAAGGCCTAGCTTTTCCAGCAGTGCATGAGAGAGCTTTTCCAAAGCCTCAATGTCATTCCTATTCTCTTTAGTGCTGAGATTTTTTCACTGATGGAATAAATTGATTTAGCACAGAAACTATGTCCCTCACTTTTCAGGAGTCTATCTAATCCTGACAGATCTCAGCCCCCAGCTCTCTGTTGGCAGCTGCTGTGAGTTTTTCTTCTCTGTCCTCACACTCATGCTCTCATTCACAGTCCATCAGTCTGGATCTCAGTCACAGTTCCTTCTACTACAGTTAGAAACATGTGGGAAATAAAAACTCAGGCAACTAAGTGTAGGCAAGAAATATAAGTGAACTTTCAACCTAGAGGTTGACAAATTCTACTTACCCTGCATTTATCCCTTTGTGGCACTGTGATGTTGGACTATGGATTTTTCCTCTTCTTTGGGAAGGTGGATTGAGATTACTCTAAGGTGAATGTGAAAAATGTCTTCTTTAAGAGCTCAACATGTCCCTAAATGCTTTACTGACAGCTAGCACCCACTCTCACGCCTGCAAAACCCTTTTGAAGATATTTCTCCCTTTCTTCCTCCTCAAGTCTACATTCATTTAGGACAGTAGTCCCTGAATTGAAGGCCATTGGGGTTTCTCTCTGCCATCTCCTCCTGGTCATCAACCAGTTTCAAAACAAACATGGGGTATCTTTCTGCTTCCTGTCAGATTATCTCATTTATCTTGGGTTCTGCTGCAAGAGGGCAAAACAATTTCTATATCTTCTTTGCCTTATCACAAAGGTTTGAGCTTTTAAAAATCACTCCGTGTAGAGATAAAGCTGTTCCCACTGATGTCAGACAGTCCAGAGACTGGTGTCCCTCTCCATGCAGCCAATCGGGAAGAACTGAAAGTAATTTCCATTCCCAAATTCCAAACTGTGATCCTAAAATTGTCTTCCCAACACTAGGGGTCACCCAACCTCACCTCACTTATTTCGCTTTAAGTTCTCCGGGGCACTTAGGACTATGCATGCCCAGAACTGCTCTTCTGGCAAGATTCGGTAGGACCATAGCGGCTTGTGTCTAGACAACTTCACAGTCTACCAGGAGTTGCTCCTCTGCTTAGGTCTCATGAGGAGGCCAGCTTGGCAGGCATCGCTAGAGTATTTCTGACATGAATCAACAGGTCTGAAAGCCCTGAAAGAAGTACTGATGACTACCACTTTGTGACTGCTGAAGTTGCCCTGGTATTTATATAATGACCTTTAGGCTAGATCCCTTTCTAAGCACTGGAAAATTTAAGTGTTCATTTCCTAATTTTGCTTGATGCTGCTTCCTCATAGGAAATTTGTCTGTAGTCTCCAGGCCAAGAGATATTTGGCACAGCAATATTCTATCTTTATTCCTGATGCTGGGCAGGAAAAATTGTGATCTTAGTTCAGGGTTTGTGGCATTCACTTGAAAGGTGCATACCAATCTTGTTGCAAGATGTCTTTCTTATGTCGCCTATGGCATGTTGCACTGATGAACATTTGCTTGAAAACAGAATCCATCCATCAAGCATGGAACAGCTATCAGGAGTCCCTTTTTGTTTATTTGTTTGTTTTTGAGAGCTACAATTACCAGGCTGCAGAATTAGTTTCTGCCTCATTTGTTCTTTGTTTCTGCTTCTCTCCAACACTCCTTCCCATCCCCACTTTGAACTTTCTGCACAGTCAAACCACACTGCTTCCAGAGGATGGGAGGGTCCTTTCTCACTCCTGCCTGTAGTTAGAACTCTTCTCAAGAAGAAATACACGTGACATGAAAGAATTCAGGAAGGGAGAGGGCATTTTTCCTCATAGAAAATGAAGGTTATACCTAGCTTGAACATTTTTAATGTAGAATTTTTGTCTGAGCTAGTTTTCTTAAATTCTTAATAAGCAATGGAATTAACTGTAGCATGATTCGTCATATTTATTTTCACAGCTACATAGAATATGAAAAATTATACCTGAATATTGACTTTTTTTCCTCCACTTGATAATGAAGGCAGCTGAGGGAGAGTAGCTCTGCTGTGGATGTAACTACTGATACTTAAATCTAGGTTTCATGCAGCTCACCTTTCACTCTACGTGGGACTTTATTCAATTTAAGAAGACCCAACAAAATCAGTCCAGGTACCTCTGAAATGACTTATCATTTCAGATCAGAAAATGGATTCAAGAACAGATAAAACTATGTACTTTGGAGTAACTTCTAGTTTATAAATACATTTACTCTTCTTTTTTTCCTGGAAAATTTTCAAAAAAGAGTAACATCTAGTCAATAGGTATCTGTCTTACTGTTTCTGCCAGTGAGAGACTAAGGTACTGTGACTGATGACTGTCTTCACTGAGGGAGTGGTATTGCATCTACTGAATTTCTATTCAGAGGAGAAGGATGGAGCTCGTAACAGTCTGAAAGCTTCTGAGCTGAACAATACCTCTTAAGGAATGCTGACACACGCTACACTAATTCACAAGAATGTGAAAGCAATCTCCGGAGCATGACAATTCAGTGACTAGCTGCAGTTTGCAGGTGATTGGGAACATGATCAAAAACTCCAGCCTTCCATTTATCTCAGGCTAACTGTTGACAAAACAGTTTTCAAACTTCATAAAAGTCGAGCACATTTCATAAGCATTTAGGTAAACATTTTTTGACTGTAGCCCCTGGACACCTTTATAGTTTAATAGTTACTGAAAGATGATCGGAGAAATCATCAGTATTCATTATTTTTGGCCATATATATATGTGCGTGTATGCATATATATAAAAATAGGCATGTATATATACATATATGCATGCACATACATGCATGTATGTATATGTATACTTATAGGCATATGTGTATGTAAATGATATATATATGTAAATGTATATATGTAAATAATATATAGGTGGATACATTTTAATCTGATATTAATGCATCAGTTTAGCTACATATACCACAGTTTGGAGTTTCTAGTGATGTTGTCTTTCACCCAACACTATTGTGCCAACAACACTTGTTGCATGACTATGACAGTTTGGAAAAGGAAAATTTAACACTAGTTTGGTGAAGCATCTCACAGTATTTGTGATCTCCTGATAAGCAAAGGTGAAACTGCTGGCCTGAGGAGGGAGAAGGTCAAGTGCCTCACAGAATCCTCCATGAAGGGCTCACTGTAGGTCATGCACTCTGCTGCTTCCTGGCACACCCACACTGAGGATTCATCTGAGCAGGATGTCAGACCATAGGACCCTGCAGCCAGAGCTGTTGTTGATCTTCTTGTTTGCTGACATGTAGGCAAGTCACAATCTGGCTATGTTTTTTAAGACTTCACACGTGTAGTTCACCTAGCATTTAAAAAGGTTGGTCTCTGCCTTATTTCACTCCCATGTAAAAGAGAGTGAAGAATTCCTACCTCCAGGTTAAATATGGAGCAAAAGATCTGATTTGGAAAGGGAAAATGCTGTAGACTGGTCTGTTCTAACCAGAAAACAAGCATTTACCGTTCTTTTATTCTCAGAAATCCAACATGACTTTTTTTTTGGTAGTAACATCAGCAATGTAGGAGAAGAGAGAGAGAGAGACAGAGAGAGAGAGAAGTAAAACCAATTCTACACCATAGTTCAGTTTCTTCTGCATGTACACATGCACAAAGCAAGTCTAGCAAAATGATTTTAGCATAGATCCTGAATTACAGTTAACTTCAGTCTGAAAGAGGACTACTATCGTGTATTAAACTTCTCTCTTCAATGTTTTGATCCCAAAAGATCTCCTTTCATACCATCCCCAAATTTTCTTTCTACCTTCTTCCTTCTTCCAGTTTCCCATGTTTTGACAGTATAGCCCAAAGGCTGTTCAAGCCAATACAAAGTTACTATTCTTATTTGCACAGAAAAGAAGTCAATCCTGTAGAGCTTCTTCATGTGAAATATAAATTAAAGCTTTGTATTAATCATTTCCTTCATGAGCAGCCCTCAGTTCCACCGAGAATATTTGCATTTTCCACTTTAGTATGTAAAGCAGTTTTGAAGATTGGGCTTTCATGCATGTGAACATCTGATCTGATAGACAGCAGATCAGGAGCCCAAGAACCCTTAAATTCAATCTGAATGTAGCTGTTAGCAATTTTGATTGAATTCCCTGGATTGAGTTGGCTGATCAAACAAAATAAACTTTCTAAAGTTAGAAGAATATTTTATATTGTGCTTAATGGAAAATCTACCCATAAACACTGATTTCAATGACAATGAAAACACTTAAAATTCAAAGGTTCCAAGTAAAACTTATTGAAAACTCATGTTTTAATAACGACTAAGTATTTCTACAGAAATCATGAGTGAGAAGTACAATCTAATCTGAGTCATTCACTTAATAATTTTCTTTCCAAGTATCAGCAACTCTTAACATTTAGTTATGTATCAAATGTGTAGTTTTGAATACAGATGGTGACTGTGGGTGCCACAGATTGGTATTGGAATGCACCACTTGGGTTAAGATCTTGGTGATAGAATAGACACACAAAATTAGGATGAGAGAAGACTAAGCCCTGACTTTTGCAAAACACTGCGGTAGCAGATTGCCTGTTGTAACAATGACACAAAACCTGTCACAAAATGACACAAAAACAGCACAAATATGTTAGTTATTCACACAAATGCAGAAATACAAGAGTTTGATGACATCTAAAGTATAAAAACCACAGTTTTTAGGTATTGATTTTGATCTCTTGGTTTCAGTCTGTAGATTGTGGGTTTACCCCGATCAGTGATAAATAGAAGGGTGAAATTGCAAAAATCTCAGAGCCTTTCACAAATGATGATGATCTTTCTCATTAAAAGGTATTCTTATACACAGAGGTATACCATCAAAAAAAGAGGTGGATACTCTTATTTACTAAAAGAGTTCACAGAAGCATAGGTCACCCTGTAACAAGTAACAATGACAAGTACTAAGGACAGAGGTATTGATATAAGCAGAACTATCACTATGAGAATGAATTTAAAAAGTCATTTTACTTTCTCTCCTTATGCTAGAGAAGTGAAGATTTGGGAGCCCAGTTCCACATGATCTGTATCTTAAATGATGACCTTCTATACAGCAGCCACATCAAGCAGAAATCAATGTCTGATCATACTATGAGATGCTATACACTTAAGACATTCCTTGCATAATGGAGCTTGCAGTGCAAATAGGAGCTTACACTTCAAACAGGTAAGTCTAACAAAACATGAGGCAGAAAACAGAATCAAAATTTTCTGTTCCATATTCTTTGTCCTAAAATTACAGCTGCTGAGCACAATAGATCCTAGACTACATTGCCAGCTATAAAATCAATCTCAGTTTGCTTTGGTTTTTTTCAGCAAAGTGTTTTGTTTTGTTTCCAAATTGCATGCACCGTCATCTGTACTGTACTTACATGACTGAATGTTCTTGTAGGCTGAGCAATTTCTAACTTAATTTTCTAACTAATTTTTTAAAGAAACCTCGCATACACACTACGAGTTGGCTATTTTTCTTTTTTTTTTTTTTTGGTTAAAGAAATGATGATTCAGAAGGTCTGATCTATTATTTTGTGCAATATTCTGAAACCATTAAGCAGCCAGCATGTTATCACCCACTCAGTAATTCTCCCCATGTTTTTCCCCTTGCTAACAGGTTATCATCTTGCCGTGCTCTGTGCTTTAGATTCAGTCATCTCTGGCACGCAAGGAAAGCCTGCAGCAACCAAGCAGGGCATTCCTTCAATCGGTATTTAACAGTTAATTGCAAACCTGTTCCTTGAAGTACTGCCACAATTCCTTGCTTCACTGCAAAGTCTTTGATATCAACCTACTGCTTTTGGAAAGATTACAACTTGTACACTTGGCTACTCTGGTCAGATATGCACAGGAACATCAAGTATGAAAGTAAAATTTCTTTCTGCACTGCATGTGAACCCAACAAACCTCTCAATTGCCATGCTAGATATGCTTCAAACCAGTGCAAACCTGAAGGGGAGCTGCTCTCAGAGAGTGGAAATTTCCAGCAAGGATGCTGTCTTTCTAGGTGGGAGTGGGGAAAATAAATGTATAGGAGAGCCACAATATGGGCTAAATTCACAGAGCTTGCCAGAGCCATATTCATGTCAAATAAAGATCTATCCCCATCCTAGTACCAGATCATCAGATACTGTTCTCATTTCCAGTAGCACAAATCCAGAATAGCACTCAATGTCCATTCATTAAAAGGATTTTGATTAAGATTAATTACTTCTATCAAGAAAGAGATATGACAGACTTAAAATGGAAGCTTGAAATGACACTTTCCAACTAAGTAGCTCAAACTTACACTTTGTCAATAGTGAGTTAAATTCAGAGCATCCAGAATACAGAGAGCAAAACTTGCACACAGAATTAGATGTGCTGAAGGATAGGAAGGGTTACATGACTTGCTATTTTACATTAATATTCTGAGTAAACTAAAGAGACACGAAATTGTTTATCTTTTGCATAGCCATATTTATATAATTCCCTTGTCCTCGATGCCTCTAGTACTTCACTAATATTTCAGTGGAGCCCATGTCAATATTAATGCATTGCCCCAAATGTATCTATAGTCTGACATTAGAGAACCATGACTATAAATGCTTAAACTACATATTGATTTGCTCTTTCTTTTGTGGAAAGGGATTTTGAGCGGAGTGGGGTCAGGAAATGCTGACTGTATTGGGAGTTTTGAGGTATCTTTGGCTCCAGACAGTATTGGGAGTTTTGAGATATGTTTGGCTCCATACCTGGGTACGGTCCAGGACCTGCATTGGCTGTGGATGAAAATATCAGTTCATGCTGATTTTTTTTCAAGACTCACGTAGTATTTTGAATACCATTTGACTATGACAATCTCCTTATAATTTTGCAACTCCTCCACATGTTCAATGATTTTTTCACCACTTTGTGCAGACGGGGAAATTATTTATCCATCCACAGAGTTCACCAGCTGCTCGTTGTGTGTCTTCACAACAGGGTCTAGTAACTTGTTTATTCCAGGCTAGGCTTGCAAGATCCAACTTCAGCCAGGAAACCATGGTCATTGTGATACTTTTCCAGCACCTTTGTATACTGTACACATAGGTATCAATCACAGGGTATATTGGCAGGGTTAGCAAAGAAAAGACATGGACTTGAGAACTGTGAGTGAGTTGATGGGAAACAGGTATGTGTTTCCAACTGCTCAAATAAGTTTTTTGCATCCATCCAACTGAGATCAGAATTTACATGTAGGCATTCTGAGCTGAGATTTGGAACTGTAAGGGCTGGAAAAATTCTTGTAGGTTGTAGGAGAAGACTGAAAAGACTATCCTCATATTCCTACACTAGAAGAGAAATGCGCAGATCAAAACAAGTGACAACAGTCACATTTTTAAAAATTTAAGCACTGAAGAGACTGCTGCAATCTTGCACAACTGTCTGCAACAGAGAGCCAAAGAACTTCTCTGAGAAGTGAAAATTTTTGGTTTGGACCTTGAACTCAAATTACTCCACTGTATTCAACACTTCCACATTTGTCTACATCGTGTTTTAGATATGAATAGTAGAACTACACATGTCACCATTTATCTCGATGTCATATATCTGAATAGCATCACCTTCTATTGAAACTTGATAATACACAGATTTTACAGGCTAGGATTGTATTATGTGTCTTAGCAGTTGAGTTGGCATTGCACAGAAAATGAATTTATGCATACTATAATTTTCATGGTGTCTGGAGATCTTCTCTGTATTGTTATTGTCCAGAATGTCTGCGAGTTGTGTTTATATGTACTTGCAAATGCAATGTACATATACATCCATTAAGTCTCATATCTATGCTTTCTCAGTTCCAGATATCTCTGTTTTATCTACCAGTCTAATAATGGTGATTTATTATTAAACTAAATGACTCTTTTCTGATGTATTTAAACATAACTAAGTAATTGTGTTACCAAAACTTTTGGAAAAGCTCTGAGAAAGAAACCTGTATTCTTCCTGTGATTATCCCAATAGCAACCTACATCAGCTACAGAATTCACTCAAAACAATACTTTCTTCACGCAATAAAATTATTTATTTAAAGACATAGGGTTCCAGCAGGTGCTTTTGTAAAATGAAGTTGGTCTCTGCAAACAGTGTTTCAAATGCAGTTGAGTAATTTTTGTTGTGTTCAGGGCTGTATTTACATGATAGTGGTATTTACTGCAGTACTTACTGCAGATCAAGCAAAGGGTAATATTTCTTCTTTGCTTCTTTTTCTCATGTATGAAAGCACAAATTGGAGAAAAAACAAAGAATGTTTTCACAGGATTGCATGCACATTAATTATTCTAAAAACTTCAAACAATTGCATGTACAAAGTTATAAAGCTTAGAGTAGAGACCTGAACTAAAACCTTGGAAATGAGCAACATGAAGTGTTGAGAGAACTTAAATTAAAAATTGGGTCTGAAATTGAAATTTTAGAATAAAATTATTCTAGCATCCTAAGGACCAATAACAAGTTAAGCCTGTATTTAGAGAAGTTGAAATACCACTTGTAAATCTAAGGATTAGTTCATTTCTAAAATATATTAATACCAAGATGGATACTACAGGTTAAGAAAATTTGCTTTTGTGTTCAACAGGATCAGGTCTGCTGCCAGAACACCTTTGCTGTTGGCAGTATTACCGACAACATATATGAAAACCAGCTTATCTGTCATGGGTTTGGAAGTTCAACATAAAAACATATAGTCTTATGCTTTCCTTCTGTCTCAGGATATAAAAAGAATAAGATCTCTTCCATTACTCCTCACAGAAGAATGGCTTGTTTCTGCAGAACAACTGGCTTTCCAATTTTCCACATCAGGACTTTATTCTCTTTATAGCCGAGTTTACCATACAAAGTCACAAACATATTCATTTCTCTTTTGCTAGCAATTAGTTCTTCAATACATAGGCAGATGTTACTCTTTAGCTGTAGCCTAAATATATGAGCTCCTATTTGCCATAAGATGTAATAGATCATGTTCCACATACAATTTTCAAATGACTTCAAGCCTTAATCATAATAAAGACTCAAGAGTTAACATTCCTTTCATCTACAGATTATTACTGAACATTTCTAATAATCTAGTTAAGTTGTATGAAAAGCACAGAAAGAGACATGAAACAGATTTCTCTTCTCATTTTCTTCAATACCGAGGAAAAGAAAAAGACAAATCCAACAACAATTTTTTTTCTTTCTCTTCTTGCTTTAACACAGTGAGTGATTTTCTTTGAAAGAAAATAGGTTGCAAGCAGCTAGGAAAGCTATTAAATGTTACTGTTGTTTTCTGTGCCACCTGTGAAATACCACACAAGAGATTTCAATCTTTGTTTCATGTGTTTTTTCCTCAAATCCATTCATTTATATGGAACTACAATTCCTTTGATTCAAAGAAAAAAGATATAGCTACAGCTACATATTCTGTTTTTAAGATTCGTGATATGCCTTTAAATAACAAGCCGTATATTTAAAAGATATGACTTTGTTGACAGGCTAGTGATATGCTTTGGTAATTGCATTATACCTGTCAATAATTACCATTGCCAATGAGACCATCATGTCCTGCCCCAAGGACAGATAGGGCAGAGAAAAAGGAGAGAAGGGCTGAAAAGTGATTCCCAGCCAGGTGGGATTTTAAGATCTGCTATTAAGTTGAATCTGCAACAGCATTTGTTCCTCACAGAGTACTCATGTTAGATTAAATTAAGTGACATGGCCTAACGGGCTGGATATTGACTCATAAATCAAGAGAATGTTCCATGAGCTGGGACATGTGAGTTCATGAGAAATGTAGTTAGGGCAAGGAACCCACGAAGAAACATTGAACATGATTCATCTAAGCTACAATTTCCCTTACTTTGAAACAACATAACTGGGAGCAACTGAAAGCCAAAGTAACATGAATACATTTCAACATTTCTGATAAGAATTCATGAGATTTTTTTCTTTCCCCCCAAAATGTGACATTTTGTTCCAAGGCAGACTGAAAATACATGTTGGCAGAGTAGAAATTTCTCTGTGTTGAAATTCCAGCCTTCGTTCTGATAACCCATATTTGGTTGGCACCACTGGTCATTTCTGTGCTATTTATTCTTGTTTATATTCAAGGTGCCCTTTCGAAACAGACATGAAAATATTTGACCTCTGCTGTTTAGGTCTTGTGTCATCTTATAACTTAAATAGTTATTTCATTTAAACTGTTCATATATGTAAAAATGATACCAACATGAAAGAAAGAAAGAAAGAAAGAAAGAAAGAAAGAAAGAAAGAAAGAAAGAAAGAAAGAAAGAAAGAAAGAAAGAAAGAAAGAAAGAAAGAAAGAAAGAAAGAAAGAAAGAAAGAAAGAAAAAGAAAGAAAGAAAAAGAAATTTTGATCCTCATCTTCATTGACTTACAAAAAGTCACCATTTATTTTATTTTATTCAAAGCTTTCTGAGGAAGGAAAAAGAAAAATTAAGGCTACTACCATCCAAGTTAGCTGGGAAACTTCCTCAGAGCTGTGAAAAAGAACTGAAAGGAAACAAGGCTGAAGATGTGACTGGTGGGTCACCGCTGATTAACTTAAATGGTGGAAGGGAACAAACCCGGTAAATGGTTGTCCATTCTTCTTCAAATCAGCTAAACTATGTCATTTTGACTCTGGGAAGTCTTTCCTGTGGGAATTTGAGTTAAAATACAAAAAGAGTGAAGCCTGTACTCTGACTAACATGTTGATTTCATTTTACCTCAGTTTCCTCATTCCAATGGATAAAATAAGCTTATGAGCTGCACAGAACATCTAGGAGACATTTGAGAATATAGAACACTTGTTATTGTTCTTCCAGTGGCTGCAAGAGCTGCCATTCAAAGATACCAGTATGCTTTCCAAGGATCTGAATAAACCCTCTGCCTTCACCATCCTCTACCCTATCAGCCAAGTTGTGTTGCTGCCAGCTCGCTCTACAATCAGCCATATTTCTCTGTATGTGCCAGCTCTTAAATAAAAAAGATCACTTCTTTTGACCAGACTCCAGATGGGGCCTTACAAGGGCAGAGTAGAGGGGCAGGATCACCTCTCTCACCCTGCTGGCCACCCCTCTTTTGATGCAGTCCAGGATAAAGTTGGCCTTTCAGGCTGCAAGTGCACAGCTCTGGCTCACGTCCAGCTTTTTGTCCACCAGGAACGCCAAGCCCTTCTCAGCAGGGCTGCTTTTAATGAGTTCTTTTCCCATTCTGTACACATATCTGGGATTGCCTCAACCCAAGTGCAACACTTCGCACTTGGCCTTGTTGAACCTCATTAGGTTCTCATGGGCCCACTCTTCAAGCCTGTCCATGTCCCTCTGGATGGCATCCTTTCCTTCTATTGTGTTAAGTGCACCATTACATGGAGAACGATCTACAGCAGACCACCTCATCTCCCTGCCTTCTCAGCAAACAGTATTTCTCCATAGCTCTGCTCCACTGGTTGGAAAGGCTGCAGCTTAATGTCTTTTCACTGCAAACTTCCTTTTAGTGCCCAGCCCAGCAATTAGGTCCCAGCCATGCTTCACGACCTCTGGCTGCCTTGCTGTGAGCTTTGATCAGATCTTTGCTCACTGACACAAATCTAATAACCCTCTGTGGCACCAGCTAAGCTATCAGGTCCTTATTTATGCCTTGCTCTGCATCCTAGGCCAAATAAGGGGTGTAATTAGCTATTATAACAGCCAGAAGTTTGACCTGACCTCCTGTTTCGAAGTTGGGCAGGGAAAAGGAAAGAAATGAGAAAAACTACTGAAAATGAGTTTTGTTGGACTCTGTAAAAAAAAATGCAAGACCCATATGCAGGCAGTAGCCCCTCCTCAGAGAAGCATACAGGGGTATTCACATTTCTGCTGACTACATAATATCATTAGTAGCCAAAATTGCAATTTGTCTTTCCCTTACCTGGAGGTAACTGTCTCATTTTGGTAGCAGTTAGGTCCTCTAAGATGATACACTGTTGACACGAGTACAGTTAGACAAATGAAAAATGCTAAGGAAATAGATTTATGGCTAAATATAAGAGATGTAAATAGCTTAGATTTCACTGTCATTTTTTCAATATGGCTTTTGATTTTATTTTGAAGTAACACAAAAAAAGAGAGGTGGAAGCAAGGCAAACAGCAGCAAAATAAAAAGTTTCATTTCAAGTCTATATTTCTCCAGACTGAAATGAAATGTTTCAGTTCCAAGCCCTTGGAAAGGATGTTTATTCTACTCTAAATAAAACTGAAGTATATTTTTAAATGAAACATCACCTCAGATTACTTCGAAAGAGTCCAAATAAAAACATTTACATTTTTTTCCAGAATCTCTTTCCCATTTTCCTACTGCTCTTTTTTTCTATTTTTTTTTTTCTCAGTTGAAAGAGTTCTCTTCAATCACCATGAATTCACAAAGTATTCAGTCTTGTATAATTTCAGTGGGAAAAATTCTTACTTGCATCAACCGTTCCATACACTGCGGCCACCTCTCATGAGGCAGAGAGAAACCAGAGCCCTGGAGAGATGAGTTAGCTTTGCTGAGGCTAAGACTGCATCAGGGCAGTGTGGAGCACACTCTCACTTGGCGCACGTGCTCCAGCATACAAATATCCACCAGCCAGAAGAGGGTTCAGGAAGTCTTTTATCCTAGTCGGACAAGGATGAATGCTTCATGAACACCCAGGTTTGTCATACCTCTACTTCTAGTTAAGACAGCAACATCTGTATCCCTGCCAGCAGAAGAGTGACTTAATCTGCTGCATCCAACATTCAGCCCATCGACCAAGCTCCTTTCAGCATCTATGGGCCTACTGTGGGACAAGAGCAGGTAAAGGAGGAAAATGCTGGATGGGGTTTTAGTTTCTCTAAATAGAGAGAAAAAAGTTAGTACAGAGAAGAATTAAGGAGCATACTGAGCACAGGCTGGAGAGGTGACTGTGTTGAGTTATATATATGAGACTGACAGATGTCTAAGGTTTAACATTGTTCTATTTTAGCTGAGTTTCAGACCATAAATGATTTTTTAAAACTGCAGAAAGACTGAGATGCTGAAAAGTTTACTTGACCATTTTTCTTTCAGATGTTAGAGGAATGAAAACAGCTTTCTTACGTGTTTTCATATACAAAAAAGTCTGGTCACAACTGTTATCTTTCCATCTGCTGTGCCAGCTCAGAGAAACCACAAGGTTCTTTTACCCAAGGGTATTTTAAAATAATCTAAGTTACAGTATCTCTAATGCACAGAGTTTTCTAACACGATATGCTTTCTTTTAAAACATCAAATCATACTTTGTTAGGATATTTAAAATTGTATTTTAAAGTCATTCTGAATATCCTTATATTCTAGACAAATCAGAATGAATAAATCAAGCAAAAAGAATAATTAAAAAAAAACATGATTGTGAATGTGGAATCTGTTTTATTTTTTCATAACTGCTTTTCAACTGTAGTGCTATGCTTCTCAGTTTTGTTCTTCTTTCTTTATACAATGGGAGCACATCAGATTTTAGAGTTCAGGCCGGAGCCCATCTGTGAAGAGCCATCAAAGACAAGATCTCATATTACCAAGTGACCTAAAATTGTCCCATCTGTCCCCTGCAAAGTCTTCCAAGAGCAACCTGGAACCTCTGCCAAAACCCCAGTGACTATAAACATCAGTGGTGGCCCACAGTCTGAGGTATGCAGCACCCTGCAGATACTGTGCCTGACATCCTTTTACTGAGGAATACATTGACTGTTTTTGTTGCAAAAGTTCTGGGCACCTGAAATCCAAACTAGATCCTCAAAATATTGTGACTATTAAATGACTCCTTTCTTGCATTCATTTATATCTCCTTACACCTTCTTTCTGGTGGAATGGACGTTTCCCAGTTTGAGCAGGAAGTCATTCAGGATCCAATTCTCACAGGAGGACAAAGCTTCCAGAAAAAAGAATTCTTACAGCTTTGTTCGGATGAATTTGGTCATGCAATACCCTCATCAGAATGAGACAGCTGATCTTCAGAAAATACCTCTGTCAGTGCTGATGGACCCGTTGTCTCCAGACAGCAGTCGCAATTCTTTTTCAAAGGAGGCTCTACAGTCTAAACAAGACAGCGGGGTTCATCTGAGGCTGACAGGACACCATTAGGAAGGGATTATAAGGTTTAGAAATCTTGGTTAGACCAGTGTTTATTAAGCATTAATTTGCCTGGGAAAGGAGATGTGGTATCTGGAACACCCTGTGACTTATATTTGGAGAGGAGAAATCGAAGGAGGGACAGTGCAGAAGCCTTGTTACACACAGATGGGTGGAGAAGAATAGGACAACTCTTATTCTAAGCACTCTGGGCATGATGTGATCGTTTGATACCATGTCTACAAGAAACTTTTAAGTGAGTGTTGATAAAAGTAAATTAATGATACAAAAAGCACAGAAGAGCTAAATAATTGAAAGGGTAATTATGATCTGAATTAAGATGGACTCAAACAAATATTATACTTTGACTTTGTTTTTTAAGGCAGCATATAATAATTGATGAAACTTACTGCTACAGGATGTAAGCAAATATCTTGAATTCATGTTAAAGATTACACATCCAATTGAATAATTGTTTGGTGAACCGATGATCGGAGAAATTTCCTTCTATTAGAGCATTTGATTAGGTAAATTAAATGTTACTGTGATTTTTACAGATCTTTTCAGATACTATTTCTTTACTTCAAATGTTTTGATCTCCAAGAATGATGTCTCAGGCCAAAGGTACAGGCTTGTTTTTGAAGCAGATGTTTTTAAAGGTAGAATTTCCCTCAAGACAATTCTGTTTCATTATACAGAATAAATGTTGACCTGAGATGTATGAAAAAGAACTGGATGCAAGACAACATCTAACCCGTAAATGCTAAGATTATTCAGAAATATCAGAATTCTGGGCTGAATTAGAATATTGAAAGAAAAAAAACCAATTAAATAGGCTTGCATGTTTATCTTTGCTCTGATTCCTAATTCCTTCTTACAAGAACAACTTGCTTCTGTATTGGTAATTACAGCTCTTAGAACAATCTGTTTCCAACAGAAATCACCATATAATATTAACTACAGTCTTGCTCCTGTCACCTCATAATCAAAGCCCTGGGAGAATCTATATTGTGAAGTACATGCCTTGTATTTAAAAAGTACTTAATTTCAATATTAACGTGATTGTGTTTCAGGAAAGACCTTTGCTTAGTATTTCCTAGCAACATCTTATACAATTCAATATCAAAGCCTCTCCCTCCCTTTCTGTGTTATTTGCCCTTAGTTATTCTCTATTGGAATTATTCATGTCCCGCACACCTGTTTAACGCTGTACTTCTTTATAAAAAAAAAAAAAAATGTCATAGAGCAGTTAGTCAATAAAGTCAGATCATTTTTCTTCAGGAAGAGTGTGAGACTGAGTCTATTGAGAGGTTCTTGATTTGTAACAAGATACTTCCAAATGAAACCTTTCCTTCTGAACTGCTATTCCAAAGAATTCAAAATAGTGGCATTTTTGTTTTTTCACATTCCAGGAAAACTGAGGTTTCAATAGCAGAATTTCCTGGAAGAAAACTGCTGTGTCTGAGAGAAAGGTTTTTCTAAGATGGAAGGGCAAAAAAAAAAAGGACACTTTCTGGAAGGGAACAAATTCTACATTAGGACTATATATATATTCCTAATGTATGGGTATAAGACTAATATATATGTATAGATACGTATACAGATACAAATATAGATACAGATAGAGATAGATAGATAGATATAAACATGGATATAGATGATAGAGGGATATATTCATTTTTTCCTAATAATCAGGTATTTCAATGGGCTTAATTGTACAAGCAGTGACACTTTTTAAACATTGTACAGAACTACTGAATCAGTTTCCCAGTGAAACTCTCCAGAGCAGGCACTGCCAGGTGTTTTATTTAGGGCACAACATTTTTTAGAAAAGATAATTTCTGTATGTAATCATTTTGACATGGGATCTATGTGTCTACATGCTTGGATTTCTTTCTCAATGACTGTCCTCCAGGAAAGGTCTTGCTCTTCAACTCACTTTGAGCGGCATAAAATTTTGGTTCAGATTTAGTGATGTGACAGATAGAAATATTTCTCCAATTTTTTTCTGCATAATCAGAAGCTTCACAGGAACAGAAAGTTCCAGAAGCCCTTTCCAGCACCCTATTACCTAAACACTAATGCAGCTTCATTGTTTTCATTGCAATGATCTTTAGGGTATAGTTGTACAAGCAATGACCAAAAAGTAGCTTGAGAGTGAACTTTCAATGCACTATCTGAATCCTGATTTCTGCCTGTCATGCATGCAGAAAAAAATGTGAGGCAGATAAACTCTTTGTAAAAGAGGGGTGAGTTGCCTTCTGTATGGTGTAGGATAAAGCCAAATGCTTTGGTTTAACCCAGCAGACAGCTCAGCACCAAACAGCCATTCACTAACTCGCCCCACAGTGGGATGGGGGAGATAATCAGAAAAAAGGTAAAACACATGCAGTGAGATAAACTCAGTTTAATAGGACAGATAAGGAAGGAAAAATAGTAGTAATAATAATAATAATGATAAAAGAAAATACAGAACAAGTGATGCACAACACAATCGCTCACCATCCATTGATTCATTGACCAGCGTGGTCGAGCAGTAACAACCCACCTGGCCAACTCTCCCACCATATGGTATGGAATATCCCCTTGATCAGTTTGGGTCAGCTGTCCTGGTTCTGACCACTCCCAGCTCCCTGTGCACCCCCAGCTCCTCACTGACAGAGCATCACAAGAAGCTGAAAAGTCCTTGGCTCTGTGTAAGAACTGCTCTGCAAAAACTAAAACATTGGTTTGATATCAACAATATTCTCATCCTAAATCCAAAATACAGCACCATACCAGCTACTAGGAATAATATTAACTCTATCTTAGCTGAAATCAGAGCAGCAGGTCAGTGTGCAGATACTGTAGAGCAGTGATACGGCATGTGCTTATGGCCTCCCTGCTTCTCTGTAAGCTCATACTCAGTCTGAGCCAATGAAGTACTGGGCGTTCCTGACAAAAAGAGAATATTCCTGAGTTCATAACATGATCAAATATTCCAGAATATAAAATTATCAACCACAAAATCTTTCAGAAGTGTTATAAGAAACATCACAATTAGGAAAAAAATGGTGATTTAAAGAATATAAATATTGATTTGGGAAACATTTTATATCCAGCTAATAGACTCTAAAGTCTTTTTTCTGATCACAGTATTTCAGCTTGCCCTGAGAGTGAGAAGCAATCTTTCTGCCAGTATCACAATCCTACTGCAGCTGGAAGGGGCTTGATGTACGTGAAGATGTGATTATCCACAGGAAGGAGAGATCCTGCAGCCCTGGTCATGCCGGGGTGGAGTGCTGACTCCACAAAATATCCCCTGCCAATTTGACAGCTGCGTGGTTTGCAGTTTTGGAAATCCAAGCATCTTTCTGGGTATTAGTCTGGAGGCTGTGGGCAAGAAAGAAGCTGCAGAGTGGTGGATGAGGGATTAGCAAGTGCACAGAGGTCACGGTATTAAACAATATGTAAACTTCACAGTTTAGGCCCTGCTTCAGCAAACAGGGCTTGGAGTTGAACAGTGCTATTTTTCTCCACCTCTAGCTGTCCTCGAGTCAGTATTGCAATAATATTTGGTAGCTGACAAAGGAATCCTGTGATTATAATTTTTTTTTTTAAATACCTATGTGTCAGAAGCTGGTTACGAAAGAGCTGATAACTCAAAAGCAGAAGACAGGCAAAGGTTTTGAGCACAGGCAGATGCAATCCAGGATATCCTGGTCTCCTATGCTGTGTTTTGGGGAGGAGACAATAGGTCTAATGCTCTCTTTTTCTGTTCTATCTTCCCTGTAAATCAGTGCTTGGTTAATTTAAGGTGTAGCGGGCCAACTTTGCACATCTATCTGAAGTTTAAGTTGTTACTGTTGTTTTAGTGGTGAAATACAGAATATGGGCGTGTTTCAAGTGCGCTGAAGTACACATTAGTGGTGATTTAAGCAAAGCCAATGGGGAGCTTAAATTTCTGCAGTTTCTGCTGGGGTGATGCTTCTCCACATCACAGGGGGGGAACTGTGGTGCAGAAGACTCTAGCGTATCACAATGTCACCACAGTTAATACAGGAGCTGTAAAATAAAGGAGTTTACACCTTACCTTTGATAAAGGCTGCTGGTCAATATAGCAATAGCTTCTGCCATAGCAAGGCCTGTTTGGGCTTTACTTCTGAATAAGAACAAACATGTCACTCGTCCCAACATCTGGCCAGTGGTTATGAAGGCAAGTCAACCATCCACATAACAGCTGCAGCATTTGATGAGCCTCTTCCTTTGTCTTCTCTACTGTATGGGTCTGAGAGCAGAAATAAGGATCTGCAAGAGGGAAAATGCAAGACCTATGGCAGCTTTTTCCTTCTCCAAGCATTTTGTTGTAGCCTGCATCCTTTCACTGATCGAGCTGAATTAAGTCTCCACAATAGAAAGTCAGGAATGTAGATATATTCAGACTTGTTAGAATGGCGGCACGCATCCCAAGGAAGACGTATAACCTTTTGTGAGATAATTCGCTAGCGCTGCTCCGCGCTAACATGTATCTGTCCTGTTATCAAATGACTAATATGGACATAACCCTGTGCACTTTTATCAGACATGCATACATATGTCATCCTGATTTGTGTCTCACTTGGTTGGATGAAGAACCCAATGGACTTGTGCCCAGGAAAAACTTGTTGCACTGAGATCAAAATCTGCTTTCCATTTTTAACTTGCTGCTTGTGCCCATGTACAGTAAGTGGTTTTATTTCAGATGAGCATTTGCAATAAATCTGTTTTTCATTGAGTCATTTCTTTTACATATGAAGAAGAATTCATAGAATAGAAGTTTTTGCTATTCACTGCCAACATTACTTTCTGTTAGTCACATTATTCTTTTGGTTAAAAGAATGGCAGGCATTCGATCAAGAGAAAAATCTGTCCTGTGAGTAATCCTATATCATGAGTAATAAATATTTTCTTGTAGCATTTCAAAGATTACTGAAGAATTCTTTATTATTTTAATGACTAATCTGATGTAAATAATGTTATTACTCTCCCTGCCAATAGGCATAGGGCTATTCAGTGTCTCTGGATGGGAAATCCTAGATCCCAGCTCAGCAAAACTTCTACAAAGCTTAAGTAGAAAGCAAAGAGCTTTTTTGGTGTCAGTACTAAGATAGAATTCAGGAGATCTGGCTCTGTCTCTGCCACAGATTTCTTGTGTGCTTACAGTGAACAGTTGGCAATAATACCGACTTTACAAACCACCTGTCTAGATTATGAAAGCTTAAATGAACATAATGAGACCTTCCCCTGGCTTTGCTATCAGTATCAGTGGTGAGGAGGAAGGCTGTCAAATAAATTTGGTGTTGAAAGGTACATCTTTTTATTTCTACAGAATATTTGGCTTTGACAAAGTCAACCTCCTTGAAAGTTGAATGCTTTCATTTTCCATCATAGACATGAAAATATCTGATAGTGGGCTTTAGGAAAGAGGCCCATGTTATCTCCATACAAGTAGCACATACAATGACGTGTTTACAATGAAAATTAGCCAAAAGAAAAAAAAACACTTAACTCCCAATTAACAGAAAAACAACCAATTCCAGTCACATCCTAGACAAAATTTCCAAAAGTACCTAAATCCTTCTCTTGCAAACCAAACAAATCGAGAGATCCCGCAAGCAATCATCAGCATTCATGTATCACTGAAAGGTATTCTTTATACCTGCTTGTTCCGGTTGAAAGAAAAAGGAAATCAAGGTTCATAATTTTAATATCCAGCAAACTTCAAGATCTAGTACAGCTCAGGTGGATTATCCTTGGAACAGTTACCTTAATGCTCACACAACAGCATAAATCAAAAGCAATCTTTGTGGTGGTTATTAGACATTATTCAAATGTCCTTAAAAAGAAGTAAATTGAGAGTAAGTAAAAAAATATCAGTGGCATTGTGAATTGAAGAAGAACTGGTCCTGCTGAATCTGCATCACTGTAAAATTTGGCAGCAGTGACTGCATTGTGCACAGATGAAGAAATTTGTTAACAAGGCTAAGCCTGAGTAGAAGCACTTATTATTGGCATAACATAAATCAGACAATGAGTCCTTCCAAACACCATTTACACTTTCCAGTTATTCCACACTACAAGATGACAAGAGTTTTCACCACTCAAGATAAATCATTCCAGGAGGACAGTAATAGGGCTAGGATGGGGGGAGCAGGGGAAGAAAATGCCAATTAATACCTGAATTACTGTGAAATAAGTGCTTTTATTGGGATTGCTTTGATGTAGTGAATACACTCAGGTGCAGAGAAGTGGATTTAGCAGTAATGCATGGATTAAGATAGACATGGAGAACAGATTTGCTGTATTTTGAGTACATTCTGCTAGTTCAATTCTGGTGCATTTTCATTTTAACTTACTTGTTGGCTCTCCCGGATAGGTAGATAGATTGATGTGCACACATTTAGGAGATCACACAGAAGCAGAAAAAACTTGTGCATGAAAATTGTCACCTTCAAGGAACTTTGTGACTTGCTCTTTTCTAAGACCAGCCTTCTCTCCATGATATTTCTAGAAAATAAGTAGTGCAAAGTGTGCACTTGACACACAAATTTACATTCTAACCTAGCTTAATTATTCTAAATTAATATATTTTGAGTGATCAGTTCTCTACTGCTATGAGCATGTAAAAGTCCTATGATTTCAACTTAATGTGGAAGTAAGTTCACCTATTTTTAAATGTCTACATCCCACGTAATCTTCCTGTGATCCCCTGGTAGTCAAGAGTTATGATTCATATAGCCTATTCTACATGTTCATTTTATGACAGGGTGAACTTTGCCCTAAAAATGACTATTTTCTTCCACTAACTGTCGGAGAAATGTAACAGATATAGATAGCTTTTAACTGCTGATGGCTATGCAGAATGTAGGCATGTTCTCGGTGCCTCCCCTCTGGTTCCTGTTTAGCTGCAACCACTGAAGTCACACGAGCACCAGCTGTCCCTCGGGCTGGTCCTTTAGCTGGTGACTATCTCCCTGATTGCAGAGATACAAGAAGCAAATGAGAATAAGATCCCTGAATACCACAGCCAGATATCCCTATCTGGAAAGTTAAACCGCACTGAAAAGGCTACAAAACAGCAGAAGAAACAGATGATCTGGTTGTCTCTGTGGAAGAGAACATTTGGCAGATAGGTGAGGTAGAGCACAGGGAGCAATGAGAGAAGCAATGTCATCTTTATCATTAGTCTTATTAAAATTCAAAAATGTATTAAAATCTATTTAGGAAGTAAAACTGTTCCTGGTGTGATCTAGACTATCTTTCAGTTTGCTACTAGCTATACTGGAAAGCCACTGTCATTTCCAGCTCATTGAAGAATCAGATAGGTGGTCTAAACTGACTTATCATTTATCTGATCAATTGTAACATTCCAAGCATAGCATGATGCAACCAGTAAAACACAAGGAAATCAGCAATGAAAAGCGCTTAGTGTAATTATTAATTAAGTTGACCTGAACAGGCTGGAAAGGCTGGAGAGCTGGATGAAGAGGAACCTTGTGAGGTTCAACAAGAGCAAGTATAGAGTCCTGCACCTGGGGAGGAATAACCACACTCTAGGAGCATAAAGGCTAGGGGCTAACCTGCTGGAAAGGAGCTCTGCTGACAAAGATCTGGGTGTTCTGGTGCCAACAGATTGATCGTGAGCCATCAGTGTTTCCTTGTGGCTAAGAAGGCCAGTGGTACCTTGAGGTGCATCTGAAAAAGCATGGCCAGCAGGGCAAGGGAGGAGAAAGGTGAGACCCTGGAAAGGCCTCATTTGGAGTACTGTGTCCAGTCGTGGGCCAGTGGAAGGCTACAAAGATGATTAGGGGCCTGGAGCCTTATGAGGCTTTCCCTTATGAGGAAAGGCTGAGAAACCTGGGATTGTTTAGTCTGGAGAAGAAAAGACTGAGAGGGATCTTATTGATGATTATAGATATCCAAAGGACAGGTGTGGTGTCAAGTGGATGGGGCCATGATCTTTTTGGTGGTGTCCAGCAACAGGACGAGGGGCAACCACCACATACTGGAACACAGAAAGATCCATATGAACATGAGTAAAAACTTGTTTGAGGATGACAGAGCACTGAAACAAATTGCCTAGAGATGTTGTGGACTCTCCTTCTCTGGAGATATTCAAAATCCGCCAAGACACTTCTTTCCTGTGCAACCTTCTTTAGGGAATCTGCTCTAGCAGGGGATTTGACTAGATGATCTCCAGAGGTCCCTTCCAACCCCTCTTATTCTGTGATTCTGTGAAGTATTTGAACATGCTCATGAAGAGCAGGATGTGAATTCCAGCTTGGGGAAATTGGGTGGAGGGAAGAAACCTGTAAGTATATTTGATTATGATATTTTGCACAAAACACATGCCTCAGAGCTTTTTGTAGCATTAATTCTACTTAAATAGAGGTTTAGCAATGTAGCACACGGCTTATGTTCATACGCAGCTTCAACTCTGATGTTTCTTTGTGTGGGAAATTTCTCTGGATTTATGTTTTTAAATGAAAACAAAGACTAAATTAATCTCTGAGTTGATTGTTCCCTTTTGGAATTTATGAAGCTGTCTGAAGCAAAGGTCTTTCCCTGTAGGCCCTTCCACATCTGACTATGAAGTGAGTGGGAGTGAATTATAGTTGCACGTTACAGGAAGTAGTTGAAGAATCTTCAGGAGAAGAGGCAGCACCTTTTGACCAAACTGAGACCATAAAAAATATGATGTGATAATTTGGGAGATCTGATTAAGGAGCTTTCTATACTACTCCTCGTCCCTTCATACTTGGCAAGATCTGTTCTGTCATTTCATCCTCCATTTATGACCATCTACCCAATTAATTCAAGTCCACCACTGTGTGATTGCCTGCTCTGAAGTCATACCAAGAACACAGCTGAATTGTATCAGGTCATCTTAGTGACTTTATCTCACTGGTGCCTATTGTCCAAGACAAAGCATTAAACTGAGATGAAGCATGTCAAATTACATTTAAACGTAAGTTTTCATATGTATGTAGATATATTTTTGTATATGCACACAATATATATATTATCTAACACGTGCATACATAATGAGAAAACATATATTGCATAAATGAAAATACATGAATGTGTATACAGGCATAAATATGCATGACATTCTGTTTATATGTGTATCTATACATAGAGGTATGTGTGAATATATACACGTTTATTTTATATTTGGTCATATATAGCTATATCATATATGTATTTGTATCTCAACCTATGTAGATCTATTCAGTAGTGTCTTGTTTGGCTAAGATTCTGCCAGCTTACAAACACATGTAAGCACTTGAAAACTTTGACATACTAGAAGGTGTGTGAAACACAAAGACATGTTTACATGTTTACATGTTACAGTGCATGATGGTGTCTAGATATTACATGTATGCATGCATGCATATTGTGTTTAGAAGGAAAATGTTAATCATCAATTTCGTTTGCAAGAAAGTGTTACTTGAAATGCAAGATTTCTTTTTAAGTAACAAAGAAGCTGTGAGATTTAAGCAAACATAAAAAAGCGTCATCTAATAGTCCATCAAACTGTTCTCATCACACAGATAAACATTTTATCTCTGTCTCCCAGATTCTAATCAAGGGTACAGTTTGCATGTTTCTTGTGTCACTGCAGCAACAAATTCAGCTGGGATTTCCTATGCCCTGGGAAATAAACTCATTTTGACCCAAATGAGCATTTCAGTGTCTTGTTTTATCTTCTCACATTAACATGTTGGATATTATTCGTTAGTCAGGATAGCAAGAGTGTGTTTTCTCACCAAAGGGATGGGCTGTAAGGCAGACTGTCTCTGCTTATGTGGACAGTTTTGTACACAGAAAAGAACCAAAACACTTTCTGGAAAATGTATTTATAAGACAAAGTTTTCACTGTGGTTAAAAATCATTTAAAATACTCTGAAATTGGAAGCCCAAAATGTAAACTCCAATATTTTTATTGTTTTAACAGTCTGTTTATAGTTTTCATGATCTTTCACAATCTAAATATAACAATGACAGTATAAAAGAAATTTTGACATTTCAAATTCTATCATAATATTACAATAACAACACTGTTGCATATTCAAACTGTTTACTTCAGTTTAATTGTGCTTAATCGGTTGTCTTTTCTGGCTTTGCACTCATAATTAATTGATCATGTTGAAGATAGAAACCAAGTGACAAATACATCATTCTTTAAAAGCTAAGGGTTAATTTTAAAAATACAAAAAGGAATCTTTTACGTCTTGTTCCTGTTGTGAATCCTATGATTCTTGACGATGGGTTCAACAGTTTTGGTTTCTGAAATTGTTTACATTTAGCTTGCATATTTTTGGCAAGCAGTATGAAAAAAGAAGACCTTGGGCTATGTCTATGATAGAAAATTGAAGCCTAGGGAACAAGGCCTGAGCTGGCTGCTGGATGATTTTCACCCAGACAACTACCTCAGCCTTGGGGCCTTTTCACTTGCTTGTTGGAGGCAAATAAATGAAATTTCACATCCGATATTTTTAGTATTTCTTATTTTCTATTGTGCATCTAAATGCTTGGGCATGTATTGTTCAGCAACAAAAGTACAAAGGAAAAGAACGGGCAGTTGGACATCACCTACTCAGATACTTCCAGTATAAGCATCAAGAGCTGATACAGCTGTTCTCACTTCTGCCCATTCATATGGAAGAAACAGGAACCTTTTGACATGCGATTCTTGTGATAGATTTTCACATTTACTTTTGGATGAGACGATACCTGATGGAAGGTTAACTTAACCTGAATTTGTTATGGAGCAGAAGCTTACTACCTCTCCTTACCACAAGAGGGGATTTCCCTTCTCTCCTCTCCAAATGATTGAAGAGTTTTTTTAGGAATTTTATTTTCTTTAAGCATTGTTCTTATTAAAAATAGTTCAGCACCTTAGGCCATGAAAGAAATACTCTTCTGATCAGGCCTCCTGCCTCAAGCGATCAAATAAATAGCATCCGTTTGAAGTAGCAAATGTGAAAGCTACATGTTTACTTCTTCACTTTGAAAAAAAGTATATAATAGCAGCTTTCTTTTTTTCCCAAGATTCATGTTGTTGTAAAATAAACAGATGTTTGGGATGGGGGGGAGAAATGTATACATTTTAAATGTTTAAAATACTCCCAGTCACCCTGATTAACAAGCATAACAAAGGGTGATAAGGAGACAGAAGACATCAGAAGTCAATGGCTTTGTTTTTGTTTTGTATTTTCTACTGCAAAATATCTGGCATTGCCAAAAAAATAAAACTTGCTTTGAAAACCAGGCATCTGTTTTCAGAGTCTTTGAGACTGGAAGCATGAAATGTAGGAAACATTTAAGGAAAGACCTTAGCAAAAAGTCCCGTCCCCCCTTCAGAACATGAAAAGCTACAAGAAAATCAAATCAAAATAAATATGAGAAACCATTTTATGAAACAACGTTCCTCTTTAATAGAAATAGATGTGAGCCTCAGTTTTCAAACCCAAACTTACTCATAGCATTTCCCAAAGAGCTTCTCAAGGGACTCCCAGCACAGAACTTCCTGTGCAGATGCATGAAGCAGATATTTAAGTCTTCTCTGCTGTAATCATATTCCTTCATCATTGTCCTATCTAAACATCATGTAGTGGGGAATTAAGCGCAATGATTAGGATGATTCACCTTATTTGCCCTCTCATACTGTAAGGAAATAAAAATGAAAAGTCAGGACAGAACATCCTGGTTCATATTCCTATTGTTTCCAACTTCATCCAGCATAACAAATCAATTAGAAATTCGTATCTGGGACCCAGATGGATATGCAGATGGCATGGCTGACATAGCTCCACTGACGATCATAGGAAACAATTACCTACTAGAAGGAAAACAAGTCATGGCCATGCTGCTCACTTACTTTCTTTGCACGGTATTCCTGAGTGTTGAGATTGCTCCAAGGGATTTTTGAGGACTTGGTGCAAAAACCAGTGAGCGCCCACAAGCTTCCACTGTCTTTGGATCAAGATACAAGGCAGTTTCACACTTCTGTGACCTGTTAGTGACATTCTTGTCACACATGCATTCACTCAGTCTTTTACTAAGTTACTGTTTTAATTCTTTAATTCTTTCCCTTGGAATTAATTTTTTGCTTGATTTTCCTCCCTTGTGTAGATGCAATTCCTGTGTGCAGTTGCCAACATGTAATTTTGCAAACATTAAACACATGGACAATCCTGTTTTTTTATTCTACTGAGTAAGCAGACAGGTAAGAAGAGTTGTTCGTGTTTGCAGGACAGAGTCGCAATTCAGTTTTTCTTGCAGTCCTGTTATGTCTTTAAATCATTGCACTATTTACCTGTATAATAAATGTTTTATCAGCTTTTACTTTTTACACAGAACACTGGTTCAGTGATAGGGTCAATTATAGTTTTAATATTTAATTTATAATTATCTAGTTATTATTTTTGAGCAGTTTTACTGCTCTTGGAGATTCAGGCTTGACTGAACGGAAGTGCAATTTGCTAAGGCCGTGCTATTAAAAAGCAGCATAATTATTTTTTCCAAAAAACAGTAGCATTAAAGGTTGAACTGGGAAAGCCGATTACAGCTTTTACCTGATTACCTGAACATTTATACATATAACAAGACACTATTCATTTAGTGAATGAGCTCCCCTGAATTTGAAGACCACCACCTCAGTCTGCTGTTTTGCCTGTTCTTTCGGATCTCAGTGGACTGCTACGTTTTTCCAATTCACTTGACTAAAAAAGTGAAGGCATTTAGATATCTGAAGTTTTATGTGAACTCCCCATTAACCAAGTACAGGCAATGAAGACAGATAAGTGTTTTTGAGGCCCGTGTAAGAATGCTTTATGCATCAAACACTCTAAACCTAGAATGAGAGAGTACTTTCCTCTGATTTCCCCCAAATGTGCCTTTCTCTACTGAGTATCCACCTTGGACTCCATCTCAGGAAGGCTGATTTACTGCACATCTAATGCATAGACACAAGTTAGAACTTATACTGGATCCAATGTTTTAAAGAAGCTTCCCAAGATAACAGTCACATGTATCTACTAGAGCATGGTGCCTTCTGTCCTTGAAAAACAAATTTTCCAGGTGTGTAACACATTTTATCAGTGTTTATCACAAAAATCCATCCTACGGAAAGTACCTGGCTGATTTGAGATAGGCCACTATATAAATCTCTACTAATACCAAGGTGAAAACACCCAGATTGGTTCTCAGCTGAAGAAAAATAATCCTAAGTAATTCTTTTATTAGCAAGGTGTGAATCAGCTCTGGTGGAGGTCTAATTATTTCTCTTGTAAGCCATAGTTTTTTTAGCACTTTTGTACATAGTTGGCATGTGTAGACATCTCAGAAGGAATACTGAATCCTACTCTCTCCTGCTGCCCGTGTTCACCATCTATCAATTACACAACCACAGATTTTGAACACTCTGCATTTCCCATCCACTGACAAGAAGACAGGAACATGGACTCACAGAATTTATATTTTATAGTGACAAGAGTAGAATAATTAAAGGAAAAGTAGAACTTGCTGGAGACAAGATCAGTGAGGATGTGGGGACAGAAAATCCTTAAAGTTAGATTTATCCTGCTTCCTAGTGCAAACAGAAGGAACATAAATCTGGCAGCTGCCTCCCAGAGGAGTTTGGAGGAAGTGTGATATGGGCTGCAGGTCAGCCAGGAGCATGGATGATACCTCCGTTGAACTGTACCTCTGTTTTGACTATATTAAAATACAGCACTCCTGGAAAAGCTCCTGCTTCACCCCTTCACAAGCTAATGAGATCAGAGGTCAGATTCTCACCCTATGTAAATTGTTCACATCATAGTCTGATAATAATTTGCAACCTTAAAAATTGAACAAAATTTTGTCTTCAGCAGTTGGTGCCCAGCAATAAGCTATGAGTTCATGTCGCAATAAAAGTTTCCCTCTTTGCTTTACCCTCACTTAATTAATAGAAAGCTTATATTAGCTATTAGCTGTATAAAAACAAAACTGAAAAACATAAAAAGTTAGGATATATATTTTTTAAATACATGTCTTTATAAATAGGAAAAATGCATATGCATGTTGACACTGCATATTTTAAATTTGCTAAAAAGATAATTTTTACATGCTTGATAAATATTTTTCAAGTGGAAATCTACCTCAAGTCGGTAGTTTAGGGTTAGAAAACTGGGCTTCAAAGGAATTTGGTATGCCTTCTTCACCTTTGAGATTCAAACATTGGAGCCAGGATTGAAAACGAAGGTATTTCAGGTGTCTGCATTTAAAAGACTTTGTTTATGTTAAGGCTTAGGTCACCTTAGCAGGTATGGTTTAATGAAAACATTACCTCTCAGTGACCTTTGGGATTTGAAGGTGAAAATGCAGTCACTGGAAAAAGGAATCCTAATTGTCATGGATGAAATCTTCAGCATTAACAACATTGTTTCTCATCCTTGTGAATGACTTAGTGCAACAATAAAATTTGCTCACTTTACAGAAGAGGGGTCAGGGTGGCCGCTGGTGAGTTGTCTTTCCTAGAAAACACAATTCCAAAACATTAACAGAATTAAGGAATAGCTTAAAACTATTTCAGGATAGACCTGATTGTGCCCTTGAAAATAGGTTCACTAAATATTCCGCTATATATGTGAATCTCAACCCGTGTTGCTCAAATATGAATAAAATCTGTGCTGATATCTGTGTTTTACAGAGCATTATCTAGTTATTGCTGATTTATTTTATTCACGGTTGTTCAAGGAATAAGATCCAGTCATTATAAGAAAATAAAGTCACATAGCAATAACACACTTTCTATAAGCATAGTAATTTATAAATTATGTCAGACATCTGGGACAGAGGTTCTTTATGTCAAATATTAAATCTATTTAGCAGTTTATTCGTAACATATTTGCAACTTCAAAAAGAAAGGAAGAAAGGAAAGAGAGCGGGGGTTTTCCTACATTTTTTGCATTAATGAAACTGACAGCCCTTATGCATTTTCAATAAGTCAATTGAAGTAAATGACTTTTTACAGCCCTTATTAACTTCAGTTGTCACTGGGATGTCATCAACAAGATATTCATTGCAGTTCCAACTGGATCTTTTAAGCACAAAAACATCAAAAAAACTCTATTTTTTTTTTGCAGGGGACAGAAAGAGTGGAAAGAATCTGTCGGTTCCCTAAATTCAGGTCAAGGCAAAGCAGAAGGGAAAAAAAGCTAATGTTTCAAAATCATCATTTTACACTAGTTTAAAAGCCTGAGTGATGAGCGAAATACATCATATTTCCACTCAAGTCTTGTGCCGACTGAACAGAAAGATGGGTTTGTGAGCCTTTCTCATGTTACTTATCTAAAACAAAATCCAAACCAAAACAGAACTCAGAAACATGTATCTCCCAATATTTGAGGGAGCACTGTTGTGGGAGGTGAGCAAACAGAGACTGTGTTTCTTCCTGAACCCAAGCTCACTTTGTCCAGGCATTTCTCAACTTGGAGAAGAGCCAGCCTTCAGCTGGAAGTGACACAGACCCATTAGTGCCATTGAAAAATGTACTATGGACACCGGGGATATGTCTGCATCATCAAGCTCACAGCTCTCCTGGGCACAGCTCTAGGATAGTTCACTCCAGGGACTGCTCTCTATAAATGTCATGGCTAAAACCGCAGCAGCTTTGGATGTGTCCCTTCCAATGACATTCATTCATTCATTCCATGCCTTCAGTCTGCACTCAACACCATGAAGCCATGAAAATATGCTTGGGTGACTACAACACCCTGTCCATCTCCTTGGTGGCCTGTGTCCTCACATCTTTTTGAGCCACAATTTCCACACGTGAAAAAATAATAAGGCTATCAAGGTTCCTATAGGAGGCAAAGGAGATGTGGGCCACGTACATTGAAGTGTGGATGTCTGTAGTTCATCCGGAAGAATAGCAGTTTGAGCATATGGACAAAGCTCACACTATAACCTCCAGCTCGGAACAGGGATGGGTCTGTGGAATGGGTGATGTTTGCATTGTGGATGCCGCTAGTAATGGCGTCAATGACTGCATTTCTCCTATACCAGACCCTTGTTGCCACTTCAGACTGCAAGGCTGAAAAAATAAATGACAGAGGTCTAGAGAGCACTTAACTCATACAAGCTTGGGGTCATTGGTATCTCTCCAGCTATAATGTCATCAGAACAGAACAGTAGGAAGTGCTACAGGACTATGTTGAATGAAAGACAGGGGGAAGAAGAGGGATGGAGCCAAGCCATGAGAAGTGTTCCTGAAGGGTACAGAGATCGAATGAACAAGGCCAAGCTGTAAAAGCTAAAGAACCACACAATACAGGGAATGCAAAAGGCTGGCCTGCAAATATTTGTGTGCCTGCAGCCACATCTTTGTCCCACCTCCAATCCCTTTTGCAGACAGATTATTTTGTCTGTCTGCATCTCCTTTATGCAGTGCCTTTTCTGCTTCACCTGAAATCAGCTTATGGGTAAGACCGTCTTTCTGCTTTGGTTTCTCCATTTGGAAAGTGATTTCATTTTCTTAACATTTTCTGAGTCCCAAATGAATGCCTGCGTCTGCCAGTACAGCCTTGACACCAGGAATAGACAAGATTCTGGCATGGTTTGAGTCATGGAAAATAGGAGTCAGAGACTACTAAAAGGTGAGATGAAATGAAGGGGAAAAGGTAAAAGAACAACTGAGACAAGGTTAAGATGTGACTGCAGCATGTTTAGCTTGAAAGCAGCTTCCTCAGGCATTGCTGACAGCAAGGAGTTTTGCAGAGTTGTAACTTTGCTCCTCCAATAGGCTTTGCAGTCTGGCTTTTCTCTGCACTCTCCTGCAAGCACTACCCAAACAAGTTAGCTGGAATTAGCGCAGAAGTATCCACACACATTATAGTCATACCTTGTTCTGCCCTAAGTCACAGGAATGGAAAATATCTAGAGCTTCTTCCTGGAATGAGAAAAATAGCCTTCCCCAGTTCATTAAGGTCAGAACACTGCTGGAAGCTTGAAGAAGCAGGAAGTTTTAACTTTGGAACTTCTTTATACAAGGGAAAAGAATTCTTTGTGTTTGGCTGAAGAACAACAAAAGTCTTTGCTTTAATAGCATTCTAATAATATGTAATATTATATACATTTGGCTAGCAAAATGCAGCACTAATTGCTTTTGTGTAGCACTTGAGACAAACATAAGGAAGGAAGTCCAGTGTTTGGCCAAATGTGCAATTAGCTGCCACCCTGAAGCAGGGTTTGAGAGCAGTGTATTATCTTTTCAGGATTAAAGAAGTGGCAGTTAAAAATAGGAAGACATAATTAAAAAATAATAATAATAATATTTGTGTTGAAATTCCTCACACAACACAAATCATTGTGCCTCCAAGACCTAAAGGAGCAGGGATGTGAGAACAGCAAAGCATCTGAGCTTGTCTTAAATCAGGCTGGATCCTACGGGCAAAACTGTGTGACCACATGAAGTCACACGGGGCTAATCCAGGCAGAACTGCCTCCTTTAAGTAATTTCCATGACAGTGAATTCGTAAGTGCAACCATTCTCTTTGTTGCCTTTCAAGTCTATTGTAATAATCCTGGAGGCTTCAGTAACATTTGACTTTGGTTCTCATTTGAATCCACGAGCAATTTTGCCATCAGCCTTGGTGTAAACAAGATCAGGATCTAAATCACTGGGGGAGTTTTTCAGCCAATATAAATTGCCTTCATTACAAGATAGGGCTGCAGCAATTTCACTTTCAAGCTGCAACAATTTACACCATAGAGTTACGGCAATTCTGCCTTGGAGGTAGTACAAACTACCCCATGCAGCTGTGGCATTTTTTATCTGCTTAAGATCTGCCCTTTATTTTAGAGACTACCTATGCAGGTGGAGCTTGCAATCATAATGCGTTAAGCACGTCTTTCCACTCAATTGAAACCAGGTTTTTGTCACTCACATCAGCAAGGATAAAATTCAGCTCTTAATCAAATCATTGCAGAAAAACATCCATGTGAAACCATGTGTTTCAAAAGAGAAAAAAAATCAACTTTATATTATCACCTTTGAAAAATATTCTGTCCTCTATTTACTGATGTTGTGGTTATGAATAGCAAGAGGGCAAGATTTTTAAATGATTGTATACATAAAATTCTTATCTCTGGACTGTCCCTTTTGTTACCTTTATAAAAAAAAAATAAAAGGAAAACTCAAACACTCATCTGCAAAAGAAGGTTTCTGCTTGCATGAATGGAAAGCTGGCGTTGGAAAACATTTCACTGAATAGGATATTTACAAACATGATGCAACTCAGACAAGCTTGTCTTTGTATCTTGGCAAAGATAAGTTTAAAAAAATATCCATGTACACAAGTGCACATACATATGAACACACATACATATAGTATGTTGGGCTTAAAGATTTATTGTTCCAGAAAACTTACTGAAAGAGATTATGTGTCTCATCATGTTTCTGTCTAAAAATAGAGCATTTTTATGTGTTTTTTATTAGCTTGTTTTAGGATTATCTTAATCCTGTCCAAAATATTTTACCACTTCCCCATAGTCCAATTTACAACGGTAATCTGTTTATGAAGGTTAATGTTAGAATAACTGTAAATATCTTTCCAACAGAAACCAAACAATAAAAACAAAAACTGCAGCTTAGGGGAGATTTGGTTTGCAGTCTGCAGAAAACCACGCTCAGTTAAGCAAACCCTGCAATGGATAGCACTCCACATCACGCCACTGAACCATGGGAAGCTGCAAAGATTGGGATAAATCCAAAGAAACTTCTGTTTGCTGGGAAAATCCTGCCCTCACTTCATTTTCATGTGGTTGCATGGGTATAACTTAGGATCGTTTGGATCCCTATGTGGCTTTCCACATAAATGTAGTCGCTTATCTTAAAGATGAAAATAACCCATATTATTTTTTATTTTCTTTGGAGGAGATTTTGTTGAACTTTTTTTGAAATTATTCTAGTAAGGTTCCTATTTCATTAGTCTGAGGGAGTCTCCCGAGTCTATGTGTAGATCAGGCAATGGATACGGTTATGGATACAGGTACTTTATGTTGTACCAAGGTGTCCATGTCCCCTCCTGCCCCAATCAGAGATAGGAAGGAGTGTGTTACATCCCCTCATTTAATCCACATACAAGGATTTCCTTCATGTGCAAACTGTTAAGCTGAAGAGATCTGCATGTAGCTGGGACTCATGTCAGTACAGAATCACATCACAGCTAAGACATCTCCAAGCATTCTAGATTAGATGTAACTTGCGCATCTTGCAGAGACAGACTCTCACATAAAAATATGGTTAAAATAAATTAATTTGGTAAATAACAAAACAAGAAACTTTACCTATTTCTAAGTGCAAGGCTTGTAATGGGAAGTGAGTTAATTCTAAATTGCCCAATTTAAGAGTGAGCAAATTCCGTTTACCTGGCTGTATACTGAATTCCAGGAAAGATGTTTTTTCAGTGAATCCAATAAATATGACCTCTCAGCAGTAAGTATTAAGCCATGAACAAGTACAGACACGTGCATTCTTGTTTAATTCAAGTGCATGACTGATTTCACACAATGAATTGCTTTGTCCTGCTTATTGCCCAGCTTCCAGCCACTTGGTATAACAGTGCAAGGAGCAGAGGTAGCTGGATAGAACAGAATGGGGAAAAAGCGTTTTTTCTTATGGATTCTTCTGATTGTTTTTCAGGATTAGTCTTTGAGTTCCAATTTTCGTCTTAAGGAAAAATTAATCTTCATCTTAAGGAAAATAATGCCTCCTATTTATTTCCATCAAAACTACAGGAGATACAAGGAGCACAATAACATTAAATGATAGAGCAAATTCTCAGCTACAAAACACTGCTTTTTGACATAGTCACCACCATTAGCCTATTTGCATGGATAAGCTGACTGACATGTTCTTCATTTCATGGTGTGACAGCTGTGCATGGCTGTCCAGAACGTGACTTGTCACTGTACTCACATCCACTGTTTCGTCTCCATAACTGCTCAGCAAACATCAATGAATGTCAATAGGTGCCACTTTTTCTGCCTGGAGGAATTCATTGACATGCCTTTGCATCATCCATACTTCCATGTCAGATGTCATTTTGCCAGAGTGCCCCTCTGCTGCCATCTGTTGCACAGCAACAAAATGTAATGGAATATTGGTGGGAAGGTTCAACCTTTGCTGCCATACCACCAAAATCCTCCTCTGATGTCATGAGCCAACATAATAAAATAAGAGGCATTACTTTCAGAGCAGCCCTCAAACATTTTACAAATTTGTTTTGCTACAGTCCTGAGTCTACATAAATGATGCACACTCAGTATAAGATACAAGTGGGTTTTTTTTGGCCTGATATGTGCTGTAATAAAACCAACAGAAAATTAGCCATCATAATTTTCTCAACAGTGGAATAAAATCTTCCCAAATAGGAAGAATTAAAAATACACTTGGTCAGGGAAAAGGATGAGAGATGAAGGAGGGGAAAAAAAGGTGGGCTCATTAATCTGTTCTAATAATAAATCCTTATCACTTATGCATTTCAGTTATTCCTTCAGCCTCCACATTCTATATTTAAATACATCTGCTTCACACGTGCTTTGCCAATTAGCTGGTGATATTAACTGTTCAGCACTATCTATTAGCACATGGCACTGCTGAACAGCATGAGACAAGCTTGACCAGAAGAGATAGTCATTCATGAGGCGCACATTTCTCTCTATAACTCAGAAGTAGGAAGATAGGAAAGTGGCACAGCAATTGACCTAGGTTGTACATCAAGGGTAAATAGACACAGAGTAAATTACAGACAAGTGAGACAAGCTACTAACTGTTCCTTTAGCAGCCCATAATGTCAGTAATTCTATTACAATGATTGCTAGTTATGCCATGTAGATGCCATGCAAATTTTTCATTTTTTTACTCTCTCTGTCTCTCTGTCTTTCTGCACTGTAAAATCTGTAGCACAGTGATTGAATAGATACATACAGAGGCCAGAGAGGGTCATTGTGATCATCTTGCAGAGCCACTTGCAAACCACATAAGTATGGATAATGCCTCAACAGATTCTTGCTTCGACTAGAGAGCAGCATCAAAACAAGCACTTCATCATTGTCTATCATGCCATAGAAAATGGTATTGAAATGTCTGCATGGTTTTAATCTCTTGCAGTGTGATAATGTAAAGGGTTTGTTTTTGTTTTGTTTTGTTTTGTTCTGTTTTGTTTTCCCAAATTGAGTCAGATATTGAATTAGCACTAGAATAGCAGCTATGTTTAGACTTCTGAATTAAACACTGGATATTAATTATTTATAATAAGTGCTTGGACGCCTAGACCATCCAAATCACCTACATTAAAATGTCTTAAACACAAATGTATCTCATCCTTTCCTGAGCAAAAACATCTATTCCCATCTAAAATTCTTTGGAATGTCCTGCCTGTCATTTAGTTACCTCTTAGAATTACAGAATGGTTAAGGTTGGAAGGGACCTTGAGTCCATCTGGTCCAACACTTGCTCAAGCAGGAACATGCAGAACAGGGTGCCCAGGACCATGCTCAGATGGTTTTTGAAGATCTCCAGGGAAGAGACTTCACAACCTCTAAGGAGGGTAACCTGTGCCAGTGTTCCATCATTTGCACAATACAGCAGTGATTCCTGATGTTCAGAGGGAACATCCTCTGTTCCAGTTTGTGCCCATTGACTCTTGTCCTGGCACTGGGCATCAATGAAAGAGCCTGGCTCCGTCCTCTTTTCACCCTTCTTTCAAGTAGAAATGGAAACAAACATGGAATAAGGAGGGAAAAATAAAAAAACAAATTTCTTCACAGCCCCTCTTATTCCTTGTAGGCTAACGGTTAGGCGGATTCACTGTCTTCCTCAGCTTATTCATCTAAGAACAGCCTGGCAGACAGTGATTTGATAGGATGGGTTTAGATTTAGGCTTAGTCTAGGTGAAATTGAATGACTATTTAGACAGTTAAAGCTAAAAGAAATAAAGTGATGACATATCCTTTCTCTTTTCTTTGTCTTTTGTTTCTTTGCTTACTTTGTGACACATCAGGAGATGCTTTGTGCGAAGTCAGAGCTGAAGGGCATTCTCATCGCAGCAAGTAACTATATGGCCATGCTCTGTTCAGTCTGGCTTCTATTTCCTTGTTAATTAGAGCAGAGCTGACAGCAACTGAGGAAATCCCAGGTTTCGGATAAAGACATGGAAATGTCTTTATGCTATCAGGCAGGCTATTTACCCCAAAGGGATAATTCTGTGTGATTTTAGCCTTCTGAAAGAAAGCTGCTACAGAGATATCCGTTAAAGTATAACTCTTCAATTCATAAAATAATAACTGCCTATCACAGTTGTAATACATACATATACCCATGTTTTCATTTAGTTATTTTTCAGGCCCCAAGAAATCCTAAGCCCAAAACAAGGAAAAAGCAATGGCAAAAATATTATGTGAACAATCAAATGGAAAGAAAATTAGGTTTGATTCTATAGCGAATATAAAACCAGGAACAAATTTCTGCTATTTTGCAAGTTTTTGCGGTATAATTATTGGCAGACTGTAAAGATACATGAAGTTGCTTGAAGGATTTAGCAAATGAAAAACAGACTTATTCTAGTTGTTTGAATTACTGGCATGTGGAAAGCTTGTGAAGAATTAGGAATATCAAAATTCCAAGAAGAAATGGTGATGCCTTCTGATGACACCAAAGTGCTTGTTTACAAATAGATGAATCTAGGTTGCTCAAACACAGGCACCTGGGCACTTTGGAAACTCTGGAGGAGCTAAGAGCTATCAATGACATGCTATAGGATTTATAAGAGACCTGCAACCCTGCAGTCAAAGCAGCTGCTAGTATTGCAAGATATCGTATGTGCTCAAAATGTCTGTGTTTAGGCTAATGAATATACTCAGTACGTCAAAACAAGAAGACAGCCATTATATAATCACAGAATATCCTGAATTGGATGGGACCCAAAAGAATCTTTGAGTCCAAGCTCTGGCTCCACACTGAACATCTCAAAATTCAAACACTATGTCTGCGAGCATTATCCAAATGCTTCTTGAGCTCTGGCAGGTTCAGTGCTGTGATCACTGCCCTGTGGAGGCTGTCCCATCCTCTTGGTGAGGAACTTTTTCTTAATATCCAATCTGAATTATTTGGAATTAACATCTATTCCACATAAGTAGCTGGCATGATGTGCAATGGTAAAAGTTAATAGTTTCATTTAGCCATGCAGCATTAGAGATTCTGCATTACCCATCACTCTATATCCAATAGAAAGTGAAGCTGTGTTTGAAAGTGGAGGCCTGTTGCATGCTCTAAATGATGCTCCCAGGAATCCTTTTTTATCCTGTTGGCCACAAACGAATACAAGCAAGTTCTGAGAGAGATGGCTGTGGTCAGACTGGAAGTATATGCAGTTATAATTTGTGAAAAAAAGAGAGATCAACTGGGAATATGAAGGATCCAACATGAGAGGTGATTTTACCTAATTTCCTGACATCCTCTATAACAGGGGCTCACCACAGACAAGAATAAGTCTATATCTAGGTAAAAAATGCATAGATTACCTCAAATGAGGTTTGTGGCAGAGATCGGTACAAAAAAATGCTGTTGTTTGGTACACTCAGAGAATGTGGACGCTTTGAAAGTGACAAGTGCTTGGAATAAAGCGGAAAATTTATGTCAAAAATGAAATCAGAACCATAGTCTCTTAAATGAGAGAAAATCTGTGCTTTGGTCTCAGACAACTTGATCTGCTTTGCTCTCTGGGAAAGAACTCAGTACTAAACCTAGTCTGAAGCCCATGGAAATGAAAGGATCACACAGTAGGCCTCTACTGCTCATTTTCCCCTGATCAGCAGTTCCAAGTTATGCTTAGGTTTGGAGGTAGAAATCAATTAACTAGATCTGTCATGAAGTACCTGAGACTGATGACTTGTTGCTGCTGCACTGGAGATGAGGTTGAGTAATCTAATGGAAACCTACACCAGCTGGGACGTGTTGTGACCGGTCACGTTATGCAACCTGATAAGCCGACATGACTCTCACTCTAGATAAGCATGTGTCTTCAGGCTCTGGATGAGAAGATAGGTGAAAAGTCTCCAAGAATCTTTGGACCTATACTAGTGGGATGCAACACATGCCCTCATCTTCTCAGTTGTTCATCTTATGACTGGAGGAGATTTTAAGACAAATTTGAGCATTGTACAGGATGAAGTCCAAGTTTATTTGTAATTATCCATTTCCACTCTGTTTTAAAAAACTGCCTGAATTAATACTATTAAAACATAACTTCTTAACACATTTTATTTGAAAATCTTTGCCATGCTTATATTCTTAACAATGCTTTTTTAACTGTTCTTTGTAAAAGTGTTATTCATTATTACTGGGGATAACACCAATGGTTAATCCCTTTGTGATCCTTCTTATGGGGACTGTGGGAATGATAATTAAGCTGCTTTGCACTGAGCACACCTGTGAAGCAGGTAAACTTTTATTAGCTCATTTTAAAAAAATTAATTAAAAAAATGTTTGTTGTGTTGTGTGTACCTTTCCTTTTCCTTGAAGGCACGGAGAGATGAAGCAACCGTGATCCATATTATGAAATTAGAATGCAATTATTGCTTTAAATAAAACAAAGCCCAGCCTCGCACAAAAGGTGTGGAAACTCAAATTGCTAAATGATCCAATCGTAGTCACACTTGGTAATCAGCCTCAATGTCTTTTTGGCAAGACATTGCTATGAATTATGATGGGAAAATTAAAAGACATGTCCTGTCCCATGCCGTTGCCATGTAAACGTATGCTTCATGTGGAGATATAAACACTGGGAAGATCTTGAGTTACGCTGTCTGTGAGTAATTGCCATCTCTATGAGCAGGCTGTTTGGAGTTGTAAGAAATAGGAAAATTATGCCTTTTGTTCAAGATTTGACAATGCAAAAGAGCCCTGCCAGACCTGTCTTGTTTAATCATGTTAGCTCAGCAGCAAAACGAACAGCTTCTTTTAAAGGGAACTTTGAGTTCCTGTAGGAGGAGGTTGTAATTCAGTGCATGCTTGCTCATAAGCTTTTTGCACTGTTATGCTGCTAGCATGAAGAGCCTTGAAGGGATTCCAGGCTGCATCGTTTCAAGGAGAAGGCGGTCTTCTAGTCGTCATGTTTCCAAGACACCCACATGTGCCTTTTCACAAAGTCAGGGTATTAGCCTTGCTACAATTATCTTTTGTGCCAGGGGATGTATGTACTCTCATGGAAGATCATCCTCAGACTGAAGAAATGCAAAGAAATATTGCCATCTCCACAGGACACTTGGGAATGTGAGACACAGAGATGTACTAGAGCAGATACATGGCAGGGACCCAAGGCAAACCAATGTAGGTTGTGGTGGTTGGCTCGGTGGATATTTACCCTGAACCCTGCCCTTCTGCCACCCCCAGCCAGGTGATCTTCCCTGTACATACACCTCCTCTAGTGTGTGCCAGCAAACACCCGTGTGTCAGCACATCCAGGGTATAGGGAGTGTATGCAATAATGAAGAAAAGTGGACCAAAGCAATACAATCTGGATCAGAAAACAAGGATTGGGCAATTAATATATAAAAATGTATATATATGTATATAAACTGAAAAAAAGAAAAGGAGGCCCTATCTTCTCCAAAGCAGCTGTAGACAATTATGTTCTTTCACCTTCATCTGCATAGTTCAGTTTTCAAACCTATCCAGATACTGATTGGGATTGTGGTTTTCAGATATAATTGTGTGAGAGGGAGAAGGTATGGTACCTGAAGTTTACTCAAACTTCTCTCTCTGACCCTACCACTTCGTTGCAGTCCTTGACAGAACAGATGATCAGGAAGGAGAAGATTCAGGTGCATTTGGCACTGTTTGCTATCTCTGCTCCCTAGAAAAAGAAAAGAAAGAAATTCACCAAATCAGCTTGCTACAGCCTCTGCTACCCATAGACCCATAGACATAGATTAAGAAAGAGTCTGTCAGAGAGGGAAGTTCTCTCGAGTTTCTGCTAATGGATGCCTTACTTGCCACATAGCTCATGCCATAGCACAGTCTTAAGTCCAGTTTGCAGGTGAGCATATCCTTCAAGGAAAAAGTATCCAGTCCTTATTATTAAGTGCTCAGCAATAAAGAATAAGCATCTTTGGTATCTTCAGTTTACTGTTCTGATTATTAAATATGTTCATGGTTAATGCTTACTTTTTTTCCATCCGAATATTTCTGGCTCTCATTTTTTTTTATTGTATTCTTTTCAGACTGCTGGCCTAAGAAAACTATCATCATATGTGTCTTTGTCATGTAGGTGTATACAAGCTAAAATCAAATCATTTCTCAGCCTTTTCTTTGATAAAGCTGAAAAATGGAGTTTGTCAAGCCCTTCATGCCAATGCAAGTTTATATTTCAATATTTCATCATTCCCCTGACCAGCCAAGGTGTGAACAAAGGACTCATACCTAAAAGGAAAAATCATACCCATAATGAATATACACCCATAGATTAAAAACCTCTTAGCCCATGATGCACCCTGAACAATGAAAAGCAATATGAGTGTTATGACTCCTTTCTCCTCCACTGTGTTTCCCATTAGCACTCACTAATGTACTTTATGTCACATATTTTGTCATAAAGGGGAGGTTATCTACATTCTTTCCATTAAAGCAACATCCAGCCTTATGTGTTTTCCACAGTGGTTAATGCCTGTTCAGGACACTCCATTGACTGAGTCCTGCACATCAAGACAAGGTGCTGCTCGTGGCCTTGCTGTCCATGGGCAATGTCCTCAGAGCTCAAACAGGAAAAAACAAAATACATCTATCTGTAGATTTCTTGTTTCAATGCTGTCTTTTATGATCCCTCTCTACCCTTCTTCATGTTCTGGTTCTGCTGGGCTTTATTTGCTTGTTGTCTTTTTAATATTGTCTGGTTTTTCTTCAAGATTGAAATAGAATGTTCAAAGCAAAATGATCCAAGTCTTTGAGTCACGACTCAAGCTTGTTCTGATTACTAGAACAAGACTGATCTGCCAAATGTTGTTAAGAGAATCTAAATAACACAAATTCCGCTTTAAAACTAACAAGGAGTAAGGAAGAATCCCACCAGCTCTCTTATACTATCTCAATAATCCTGTCAGGTTTGCCTATGGACTTTCACATGTCATCAATCTCATTGCATCCACTTAGTATTAAATCGGATAGGTCAAAACATCATGAAATGAAGCTTGCTTATCCTGGTGGGAGAGACCCACCCAGAACTAATGAGATGCAGAGTGTTGAATGAGTTATAAATTATACACACAGCAAAATCAAAACTATACACAGTGCTCTTGATTAATTTCTGCAATAGAAACAGAAGGTGTTGAGGAACTAGAACATTCCTGACAATGGGATGCCAAATTTTTGGGAACTCTTTGCAAAAAGTGCACAAGATCTTTGCTTGGTGTTCTACATTGGGCACTGAAAAATGCACAGGCTCTGTACTGCCTATTCAAGAGCAATCTGTATGACCACTATTTTCAACACGCAAAGAGAGAATCAGAGAAACTCCAGCCCGGTGGGTTTTGCATGTCCAAAGAATAGATCTAATTATGTTTTTGACGAGTTCTGTCTGATCAGACAGCTTGTGTTTTTGTTTTTGTTTTTTTTTAAGCAAGAATACAATTCACTAAGATGTTACTTAGGTACAGGCACTTCACTGAAGTCTATGAGATACCTTCATAGTCACTGTGCAAAATGATAATTTGATTGCCTGGGGTAGACCAAACTCAAGATACTAGCTCAATTCTTTGATTTTTGTAAGAAACTGCTTTCTTGACTGTTAGAATGTATGTGACCTTCCCATGAGTACATTATCTACAATTTAAAAGGCGAATTTTAAAAAGCTGAATGATGTTTAGGCTTTTGTGGGCAATCTGTTTACTTATTTACCTAATGCCTGTTGCAGCAAGTCTCTAATCTTCTATGTTTTCCTTTTCTTTTTACCTAATGCAACTGTCCTCTATTTGATAGGTAGATTTGTTAATGAAGCCTATTATAATATGGTCCAGCACTTTCTGCCATCTGTAATTATCTGTAATTTTCAAATTTCAACTGAGAAGGCCAGAAGGAGTTACTGAGGAGTTATTTAAGCAGGTACGATAGCAGCTTTAGTTTGGTGTATGTTGTTTATTTTAGCCCACTACACTCAAATGAACAAGAATCATTGCTATGGCTAAGTTTAAGCTGAACTGAAATGGCAGAGAAGTAGGTGGTTTCAGGCTGCTGTTGTGGAGTCTGCAGACTCCCTGTTATTTCTACAGTGTCCTCAGTGAGTTCAGACAGAGCAAGCAGCAGAGACCTATGTGTGCCATCTGTGAGTGCCATCACACACGGATGTTTGTGTAGGCTCCACCAACAGTGCAGTCTGGATCTCAATTGACAAGAAGGGGAGCTCAGATTCTTACTTTGCCTGGAGACACCTGCACACCAAAACCTAAAAATAGATGCCTTCATGTGTGAGCTGAAATGTACTCTCACCTACCCTCCCAAAGGTGGGTGAGAAGAAACCCATTTCAATACTCCAAACCATATAAATTCTGAAAAATCAGCAGATTCTGAGAGAAAAAAAATATTTTTTGCTGGATTATTTCCAACATTTAGCAAGGAGAATCAAGGAAAAGCCCAGGAGGAAGCTAATCATTCTGTCATCATCAGATAATAAATAATGGTGGAGGGGACCACCTAAGAACAATGAAGATAAAACACAATTTTGAGTAGATCAAAAAGCAAGCATCTGCCAATCTGCAATATGAATGAGGGAAAAATACTTTTTGATTGTAATACATGTACAAACAGGGGCTGGAAGACTGAGTGGAGATGCATGTGGATGCACGTAAGTGACCAAAGCTCCAGTGGTACCACTCTAGAATATCCAAAACAAATCTACGCAGTAGGAAGATTACGTTGCGATCTGCAGCATTCTGATGTAGGTATACAACTTAAGGGCCAGATTTGGCTTATTTAATATTTCCATCTTATGTCTTCCACTATAATAATTAAGTGAGGAAAAGCAATTTATATGTCACTCTATTAAAGTCATTCCTTCTTATTCATTACTGGTTTAATAGACCAGCTTGCTTTGGAAAATTTGAACAAAGGCCAGTGGAAAAAGGAGAGACATCATGGCTATTTCTTGTTTTGGCAGTCAGATGTATCATATCAATAGGATCAATACATGCACTAACTAAATTCCGTAAAGGATTCGGCTTTGTTGTTCCTACAGAAACTGTAAAAGTTTTGACCGAGATATGTGGGTCCTTTTTCCCCATGCACGGTGAGGGGCATATAGGAGATAATCTTTTTGTCAGAACAATCTACTGAGAAAAGTTAAAAAAAAAAAAAAAAATTTGAGAGAAAAATAAAAAAAAAAAAAAAAAAAAAAAGAAGAGGAAGAAGAGAACAGCCTAATTTCCTGTAGGAAAAGTGAGATGCGTAAAAAAAGCAAAAAGCAAAAACTGGATTAGTGCCTAACTGCAAGTGCCCACGGTCTGGCTCCCAAGAAGCTGCAATATATTGTAACAGAGTTCGTTACACACTATGGCTACTCTGGGATACAGTCTGCTCATTTTTAATGAGTGAGAGTTCATTTCAATGTTGGTATGCCTTCACTTCAATGGTTCTTCCTAAATCTCTATTGCTTTCACTTCTACATTCTTTCATTTGTTAATTCCTTCTTTGATATTCCTATTCAGAGGCACTTTGGCCAGATATTAAATTATCCACTGCTGTATTTTTTGTGTTTATATTTGGTTGTTTCGTTTTGTTTTTCGGCGTGGATTTTCAGTTGTTAAGGTGATATCTTCAATTTGGTAAGTAGTAAATTGTTCACTAATTTTTTCCTTTCCTGGATTGTCTGTATAAATTTTACTCGCTGAAGCGTGGTTTTCATTCATCCCAAATTTTTGAAATCCCCCTGAGCATATGGACAGTAAAACTTTTGTTTCATTTTGGAATGGCATTAATAAAAAATTTAAACTTGAGGTGAGGTTTTGATGGGTGCCCAGTTTCTCGGCAGATTTACATATCTCAGTATAAAGCTCTTACTTCCTGATGTTACCAACAAACATATTCTTTATGTCTAGAAGTTAATTCAATTAATTCATTGTACCAGAGAAATTAAATCAAATGTGTCACCTTAAAATAAGATTGCTTTCCAATCTGTATCCTAAAATAAAGTACTGTTTTAGATGAAGAAGGAACACCCAGTGGAATTCTTTGAGTAAAAAGGAAATCATAACAGAAGAAAAGGTTGAGTCCCCAAAATTACATTCTTCTTCAATTCCTAGAGGAAGGGTAGGGAGGAAAGACAGAGTTCACCCAAGGAATTCTGATGTCTGACTAGTGTGTGAACGTTTGTACTAGTGGAAAAATACATGATTTCTGAACTAAGCTCAGCATGGGTCCCAACATGTGAATTGCATCCTAACACACTCTGTTAATACAGGCTATTTGTACAGGAGACACACACCTGCTTTTTAAAATTTCTGATTCACAAAAGAAAAAAAGGCGTCAGCAGTAGTCATAAATCCATCATTCTGGTAGCCAGCAAGCTCTTCAACTTCCTTGGCGTTGTGGCAGAAGGATGAGAAAAAGAAAAACACTACATGCCAACATTTTTTTATTATTATTATGCACTCCCTCTGGCAGTACAATGGCAGCTGTAGGGTCCATGGAGCCATGACGCGATCTCAAAGCAAGCTTGTCCAGTTTCCCAAGATGATGTCTCAAGAGGTGGCCTCCTCACCAGGCAGATCACCAGTTACAAGCTGTAAGCAGCAACGGCACTAAGTACGCAGAGACTCTGCATGGCTAAATTCATAGTTATAAAATGGAAGTTCACACTCCACAGCATTGAAAATGTCCATTCTGCTGAAAATGCATATGCAAGAAGTGGTTGAAAATCTCATCATTTTGGTGGCTGTGGACCTCCACGTAGATTGAAATGGCAAAAGTCATGAAATGAGAAGTAGTATGTGATATCATCCCCTGTTTTCGCTAAAACATTTAAAAATGAGCAGTAAAAAAGCCATTCTTGTTTCTGGCTATTACAGACTTCCACTTTGGCCGCACACTACTTACAGGGAGGATTCTTCCAACCTTAGTTCTTCTAGATTCACTGTCTACAACTGAGTTGCTCTTTTGATTGGGTGAGAAGAAAGGTTTCTCCAGGCAGAATTTGTTGTAATTCGCTTCATTCGTAGCCACTCCACTAAAGACTGAATCAATTGCCTGTTGATGAATCAGTTGCCAGTTGCTGTTGCCTCCTCTCTAGTGAAAAGAGAACAGACAGGCTTCAAGCTTAAAAACCTACTTTTTTAGTTTTGATAATCCCAGCCATAACTCGCTGGTAACTCCATTCTCATTTCTTACTTGTATAATGATATATCTTTTCTCCCATGCTTATCAATCTTATTTATTTAATTTGTAAAAATGTATGTGAGAAGATTCTAGTCTGATTATCTTGTAGATAAACACGACATCTTAGATGTCTAAGTTAAGGTAAATGTGCTTCATTTATTACATCTTCATAAAAAAGTGCAACAAGTCTCTAATCTCAACTGTAAACAGTAATAACAAATGTTATTATTATAGCAAGTAACCGTAAGCTTAATTATGCACAGAGACATCTATGCTTTAAGCTAGTCCTGCAGTCAAAGTGATGATAAGCAATAGTCCTTATCAACACCGTCAACACCCTTTCTAAACATTTAGATTCTGCCAGCAATAAATAGGGATTTTCAAGCTTTAGAGCTGCAATCCCTCACTCCAACTTCAGTATTTATTATTATTATTATTTCTATTATCCTGAATTACCATGCAGATAGAAAAGGGAGGAGGGATGAATTGTTTCTGAAAGCCTGTCTCTTATGCCTAGGCAAGATATTGATGTGTAGACCCAGACAGGAAATTTCATGGAATTCAAAGGAAGGATGAAAGACTGTCTCTTCCCTGCTGGTATTTGAACTCACATTTTCTGCAAGTTTGGGTGTTTCTAAAGATACATTCAGAGCACTAACACATTACTTGCAGCTGCCACTTAATTGATTTAACTATATTTAATTAAAATCTGTCACAAGAACAGAGAGTTTGAAGAGTGAGTTAAAATTACATTTCAGCCCACCTGAAATGATGAGGCTCAGAATATAAACTGAATCACACCACTGATTTGGAAAGTATTTTAGAAGGTAGATCCAGAACCTTTCTAGAGACATCCAAGAGGATATAATTGCCCGTCTGTCAGCATTACCTGTGGATCTTTACCTATCGGAAAGGTCACGGGCAAATGTCTTTAGGCATTTTGGGAGGGAGTGGGCTGAAGAGGGCAGAGTTAAAAATCCTGTAGAAGGGCCTGTATTATTTGTTTTGTAGAACTGAACTGAAATGGCAAGAATAGTGTGCATAGCTGAATGAAATGTCCACATTTAAAACATGATTGCATGCGCTTTAAAACTCATATACCGTTTCCCCATCCATATCTTCAAAAACATCCAAGCTCTTTGGGAGTTGTTTTTTTTCTTGGCATCAATTCTTTCACTGCAGCTGCCCATCCATTTCTCTCGTCTCAGGACAGACACTGTTGTCACTAGATCAATTACCAGCATTCATTTTTTCTCTTGCTATGACCCAATGGACTCCTTGTTCTCCTTCTGTTGACAGCTGGAGAAGGCTCCAGCCAAACTGGCCGCTAGCTACTGACCCCTCCACAGACAACCTTATTAGGGTAATTGCAAGGCTGGAAGCAGCCGAGACTGGGGCCCAATTACACCTGTCCTTGTCCAATTCATCCAGGGCTTAAATTACTTGGATGGGTCAAGGATGGTAGTGTGCTCAGGTGAACAAAAGGTTTCCTTCTATTCTTATGCCTTTCAGAGACAGACATTCTTAATTAGGCTTGTCATTGGGACATAATAAGGCTGATTTCTTTAAATGACATCTCTCTTCTTTAGGGAAACTGATGCGTTGTCTTACCAAACACCACCACTGAGAAGCTTATGTATTTAGAGTAAAAAGCAGTATTTGGGGTTTCCTGTTCAGGTGGTTATTTTCTAGTGTGGAACAAAAAGAAGTCAGTGCTTGGTGTGCATTATGCGCTCTTGTGCATTCCAATGGTTAATTATGGTGGTGATAAAAACATGAAAGTGTTTCATAAGGATTTCCCATAACAATGGTACGGTTCTGAGTCCATTAGTTCGATTTTGTTTGAAGAAAATTGTCATTCAAAGTGCTGAATTGAGCTATAATATTGAATTATGGACCAAAAAACCTTAAAAATAAGAAGACTAAAAGTTGAGCTTACAATCCTTAATTGTCTTAATGAAGGACTTCCTTGCCAAAGTTAGGAGCACTGTTATACCTGGTAAAGGCAATATCCTTAGCACTTTAGAAGAGCACTCCTGTGTTCAATACAGATTCCAAAATAGATTTATTAATCTACCTTTTAGATTCTCTCACTGAAAAATCTTGGTAAATTACAGATGTATGTATGGATGCATATCTATCTCAATATATCTACACATCTAACAACAAAAAAATCTGTATTTATCGTGACAATAAATTACAGAATTTTAAAGATAAAAAGTCCAAACAGAATAAATACACATTTTTCTACTCATTCTGCAAAATTAAGAGATTATTTCTACTTATTTTCAGTGTGCTTTACAGAGCTGCTTAAATGAATTATTAAAGAAATCATGAAAATGGGAAAGAAAATATGATTTTTAGAGAAAATGGCAGTAGTAAAAGAGGAAGTAACTTCATTTATTGCATTTTCCTTGGATGTTTTATAGGACCTGTAATAAAAAGTGATTCTAAACCATTTAATGATGCATTTACTTCCTAAAAATCTGTTTTTAATTCATGTCAAATCAGGTTTCAGGAAAGCAAGTACAAAACAATAATTCAACAAAAGCTGTTTATAGATGTTGATAAAAATCATGACAAAATCTGCAAATAAAATTTGAGTACTGACTCCTTTACTAAAGTCTTTCTTGATTTTCTAAAATCATTTTCCGATGAGAACAAAAATGACACAATTTGTGCCAATCTTTCCTACTCTAATGTTTTGTTGTTGTTATTTTCACAAATCTGTCATTGTCTGGAGTCACAATTTCCAAATTTGCTTTTAACATTGCTGGAAAAAGCTACTTGGCAAGGAATGTTATTACAAATATTTTATTTTGATCATTCATTATTTTTTCTCTGTCATTTCTTTACAAAAAAATAAGAGACTAGGAATGCACTTTAAGGAGTTGCATATTGTATGGGAATTTAGAATAGAATAGAATAGAATAGAATAGAATAGAATAGAATAGAATAGAATAGAATAGAATAGAATAGAATAGAGTAGAGTAGAGTAGAGTAGAGTAGAGTAGAGTAGTCCTAAACTGGTCTTTCAACAATGTAGCTAAAATGACAAAATGACCATCTTTGGACAACAAACTGCACAGCAGAAGTCTCCTTTTATAATTATCTGTTGATACGTCTGGCACCAAGTATGAAATAGTTCAAACATAAATCTGAGGCATACAGTTTCCTATTGCAACCAACTTTTGATAAAAAGAGTGACTACTTATGTGGAATAGTCTTATATGTGCTTTTCTAGACCAGATCTGTACTGGTAATACTTCCTCATGTTGAAGTCACTATATCTGCAAAGACTGTATCAGGATCAACAGCAAAAGGCCCCCTCTTTCAACACGCTTAAATAAAACAAAACTTATAATTTCACAGGGAAGACTCCTAAGAGTTGCAAGAAAATTAGACGGAGTGAACTGTTTTTATCCCATTTCTAGCAATCTGATTCTGTGCTAGGCTGCATCACAGTGCATTGGGATTGCTTCCAGTTTATTCACATTTCTTTGCATTGTTTGATCAGATCTGGCCCTCAGTATTAATAAGTGCTATTTTCCATGACATTGCGTGTTTCGCCTTGTGGAAATTGGTTATGAAACCATCTTGCATTACTCATCCAAATAATAAACTCATTTAAAACTCTTAGGTTGGAATCCATCTGCCCTAAAAAGGCACTTTGAAAGGAAGGGACTCCTCATGTTCTAAGACATGGTTTAAAAATAGGTGAAAACAATTTACAGTTACTATCTGGATGTACATATTTTGTCAATATTAATGACGAAAATAAGGTAAAATTAATCCTGCCCAACAAAGTTGAAAAAAAAAAAGAAATATAGTAAAAACAAAAATACATTATTGGAAACACAGCGTGAGCTCTCATGTTCCTTCTGGGCTGAAAATTCATCTACATGTAGTCCCAATGCGTCACTTATGGTCTCATCATCTAGTTGCAACAACAGAACTGTGCATTGCTTGCTGCTTTAACTTGAAGCTACCTTTCTGGAAAAACTATTATAAAAACATCTATATTTAAGATTAAAAGATATAGCCTCATAAGACACCACAGGATATTAAGTTATAATGACTTTTCACCTTTTAGCCAAGGACCTAAGTACATTTACAAACACTGTAAATGTCATTGCTGTTTTCAGCAAGCCATTGGGAACCACAGCAGACATTTCCTTATTCTCTCCAGAGACTTTCTAATTTTCGCTGCCTTTCCACAGTACTCAGCACACACAGTGAGCAACAGAAGCTCTGTACACAGAATGAAAAAGCAGAGGGAAAAGAAGAGAAATTAATCTTAATGACACCCACACGAAAATGATGAGATGAAAGACAAAGGTTTTGCTCCTGCTCATTTATGAGACCAAGGAACTTAGATTTTGATTACCTCCTTTTCCCCTGTTATTTTGAAAATTATCTAGATTTTTTTCATGTACAACCCTTGCATAAGACACAGAATTTTTAAATCCTCATGAATAGATGATGCCCTCTATTGCAAAAATTCTCATTTGAGATTCAGTACATGTGGTATGCTACCACTGCTTTGCATAACTTAAAAAAGAACAGTAATTCTGGGTCTCCACATCACTGCTGATTATTAGGCTACCAAGGCACTTTTGTCCCTAAGACCAACAAGATGTCAGTGTACATAGAATACAGGTTAGGTGAAAAAAAAGATAAGGAAAAATCCATCTGACAATATTTTCAAATTAGTGAATGCGTTAAAAATCAGAGAGTTTTTTCCAGAACAAGAAGAGACAATCCCAAATGTGCATCAGTAATATCACAGGTGAGTGTCCTAGCCCCTCTCTATTAGTGGGAATGAAGTCCAAATAAATAAAAGATAGATAGATAATTAGATAAATAAATAAATAAATAAGCCTTTAGAAATCATAACTCTCCATTCAGATCCTATTTTGCCAGTAATGTGATATGTGTCATCTCTTAGGTCTGTGATATATCTATCAGTGTAGTATGGAACCACCTTGTACACAGATGAGAATTTCAGTATCTGGGCCAGATCAAGACAGATTTTACCATGTTATAGTGTGTATTTCAATTTGTACTGGCGTAACTGAGATCAGAATCAGCCATGTGAGTATGGAAGTGAACATAACTCTGCTTCCCATTTAAAATAGCTTTCTCAAGTGGGATTAAGGGATTAGGTTTTGTGGTTGTCTTCCAGAAGCAATGTCACAGGGTGGTTTTACTATGGAAAGACCTGGTGTTTCGCCAGTGTAAAATAAAGTGTGCTGGCAACATGAATGCAAAATCATTGAGACAGAATCTCAGCTCAGCTGCAATGGCATAACCCAAGTTACATGAGCTCCAACTCTCCTGCAGCAATTGATTAAAATTAGATGTTGAACTTGTGAAATTCCCCTTTCTCTGTACTGTTTCTCTTTCAAGATTGCTGCTCCTCAGCAGAAGTTTCGGAAGCAATGTTTGAACAGCTGCAGTTCGTGTCTCAGTGTTGTGATGCAACACAATTTGAATTTAAATATATTAGGTTAATTAACCAATTTTGATTTCAGTTTCCATTGGGTCAAAATGTGTAATAGTTCAGGAGCTGCTTCACAAACTGTTAATTGTCTTATTGGGGAGTGTAAGATGGTGGACTATGAGGGAAAAAAGACAGTACTGACCTCAGCTATCCAGTTTCAAGCAGCTGCTGTATGTGGGTGAGAACCATATCTCAGTTACAGCCCATGGAGCCTGACCTCAGTGTATATGAAAATAAAAAACACATCAGACATGTTAGCGCACACTTCAATTCACCAGAGTGACTTCTTCAAAAGCCAGTAGCAACAGGAATTGCTGGCCAATTTATTTAGCATGAGCTGGAGTCCCTGATGACATTTCTAACACAGAAGTCACGTTCATCTTGAATGAGAAATTTCCTATTACATGGACAGCAAGATAACTAGATTTGGTCTAACCTGATGTCCTCTGAGCTGGAAAAGTCTTTCTGTCTCTTTTCATGTCACCACTTCTTGATGGAGGTAATTGCCTTCCTGTTTTACTTTGGATGTTTGTAGACTGAAAATCATCAAAATCATAGGTAGCAAGTTGATAAAGTCTGATCTTTATCTGAGATCAATAATACTTTCCAAGGGCATTCCCATCTCAAAAACTCCTTCAAAAATCTTAGAATTTCATCATAGTATAGATTTGGTCATAAGAACTCCCTTTGAAGTGGTTAATCACATCCGGAAATTATAGCAACCCTGCATCATAGCAATCCTACATTGCTTTTATCTATGGTCCAAAAATGATGTTTTCTTTACAATTTCTCAAAAATTTGCCATTATTTGCATGGAATTAGAGGACGAAACCATTTTTAAACCTTTCCCTAGAAGTCTGAAGACCAGGAAACTCCACATTACTAATGGAAAAGATAAGTTACAGGTCCTGGGAATCCAGACACCTACATCTGAAGTCGAAAGTTTGTGAATTAAGACTTACTGATTTTCACTGTATTTGCTTTAAATATGGTTGAAGCTGTCTGCAGATGGTGAAAAATTTAAGCTAAAAGTAAACTAATGGTGAAAGAACATCACATCTGGCTTCCATCAATGTCTCTTTTATCATATCATATTAGTGAGTTCCAGGACTATCACACCCAGGCATGCTGGAGGCCTTTCCCAGCAGGATCCTTAGCTTTGTGTCATTTTCCTGTGCCAGAGAAGAGCACGCTTTCCAAAATATTGTCACTTTCCCAGCACTGTCTTTGATTACAGCAACGTATTGAGTTGGTACTCAATACATCCAGTAGTAAGATGCTTCTGTTGAGCCCAGCTGAAATGCCATCATGTGATAATCTTCACGTCCTTCAATAGGTTCTCTCACCACATTTTTAATGGACCCCATGGGTAACTTTTCTATTCTCTCTTTTATACCAATCCCTAGCTGGTCTTGCTCAAGTTTAAAGGTTGATCTTACTTTCTCCCCTGATTTGTTGTACATGCCAGGTAATGGTGCTGCTAGCAGGTGCTCCTGAACACCTTTAATGGAAGGCATCACATGGTCGGGTTTTCCTTTGTCCAGCACTTTTCTGCATTGCTTCTGCCTGCAGAACCTTTTTGTTCTCCTCAGCTTTGACCTCCTGCTGCACAGCGTTCTTGGGTGTGCTGATGGCCAGAATGTCATTGATGGTGGAGTACACCACCACGATCTTCTCCCCGTTCATGACTCTGATCTCACGCAGTGTCTTCTCCTTAGAAAGTAGCCCCTTGAATATGACCTTCTGCACAGCAGGCGGCAGGCCTGTTAGCGAGTGGATCTTCTGCTTCATGTCGGCGTTGCCGCCAATGCAGAGTTGGCTGCAAATTGTCTCTCCTCTTGTGTCATTAACTGTTCTAACCTTAATGCTGAATGTGGTGATCACAGTGCTAGCAGTGCTAGGAGGCAGCCAGCTGTATTTCTTAGAAGTCACTGATATACTGATACGTGTCTTTAAAGACTCAGTGGCAGTGTAATCATGAGAAGGAAGACATTGGACCATGCATAAGAAGCTGATGAAGCTGACATATTTCATACTACATATGAAATATATACTTCATATACTATATTCTTCATACTTGGTGGTTTCCTCTAAACAAGGCAAGATCCCATATGGATCTTGCTCCTCCCTCTGAACTGAGGTGGTGAAAGCACTAAGAGCAATGTTCTGTTGTGTGTGGACATGTTGTTGTGTGTGTCATGTTGATTGCAGCCAGCTGGAGGTGTAACTCCAGCTTTGCCATCTCCTCTCTCAAATAAGCTGTTGCAGCTACTGCTGGAATTAGCTGTGTGTGAACACCTGGGCTGGGTCACATCTGCTGCCCTGACAGCCTGTTCTGTTGTCTCTAAGAAATAGATTGTAGCTGATGGGAACAGCTTGCCATCCAGATACAGGTCTCCAGCTAGACCACAGATGTCTAAAGGACACTGATACCCTCCTGGCAGAACAACACAGCAGCTCCTTGTACTGACATCCTAAGTAATCCCTTTCACATTGCCCATTCTTTGAAAAGAGATTGAAGGCTGCTGGTCGAAAAGAAAGATTTGGGTGACATCTCTAGGTCTTCTTCTAAAAAAAAACCAAATAAATAGACAAAATACCCTGTAAGTGTAATGAGATTATTTGTGTTCCTAGGAAGAACTTTTGGCTCAGTTTGGGAACACCTTGGTCATATCACAGCAGTGATTCAGGGCTGAAGGTTTTGGATGTTTCCTTCTGTGATGTCTCTCCACAAAGCCCAGGTAGAGATTACTTATTGGCTGTAGATTAGAGAGAAACACACATGCTGGATCTGGGGAGAGAGAGGAAGACAGGGAAAGAATATGATCATAGTTTGAAGTACAGATCTAACACCAAGGCAGGGAAAGAATGCAATTGGTTTGAAGTACAGATCTAACACTCACATAGGTCTTTTCTTTGGTCTGGTCCTGACTCCTTTATCAATGATTTTGTAAGTATAGATCACAATATCCTTTATGTTAGTTTAAATTAAACTGTTTCCTTTTAGATAATTTACTCTCTAACTAATTTTAACAGAAATTCTTCCCTAGTACTCTATATTTACCTGTTCCATGTAGTGTACTAACTATATTTCCCCCTCTCATTGAAAGGAATAAGATGATTTCCAGGGAGTAGAATTGGCATGCAGATCCAGGATCCCAATGGGTTTTCTCTTTCCATTTTATATCCTCTTGAAATTCCTTCCTCCAGTATTAGAGTTTCAGATTAAGGGAAGGGTATTGGAATCCGCTTCTCTCATGGAGTATGCAGGGAAGCTGCAGCTTCATCTTGGTAGAAACAAACCTTTAATGTCAACTTAAAGGCTTTAAAGATTTGTATTGTCTTTACTCACCTGTTGAATACAGATAGTGATAGAACAAGGGGAAATTGTTTTAAACTAAAAGAGGGGAGACTTAGATTAGGTACTATGAAGAAATTTTTAACTCAGAGGGTGGTGAGGCCCTGGAACAGGTTGCCCAGAGAGGCTATGGGTGCCCCATCCCCAGAGGTGTTCAAAACCACATTGGATGGGGCATCCTGATCTAACTTGATCTAGTGGGTGGCAACCTTGCCCATGGCAGGGGGTTGAAATCGAATGGGCTTTAACCCTTCCAACCCAAGTCATTCTATGATTCGATGATTTGCTCTCCTGTTTTAGGCCCTGTAGATCTCCCAGCACAGTATTTAACTATCTTTAGGATCTTTTTTTAGGAACTATTAGGTATCTATTTAGAATCTTGTAAGGTAGGATTGCCAAGATCATTTCTGTGCTGCTCCTCCTTCCACAGTGCCTATCTCCCTCCACACTCCTCTTCTTACCCTTGGGGATGACAGATTTGCAAATCTATGCCCCTGAAAGTGAGATTCACTAGGGTGTTTCCACCTTGTTCCCCTACACTACAGGGTTTACCTTTTGCTCATTTATATCATCAGATTGCATCTCGTGTCCCACTCCAGAGCTTTACAGGCCTGACACAGCTGGTTGGCCTTGTTCACAGGCCGCCCCAGCTGTACATGCCAGGGGGCTTGCTGAGACACCGCAATGCTAAGCCACAGCAGGAAGAAGACTGAGTTCCCACAGTGAGACACAGAGATGGTGGACAGCTAGCTGAACACAGCCCTACACTCATTTATGGACTGCCAGTCCATACACTTTGCATGGCCTGACATTCAAAGCTTAATGGTGCTGATTATTTCACAGAAATCTTGAGTGTTACTTTCTGAACTCCTCATATGTCTCACTACAGCAAAAAGAGTGCTTCACTGTTTCATATAGGCATTACCCTACACATTGAAAAAGACAACTGTGAAGAACTGTGGATTGAAGATGGTTTGCAATATGCTTTCAAGATTAAATAAAAGTAAAAAATACAAAGCAGAACATGTTTATTTCTAATGCTGAGAAAATGCTGTTACATCACAGCTTCCTGGCTCCCTTTTCTCAAAAGAAAGTATGACAATGCTTCAAGAAGCTTCCAACAGTACTTTGTGAAAAAAAAAAATAGCAGAAGTGATATTAAATGCATATAAATCACAGATAAAATTACTGTCTGGAAATATGTCAGGTAAATTTTATAGTGAAGCTTTTTGAGACTTCCCCTTTGGGCAATGCTGGTACCATGATACTCTCTTTCTAACCTTTCCCTAGGCTGCTTCATGGTTTTACTTGTGACAACTATATGGGGCTGATATAATTCTCTCTGCCTCCTAATTAGCATCATTCCATTATCCAACATACTGCACAGATCAGTTTCATTTGTTGTAGCATGTAGTATGTGACAGTTACTAGTAATTTAGAAAATTATGATAAGTCACCAAACACATATTCTTCTTTGCAGGGTTATTACCCCCAACACTCCCAACACTGGAGTAATGAAGGGAAGAGGGAGAAAAAAAAAAAAAAAAAAAACATTTCCATGTGAAGATATTTCACAACTACATTAGGCCCCCAAATTTTAGGCTTTTTAAAGACCACCCAATTAATCTACTTGGTGCTGCTTTCAGTAAATCTTTTTAATAACGCAACATGATTAACTTATTCCCTGATTTTTCATCTCCAATGATTTACGAAAAGTTACTCAAGAAACACCTGTGTGGAAAAAAAATAACCCAATCCATCACGGTTTGATGTTTGCCCACAGGCAATTCTCTTCAGCTGAACTAATGGCACTGTGTCAGGTGAGAGTCGTATCTTCACACCACAGAACTATTTTGCCTTTGGGAATATAAGGATTTTTTTTAAAAAAGATTATTCCTACTTGTTACCTTTGTAGCAATATATTTATGCAACAGGTGATACTCTGAAGATGAGAAGTAATTATACTGGAAAACTGCATTATGTTTAAGGAATATCTCTCTCTTGTTGCAGTGGTGTTTTCTTCCAGGTGAGTAATATCCAGTATTTTCAGGTAGGACCTTTCTTCCAATGACCTCCAGAGACATTGTAAACCATCACAGATTAAACAGTAGAGTGATTCATAATGTCAAAGAAGAATGCAGAAACTGCGAACACATTTTTCTCTTAATCAACAACTGGATATTTTTTCTGCTTCAGTATTCTGAGTTTAAGATACAGAGAAAACTACATCAGAAGTAACCTGGACTCTTCTCTAGATGTTTCTCCTAATTCTTCACATCACTTCTTCTCCAGACTTCACTGGCATAGTCAGCTATTACAATCTGGCTTGACTCTCGATATGCGTTAAACCGTGAGAGAACAGTCTTGCCTCATTTACAAAAGCATAATCCTGTTTCTTATTTTTTTTTTTTCCCTTTTTCTAGGTTGAATGGTGTTGGCCATTACTAAGGGTCTGAAATACCTGACCGAGCTGTACTTTACTGACAGCTACATTTCTTTGGCTCTTTCATTCAAGTAATGATTCTTCTTTTATCCATCAAAACATTTAATTGTCAAAACACTTTTCCAGTTATTCTTTCATTTCAACTGTCTTATCCAACCTTTGTTAAGTACAGAATTTAACAAAAAGAGAGAGAAAAGAAACAGGAAAAATCTTGTCATCAAAACTGTTTTTTACATTTTCTGGAAGAAAACCAAGTCACGCCAAGTAAAAGGGGACAGATAAGTGATGTCAGGTTGCTGTAGCATCAATGAGAAGTACGAACTAATGAAAATGCCAAGATGCACAGGAGTGAGAAAGAGATGTATTTCTTAGTTTATTGGACTTATTATCCATCAAAACAGCGCATAACTGAATGCTGGTAAGTTAGCAGCATTCACAATGTAGAACTGGAATCAGCTAATGGCAAACCTTCAGCTATTAACAAAAATAATAATAAAAAAAATCTGTCTGTAAGTATGATTATAGTTGAATTGCAAGCATATACCTGCATGCGTTTTCACACCTGGAGTGTTTCTCCACACTTTCTGGGGACTAGCCCTAAACATCTCACTGACATATATACAAGAAGAAAAGTTGTTTTGCAGTCTGTCCTGGTGGACTGGGATCTGGCAGGCCTACAAGAAGGAAATGTCATAGGAAAATGCACAAAGAAGGATTAGTTGCATTGGCTTTAGCCTCCACTTCTTATTCACTTCTGTTGAAAGAAATAGTTAAATCATAAGTACTAGTAAACTAGAAGGGGAAAAAAGAAATGAGTCTGTTTGGGTCTAACACTTAACAAAAAAACAGAAGGTTATGCCAAGAACAAAGATAAGTTGTTTGATGATTTTTGTTGTTTAATCAAAGCTTAAATTGATTATTTCTTTTTTTTTTTTCCTTGCTGTGTAAACTTTAGAACTTTATGTTGGGTTTATGTGGGGTTGCTTCCCCAATCACAGAGCAAATCTACCAGGGTTTTATTAAACCTCAGAGAGAAGGTGACTCCTATATTCAAATTCTGCAGCAATAAAAGCAAATCTATTATTTTAAACCTGACAGAGACATTTGTTATCATTTAGGAAATTGAATTATATCACCCCATGAGTCCTAGTTGCATCCAGTGGATCTGAATCCCCTGGCACCGACAGATCTGTTCTTAACCTTGCACATGGCTCTAATTTGTTCCTTATTCCCTGGCACCACCTATGGTGACAAGAGCTACAAGTGTCACAATGTTCCTACCGTGTATCTTCAAAGAATCTAATTTAATGTCTATGAAAACACCACACCTTGAGTACTGTGCTAAGTTTTGAGCCCCTCACTACAAGAAAGACATTGTGACCCTGGAGAGTGTCCACAGAAGGGCAACAAAGCTGGAGAGGGGTCTGGGGCACAAGCATTATGAGGAGCAGCTGAGGGAACTGGGATTGTTCAGTCTGGAGAAGAGGACGCTCAGGGAAGACCTTGTTGCTCTCTACAACTCCCCAAAAGGAGGTTGTGGTGAGGTGGGGGTTGGCCTCTTCTCCTGGGTAGCTGGTGATAGAATGAGAGGAAATGGCCGCAAGTTGCACCAGAGGAGGTTCAGGTTGGATATTGGAAAAAACTTCTTCTCCGAGAGAGTGGTCAGGTACTGGAACAGGCTGCCCAGGAAGGTGGTTGAGTCACTGTCCCTGGAGGTGTTCAAGGTACATCTGGATGTGGAACTGAGGGATATGGATTAAGTAATGGGTAATCTTGGTGGTAGATGGGCAGTTGCACTTGATGATCTTGGAGGTCTTTTCCAACCTTGATGATTCTATGATTCTGTGAAATAAGACTTGTTCTCAAGACAGTAAATATCAGCTCCAACACAGAGCTAGAAACTGTACAGACTACGTCATAGTCTGTAAAGGCAAGCTAGAGTGACACAAGGCAGCCACACCAGCATATTCAGTTTGGAAGTCACACTAACAGGTTTGATGCCAGACCTATGGCCTTCTAAAAGCACCTGTGCTTTAGAGGGCAATATCTAAAGTTTGTTTCTTCCATGCAAATGATGCAGCTGCAGATAATATTTCTTTTCTACACCATCCCTACAATTGCCCAAAACAAAGAGAGAATTAACAAAACTGAGAGACGAGTGCTTCTGTTATACAGCAGTTTCTTGGTAATACAGCATCCTTTTCCCACTATGGCTATTCTTTCTGCTCTCTGTATTAGCTCTTTTCCAATCTTGAACATCTGCTCCTCCTTCTGGGGGAAAAAGAAAAAAAAGAAACAGGGAAGGGGGGGAAGTAGTCAGAAGGAAAAAATACTGGAAACTGAAAATGTTTTGAGAGCAGCTACCCTGTTCTCCTAGGAACCAAATGTCAGCGGACTGAATAGGTTTCCTAATGGATATGAGCACATGCCAGTGATCACAGACAATCACACTAAATTTCCCTTAGCAATATCCAACAGACCAAACTGTGATCAGTGATAACTAAGCCCTAAGGGATTTACTTGTAGCCCATTCAAAAATGTATGTGCCCTCAAGGGAAGGTTTGCCTTGTTTTCCTGAGGAAATTAAATAGACTCTTTATAGAATTAGCAAAAATCAGCAGGGGTTCAGGTTTCCCTTAGTCTTTCACGATCTGTGGTTTAATAGCAGACTTTAAGTTAATGTATATCAGTTATATGCATTTTGATTTTCCTCTCCCTTTCTCTGAAGAAAAGACATTGACTTTAATGAATTATTCCTGATTTTCACATTAAGTGAGAGGACAGGAAGGTTGACAGTGTTCAAATACCTTTGTGAATAAGAATCTCAAAAATTTTTATTGGTTTTCTTAGACATATAACTCATATAACTCATAGCATCAAGCATTTATTAGTTTGCATTTTCAAAGCATTTACAGAAGCATTAGGACAAAGTCAGATGTAATTATTCTAGTGCTTTGTGTTCCTAGCCAAAAAAAAAAAAAAACAACTGCTTTGTCTGTTTTCTGGCAAAGTTTTACAGTTCTAAGGGACGAGAAGAGACCATTTTTTCCACACGAGCTTAATACATATGTATATACATGTAATGAAATAAAATTCATGAAACTGAGATTCAGTTTGCTACCGCGAAACAGCTTGTGCAGAAATATCTTTACCAGCTCTGTTTTCAGAGCCCAGATGTGACCTAGGAGAACTGAACTTCCCAGTATTTTGTTTCACACACTGTATTATGGCAGATTGAAGAGACCAGGGAGTTCTCAAGTACTGCCTCTTCCTCTTTCACCTATCACATCACATAAAAATATACGTATATGATCCCGGTAAAGCTCTCTCTGTTGTAAAACTTTCTAGGAGAGTATGTTGTCCCTTTATGTTTTGGACTACCTCACACTGATGTAAGCATTGTGGTTTGGGGCTTTGGAGCCCTGCTAATGAGAACTCAGAGTCTCAGTTCTGTTGCTTCATAACTGACATCACTATCAAGAAGAGCAAGCCAAGACTTCTCAGCACACCTACCATTAAAAGCTCCTCATTTAGGGGACAAGAAATCACCAGTTACAGCAGTTTTTGCAGGAGAGAATTGCAAGAAGTTGTGCTGTTTTTTAAGGCATAAAAAATGAATGTGGGTTGAAAGAAAGCAGCAAGACATCAGGCCCCCTTTCTTGCCTCAGTTTCCCCAGACACTCTCTTGCAAAACCATTTGTCCAAGGACAACAGCTATATCCACCTCTCCCTCTTGATTCCGTTCCTGTGAAGCCCCTAAAGATTTTTTTAAAATGTATAATAGTCAGATAAGAAATTCTCTTTTTTTTTTTTTAACCTTCTGCTTCTTTTATGAGATTTTCCCCTTATTGCTTCACTAACTGGTCCACATTTTTTGGCAGACTGTTTATTTTCAAGGCTTTTTTTTAAAAACTTCTAGAGTCAAGCACCTAGGAGAAGTTGTCATTTAAGGGATCATTGGCCTTATTCTCAACTACGAGGTCACTAAAATCATACACACGCCTGACATCCCCACTAAGGAGGCTGTCACTTCTCAGACACATGCAAAAAAAAAATCCCAGATTGTTACTAGTGATAATATTCCTTGCTAGCTCTTTTCCTGCTTTCCACATTACTGGAATGATAATTTGCCATTTTACTTTCAGTATCTCTCTTAGGAATACATACTGTGGAGCAAATCACGTTCACCTGTAATATAAAGAAGATGGGATGTAGCTAATAAAGAACAAGGCAATTCAAACTTTTTTCCTGAGCCCTCAGGAGGAATACCCAGGTGTGCTGTGGAAGATATGCTTGGAAAAAAAGAAAAGAGTCATTCTGCAGTCAATCTAAAAGCACTAGGCCTCCTTTCATGAATTGATTTACCCACTGGGTGACATATTGGCAATTTTCTGTTACCTACCCAGTGATATGACTAAGTAGATGAAGCTCAAAGGCAGGTCAGATAAAAAGACTTTAATCTAACAAAGGCAGCCTGAATTTTGTGTGTCAAGGAAGATGATTTAACAGGGAATAGCAGCCTAAACGCGATACTGAATCAAGGTGGAGAATCCATAATTAATGTTATACTGCAGAAATGTTTACCCAAAAACAGAATGACAAAAAGGGTTAGATTTGCCTTTCCTATAAAAGGCCCCAGTTCAGCACAATGCATCACTGCAGTCTTTATGTTAAACATATGATTCAATGTCATCCTGAATCTAGACCTGCATGGGAAGGAATGCCTTTGAATTAATTTCTTTACAGCCAGTGAAAAAAGGGCAAAAATAGGTCATGACAGATTTCAAAAGTCATAGGCTGAGTATTACTGTAATTTTACAAATACACCAGCCCAGTTAGACTTGGCAAAAATGTTGTTCAGAAATTTAATTAGAATTGCTTTCTCTGAGGAAAGAAAACTTGTGTTTTGGGGAAAGCAGTAATATCATAGCCAAGTGACATGAGACTTGTTCAAGTGTTTTGAGGCCTAAGGGATGAAATGCCTCAAGGAGCAGTTAGTCCTTGAATAATGAATTTATCTTGCAGTTATGCTTCACCGTTTTCCCACCAGAGTTAGTTGAATTTCCTGAACAGCAGCCCAGAACATAACTTCAAGTAACGAAACTAAACTGGTGCTGGGGAAGAGGAAGGCCATATTCTGCTTCCCGAAGTGTTTTTTCCTTTCTAATGACGACTTCTTTAAGCTCCAAAATGCATGCAGTTGCTGTATGGTTAGTCCATGTGAATGGGAGGAAGCAATTGCTGCATGCAGCCTCCCAACTGGACAGGGGCTGCTCAGCCCCTTGCAGCAGGTACTGGACAGTGAGGCCTAACAGCTCAGACTGAGTTGGATGGATTATGGTTGGTTGGCCGCAAACCTAGTTTTTGCCATTTTTACTTAAAATCCCAAAGTTAGACATACCCAAGGCCTCAAACAAGCTGTGTCTGGGCTTACGAGACTGCTTAACCTTTATTTCTCACCTCCTGAAATCCTTTCAGGCCATGTGTCTATTGGATCAGAGAGTATCTCTCAGTCCTTATTGTCACTACCCTTAGCACAGTACTACCCCTCAACCCAGTTAATGACCATCTAAATCTGAATTAATCCAACATGAAGAGACAGCACCCTCAGAAGTAAAGCACTCTGGCCGGAACACTGGTGAGCACCCACACTGCAGCCTGAGGCCTGCTGGAGGTAGGTCCCCAGCTGCTCATTCCCCTGACACAGGGAAAGAAAAAAAAAAAAGATAAATTCTACAGAAGGCCGTTGATTAATTATCTTCATTACTCAATATTTTAACTTACCTTGTCAGCCCTTCCCACTCTGCCTTGCAGGAGGAATAAAACTTCCAAAGCGCCTGGAGCTAACAGCAATGGGGAAACCACACACAGACCAAAGTGCTGACAAGAGCAAAAACCCACTCCTCCATTCAGCATCCCCCAAGTTCCAGAAATGCATGCAAGTTCTGGCCAACTTCCATGATGTGGGTTAAAAAACACACATCAGATTCTTTTTACTTAGCCCTGGATTAGAGATTTCCTCTGCTCTTTCTCCAGGTGGATTGGCAAAACTCATCTCTGCCACTTGAACAGACAGGATTTGTTCATTGCTTCCCCCCCCAGCTCTTGCACAACTGGCTTCCAGTACGATCAAGCACATTTACGTGTCTTCTGCTACAAAATTGTGAGTCACAGCTTGAGATTTAGCTTGAAATAAATCTCTGGGCTCTGAGCAAAGGCATTTTGGACTGAGATCATGAATGTGAAGAAGAAAGATTGTCATTTTGGGGGAAGCTGAAGGGGACATTCTTTGCTTTTTTATGTCTAGACACCTACATTTCAAACGTGACTGTGGGGTGGAGTGTTATGGACATGCAGTTCTGAAGTTCTGGACTAATCTGTAAGGGCTTGGACTGATTTCCTCAATATTTTTGGTTAATCTCCTGTAACTCTGATTAGTAGCTCGCAGTGGTTCCCACCCTGATTTTCCCTTCCTCAAAACTTTCCCACTATCAAAATCAGCCTGAGTTTGCCTTCAGACATGGTTATCTAAACTGCAGTTCTTGAGTAGTGGCTTCATGAAGAGCTGAACCATCCTAGCAGTGGAACTGGGACCCTCCAAATAAAAGTGTGGAGCAGACAGTGAGGGAGTAAGAATCGTCATATTGGCTCCAAAGTAAACTGTTGAGACACATTCTCAAGCATTTGGTCACTAACATTAGTGTTTTATTCATTGCCATCTCAACTAAATCAAAAACTGTCTGTAACTTACCCTTTATACCACAGAGCAAGTGTTAAAAGATTCTGTGAAGTGATAGGCTGAAAAGTGTTTTTTCTGCTTTGTCCTTGACTACAGCTAGGGGTCTTAGCCACTGATTTTGCGATCAACAGCTCTATTCTTAAGGATAAAGTCACACAAGGGAAAAATAAAAAAGGTTCTTGGGTTAGTTTTATTTTAATTGCCAAGAAGTTCACCCTAAACCAGGAGGAAATTGAAGCTTTTGGAGTTACTCTAATTCTAATTCTAAACTTAACCCCCATCACCTCACTAAAGAAGAATTTGACACAGTTGTTTGATTGCTGACTGTTCTTTCTAAGTTTATCAGTCAATAAAACAACTAAATGCTTGTGTCCTAACAAGCACAAGCAAATTTATTATCCCAGGATGGGATAGATTAATATTCTCCAATAAAAATGTGCCTTCATAAATAGAAGACTCAATGTTGTATATTAGGGTTTTTTTTGCAGGAGAATTTGTTTTTCTGTGACATTTGTTTTCATAATTCCCTTTCTCTTCATAACAAAAACAAGCAAACAAACAAACAAAGAACCTCAAGGCATAAGATACTTCAGGTTTGCCCAAAATTTTAATTTTTTTTTTTAGAAAAAGTGGGACAGGATAATCAGAAAGTGGGAGAGAGCGGAAGAGATCTGGCTTTGCAGCAAAGCTGCTTGCCTGAAGATGTAAGAACATTTTCCCAGCAAGTTCAGCATTCAAAGCCAGGCAGCCAGAACAGGCTTCACAAGAGACAACCTCCTGTGAACTCCTCACCTTTGTAAGGTAAGTCAGTGTTCACAAGGAAATACCCCACCACACTATTCCCTTTGATGTTTTCATTCTGCAAAAGGGAAGGGTGGTCTTTTTAAAGAATTCACAATAGAGAGTGAAGGGGAAGAGGAAGCCCTTTGAAGAAAGCAGAGAGCCTCCTCTCATTTTGCTGCTGACTAGAAGCCACCCCTTTTCCTTTGTGCCTTGCATAAAAGAAGATTTGCAAGCCCACTTCCCCCTCAACCAGACAGACATTTTCTGAGAATATCATACCAAGACAAGGTGGGTTTCCAACACACAGAACACAGAGGGGGAAGGAACTGTATGGCTTCACACATCAACCATAAATCAAACCTCTAGAAAAACTTCTGCATAGTTTTAAGGTGCATGGGGCCTGGTGGATCTTTCTGCATCTTCAAGATGAGCAGCAGAAGCACACACATAGGCCCATATGCAAAGGTCTTGGAAAATCCTGTATCTTCCAATGTTCTTTCCTGAATCAGAATGGAGTAAATACTTGAAAGCTTGGACAACACGAGGAAGCTTTCAGCTGGAGCTAAAACAATCTAAAGACAAAAAGTTAGAAAGAAGGGATTCCACGAGCATGCAAGTAGAAATTTACAGAAAATGTATTCATCAATGTATTCATTGATGAATATAGGAGACAACACAGTAGAAGATGTTATTGGAAGGTCTGAATTTCTTCATGACTCTTTTGTCTCAGCCTTGAAATACTAAGCCTGGTCCCAGATCTCTGATTTCCACCAACATGATTTAGGAAGGAGAGGGATAGTGAAAAAGCAAGAAGTGAAGGAAAACTGATATATGCTGGATGTGTTCAAATTCTAGAGTCAGAAGGTATTCACCTCAAGTTGTTGCAAGAGCTGCTGATGTTATTATAAGGTTGACATCTGGTATGTCAGTTAGGTAAAATAATATTTGTGATAGAAAATGTTAACGTAATGCCTAACTTTAAGAAAGGGAAGATAAGGGAACTATATGTTGGTCAGTTTCACCTCACAGCCTGGGAAGGCCTGGGAGCACTTCTTCTTGGAGTTCACTTCCAAGCCACTGAAAGAGAAGAAGAAATCAGGAATAGGCTACAGTTCTATCTAGGGCAAAGCATGTTGAATCAACTTGGTTGTCTTCTGCAATTAAATGACTGACAGTAGGGACAAGGGAAGAGCAGTAGATATTACATATCTTCAATGCAATGAGTATTATGTCACCCACAGCATTATTACTGGGAAATTGAAGAAGAATTAACTTCTAGAGAAGTTGAAAATTGGCCTGATACTGGCCTCATACTCCTGTCATAAGTGATTCGACGTCCAGTTAGTAGTTCGTAATAAACGTATTGCAACTAGTTGACAGTCCGAACTGTAGAGTTTCAAGCCAGGCAAGTTTTAGAAACCTAAAGATTGGAATACCAGAGAGCTCATGCAGATCAACAAAGATAATATCGGGTGAAATAGCACCATGGAGCATAAAGGCAGGGGACAGGCTGAATAGCAGCCGATCTTCAAACTGGATATCAAACTGAATTTGACACAACAGTGTCCTCTCATCATGAATATAACAAACTTTTTGCTGGTTCACATTAAAAGCGTGACCAGCAGGTTACAGAGATTATTATCCCTCTTTATCCAGCAGTGCAGAGGCTGCACTTGAAATCCTGAGTCCTCTTTTGGGTCCCACAGCTCTAGAAAGAATTTGGAAAAATGTGGGGCCCAGTAGAAGACTATGAAGATATTTAGGGACCTGTATCACATAACCTACAAGGAGACATTGAAGGAGGTATGTTCATCTCGCAAATAGTCTAGCAAATGAGAAGTTAAGAGATGATGTATTTGTTGATCAGCCTTCAGATATGTGATGGAGCATTAAAAAGAGCCAATTTCTTCTTGTTTGTGGCAGGTATTATAGGTCAGATCAGCGACAACATGTTGTGACTTGGACAACCCACGTTAGTCACTGGAAAGAACTTCATGTCTGGAAAGGCATTACCACACTAAATCAGGTCACCCAGACAAGCTGTGAAATCTCCATCCTTGTGGGTTTTCAAGACTCATCCAGTCAACCTGCTTTGGTGTGGTAGAAATTATACTGTTAAGCTGGAGGTTGGGTTGCAGACCTCCAGACACCCTGTTCAAACAGCATTACTGTTGTCCTGGAATTGAGGTTCTAAATCCCCAATAGCAGTGAAGAATTTAGATTGTTTTGTGTTGCTGAGCAAGAAAACGAATCTAAGCCCTTTGTTTGCAAATTATCCGTTAGACAATTTGGGTTTTTACCACAATCAGGAGCATTTCTTGTAGTTGCTAATCAGGCCAGCCATTGACATTTGAAAACACATCCAACTGACTAGACATGGCCTTTGTGGCTGGAGAGTTGGTTAAGAGAGTAGGAGATGAGCTTGCCAACTGCCTTATGTTTGGACACCTTTTTTGCATGGCAAGCCTTGTGCTCACAACATAACAACAGCTGAGATATTCTGGGTGTCTAGACAGCACCTCTACTATGCTTGTAGAGTCCATGGTAGCTTGTCTCAGCATAAGGAAGAGGAAGGGGGTGGGGAAAGAGAGTTTCTGCAGATGAAAGTTCTTCCAAGTAGGTACTGATTAATTTTGAAAACAGGCAGGTACTCGTGGGCGATTTGCAGCAGAAAGCCTGCTGAATGAAGTGAGCCTTTGCACGCAAGGAGAATAAGAAACATACAGGCCAACCTTTCATACTGCTCCCTACGTACATTGGCCAATGGACAAGGTATCCATCATGCTCCAGATCCATTTCCTTTCCTGTTTGTCAAAAATCTGCCTCCCATTGCCATGAATCAGATTTTGTACATATGGCTGGAAAAATGATCAGCTTAAACTCTAGAATCCAGATGAAAATTAGCCTGTAGAAAAAAGGTTACATAACAGGAGACAGTCTTGCCTCTCAACCACCATCCAGAGCAGACCGGATTTATAGACCTCCAGAAATATGGAAGAGAGAAACTTTGATAAAGCAGAAGGCCCAAGGGGAGGAACAGTATTGTACTTTCTCCCTGATTGCAGCTACATTGATTAATGAAAATCAAGCAAATTAGGAGCTGTGTTTTATAACTACCTTCTGAAAACACACTTAGAGCAATGGATGGCTTCTTTTTCTTTCTTTTTTTTCCTTTCACTTTTTTATTTATTTTCACTTTTTTCTTTTTTTTTTTTTTATACTGCAACAGATATCAAGATACAGCAATCTTTGTACTAAAGCAAATAAGCAGATGGAAAAATGTCCGCTGCACTAATGTTCACTACAAAGAGAGAAGGTGGGTGCCAAGCCTGGTTCCCTCTTTTTCTTTCCAAGACATCTACATCACATTACTTTGCTTCAGAGAATTTGCAAGAAAGAGCATTAAGGCTTAGAAAATGTTCTTCCTTTCTTGTTTTTTCTCTTTCTTTCAATCCTAACTGGGATTCCTTTCTCTTTTTTTGTTGAAAATTGGAAAAAAAAATTGAATTAGCAAACAGCTTTTTGGCTCCAACCATATGACTTTTAGGCTTAGAAATGTAGTTATGTCTCCTTTCATGAACACAAACAAACAATAAATAAAAAGAAAAATATCCTTTCCTTCTGGTATTACATTATTTTGCACATAAAGTCAGTGTAAAGGTTGTCTACAGAGACCATACTATTGTGTTATGAGATATTTTTGGCACAAGGACAAGGTAAGACATTGCCAGACTAAGAAAACCCTTATTATTCAGTTAATGGCTGGCAAAGTTATACTCTTCTGTTACTAATTAATTTTCCATATTTACAGCCAAACAAATGGAAAAGACTGTATAATCACCTAGGACAGCAGTCAGCAAGGTGTTAAGCATCACTAAGATAAACAATATTCTCACTTTGGATGCTACAGTTGTCTTCAGCATAGTCTAGATCTGGGTAGAAGCAGAAAGATTGCCAGGGATAGAAGCTACAGGATCCAGAGCCGGTCTTTAGGATGTGTGTGTTAGTCGGAGCACAGCTGGGACCCATACAACTCCAAAGAGATCAGAATGTGTCAGCACAAGAGGTGATGTGATCTACACAAGCGTGCAGCCACCTGAACGCACTCACACAGCATTCACACATCTGGGAACTATCTCTCTGGTGGGAGAAGAGGCATGATCATGCCTGAAGGAAACCACCTGATCAGGTAAAGATTTGGTGTTGTTCACTTGCACTTGCCAGAACTGCAAGGAGAATAAAGCAACAGATCTAAAGACTTTGGGCCACTTTGTGTTTTCTGGTCTTTTCCCAGTTCAGGCAGCAATTGAGCACTAAACAGAGGATTAACACTAAAAATGTGATTTTTCTGCTGACTTAGTCCAGATTCTGAGTTTACTCATAGCACTTTTTACATATAAGCCACTCCATTACGGAAAATTGTTGGTGATTCAGTCCATTTGATGTTTTGCATCAATTGTGTTTGAGAGGCTGATTTTCTAGGTCTGGCAATGATGACATACACTTCCAAAAAGTGAGGGTATGTGTGGCTGAGGATAGCTGACTTGCCTTAAGTCATCCTCAAAACATTACTTCTGAGGTTTTTTGGTGAAATTAGAACTAAAAATTATCTCACTCTAAAGCAAAGAAAATATTCAAGCTCCTTTTCAAGTTTTTTTCTAAAATCACTTTGGCAGAAATTTCAAAACAGATGTTTTTGGAACTAATTGTTGTTTTCAATTACCATTTTTTTTAAGTTTGGATTTGTGGGGAATAATTTTTGCGTTGGTTCATTGGCTTGTTTTCTTGGTTTCTGTTGACGTGAATTTCTGCCTTCTGCAAGAAAAAATGTGGCTTTTGCTACAAAAAAGCTTTTGCCTTCAGAAATAAAAATGTATGTTATAGAACTCAGTCTGAAAGACCTTCACATACTTGGACACAAAAATGGATAGATCAGATTCTCAACCTTCTCCACCAAGAATGATTTTATATGTCCCACAGAATGATTAACACCTTTCTAAGTAAATAATTAATGAACTTAAACATGGAATGTCATGGACACTAAATCTTTGAAAAGAGAAATCACTCTCTACAGGGAAGATTTCAATATTTTAATGGTACATTTATTTCTAATTTAGAACAAAACACTTGTTTTTTTACTTTATCCTGATAGCACAATGGATCTTGAGTTCTTGGTCACCCAGATGATCAGGCTGAAGACATGAGTAATGACATTCTGGCCTCTTTCTGACTCTTTTCCAACCAGAAAGAGATATCAGAACTTTTAAGTGGTATGTTTTGACATTTTCCCTACCTACAACAATCCTGATCATGTGTCGATGTATTTCAGAGGATCTGGATCCTACCAGGTCACGGCATCTTGCATGTCTCATTTCCAGTGGAAATCTAGTCATTAGAGATTCACTGTACACAGCTTAGTGTTTGTCATGCCTGAATCAAAACTGAACCATCTCAGCAAAATGTTTAAATTATTATGAATCAGATTTTTCAGTTGGGAAAATAAACAAACATTCCATTGACGAGTTTTCAGGCAGCTTTAGTGAAACCTGAACTTAAAATAGATTGTTGTGTCTTTCTACCTGGAAAATTTGGCAGATTTTAGTGGAATATGTGACAGATAATAGTTTATATTTCCAAAATCTGTTGGTAATTTTGGTCTTGATAAGAACTTGGACTAGTTAAAAACATTACAAAAAAAGTGGCTGAAAATAGGAAAGGGGCTACGAAAGAAAAAGCAGAACAAAATTTGTGGAAACCAGGAATTATTAGTTAAGATAAACATTCTTTCTGCACATATCCTTAGCTCTACTCTATCTGAGTGACTGACCAGTTTATCAATAACACAAATTTGGTTCTGATCTTTTACAGGAATTACAGAGCACATGAAAACAGAGCCTGTGATCCTTAGAGCCACAGAATTTTTCAAGTAGATATTTTTGGATGCTCCAGTTCAGATACCCTGAAGGGATTTAACTTCCTGAGAAGGTGCTCAGCATTTAAGAAAATTAAATGCCTTTGAGATGTTGAAGATTTGGCTTTCCCTGAAACCCCTGAACTGTTGCTTTCAAAACACGTGGGTGGGTTAAAACCAGCTTGTGTCAGATGGTGAGCATCTAGACATGATAGAAATGTTGGAAAGGATACCTAAATCTGCGTGAAACTTACAAAACCTCAGACTGCAAACTCCTGACTGGCTAAATAGCATCTGAGGAGTGTTAACTTTTAAGACCAGCTTTAGCAGCAATCTGGATCCCTGCCGAGACAGTGCCTTGGTCTGCACAGTCAATGCATGCTTGGCAGAGGTTTTCTATACTTTCTGGGGTGTGGACCAGAAGGTTAGCTTGATGAGCAGTACGAGAGTTCATCCTGTAAAAAATCTGCCTGGCTGTAACTACACCTCTGGTTTTGTTACGCAAAATCCTTCAACAACAATTCAACTTATTCCAGTCCTGGACACTCACTATTCCTATAAAGAAATGTCAGAAATGCTGCTTGGAGCAAACTGGCAATTGTAACAGCAGAGGTATTCACTGGGTATCACCCAGCAGCAGAGCTTGCCTTGGCACAGGGCTGATGATTTCTGCTCCATAACTTGCTGAGTGCAAATCTATCTAGGCCATGTCGTTCTGAAAACTGCATCTCATTCTACCTCTCCTACCAAGATTTATGACAATTAGCTGCTGAATCTGTAATTAGCAAGTGGTAACAGATCAGCAGATATATCCAGTTCTGGTGACACCTCTGACAGATTGACGTTGACTCCCCAAATCCCTGCGAGGCTTCACGTTTTCCCTGTGACCACTCTCAGACAGAGTTTTGGCAAGGCTGCCTCTGCACAGAGGAGAGGGAGGGCTGGGGAAGAACAAGTTCTCACAAGCATGACAGGACCCATGCAGAACCATTTGGCTTTGCAATTAAAAACGTGTTCTGTCTTTCTCTGCGTCACTGAGGGAAGTGTATAAGTAACAGTTTCTCTGCAGGCTGCCTTGGATTCAAACAAACAGAGAGGTTTGGGTTTCTGCATGTGGGTTTTTGTTTGCTCAGAGGAAGGGGGTGTCTTTTTTCCCTTCACAAAGTATTTCTAAGGGGAGAGAGTGAAAGTAGGTGGGAGGAAGAGGAGCTGTGTTTGTGTTTGTGCATAACCTTCTGTTCAGACATTGCAGTGAATACCAGGTTCCAGGTGAGAACTGGGAGGGGTGAGGCCCCATCTGAACTGTTCAAATTCCATAAATCTGTAATTCCTTAACCACTCGCCCATCTAAATGCGACCCAAAGCTCTTCATCTGCATCAGCTTCACACATTCACCTCTGAGATGTGTCAGCCCTCTAAGCGTGTTATGGGGATCTTTAATCTTTTGCAAACACTCAGTGATATCTTTGCCCTTTCTAGGTAAAGTCCCTCAGATTCCTGACTCAGTTTTTTTTTTCCAACCTCTAGCCTTAATTCTAGGTCTCTATATATCTTTTATCTCAATGCATCCCTTACTAACAGATATTGTGTGACTCTTTCTTGTTTGCAGCCATAACTTCTAACTAAAGACGTTCATTTTTCCAGCCCTACTGGGTATAATATTTGAAATCATCAAAGCACTGCATTTATGCAGCGCACCATTAGGGAAAATAAGGTATGCAGGTACGGCTTAGATTATTTCTCATGTCCAAAGATACTCAGAGTCTGTGGCAGATCCCCTGATCCCCTGAATTTCAGCATGGCTGGTTTTCTTTCCTCACTGATGAGAAACACATTCAGGTCATCTTTTGAGAATTTATAACAGAAACTTCATAGCTACTCATTACATTGATTGTGTTGGAAGCCTGACTTACCCATAATTGCCTCAAACAAATATTCCATTCTCACCATTCCTGTCTGGATGACAATACTAGTGATGTGCAATCTGAATTCAGGCTTTCGCTTTCTCTAATGACACTTTTTTATTTTGTTGTTGTTTGTTTGTTTTTCATTTCAAATATACCTGCAACAGGATGACAGCTGTGTGAAGACTGTTACCCAAAAAGCAGCTGTCATTCAGAAATCTCTTGCAGTGACAAAGAGGGCATATTTGTATTTGAAGCTGGTCCTTGGCGGAATACATCTGTGGCTATGAGACAGCAAGAAAATTGAACATAATAGTTTCTTAAATTGTTATCACTGTTTTTTTTAATGGTAAGCTGCTGAAGGAAGTGATCTTGGGAAATTGCCAAACAATGCGTTTTTTTGGCTGAACCACTGCTGAGCAAAGTCGCTCACCAATAATGGTCACAGTTCTGCTGCTTGCCAGGCTGCCTTGAGGAAACTCACGGGAGAATCCTAATTCATTTTTAGGTTAGCTCTTACAAGAACTATCCCAGTACATTTTGCCTCTGTGGATAAATAAATAAGACAGATAGACAGATATAAAAATACCACAAGG
>WBMW01003570.1:236290-280193 GCA_013396635.1 Penelope pileata | reverse complement strand
GGAAAACGGAATCTTTTTTTTTCTTTTCTGTTTCATTTTCTGATCTCTAGTGATATCATAAGCCACATAATGATCTGATTCCTCACTGCAATACCAAATTTCATTCTTTTCCCTCTCTGTAGAACATTTGTGTTGAAGGGAACAGTCTGAAACAAAGTCAGGCAATGAAGTGACAATTCCACAGTAAGGACAAAGAGAGAGTGGTGCTTGATCTGAGTCTGTGGCCTTCAATTGTTCAGAAAAACAGAGGTAACCTAATGTCTGCCCCAAAAATACAGCCTGCCCATGCTCTTTGATTTTACCTTAAGCATCCAGAATGCTGTGAATATGCACAACAATCACAGTCTTTACCAGATTCCCATATGAGACTAGAGGAAGATCTGCAGAGGTATCTAGGGGGCTTTTATTTTATTTTTCAAATGAATCTAGTCTCTTTTTAATGTTTTTGGACCCCACTGCACCTGTTGAAAATGTGTTGAATCCTTTGAAAATTCTATATCACAGCCGTACCTAAATACTTTTGCAGATCTGTGTCTTGAGAGCCCAACTTCAGCTGCTCAACTTGACAGCCTGGGCCTTACTTTTGGTTACAGAATAATCTTGGGGGGAAGGGAAAAAAGGTGAAAAAAAGTTTCTTTATTATTAGCAAGGAAACATCATATTTCTGTAGGAGGAAGACTATATTATAACTAAGGCAGAACATAATTCATGCGTGTCTGCCAGGAGACCTCTTCATGGTTTGTAGCTGCTTACAATGTGTTCTTGTCAGTTGCAAACTCTGTGTTATCTAGTGATTGAACTTTTCTCATCTATCTTTTTACTTCTTTGATATTATACATATTTATTACCTTATCATAGTCAAACCTGAACAAAATACACCCCACCCCCCCAAGTATGATTCTTATATTTTGCAAAGAATTTTGTTCTACAGAAACAACCATTGGTTTGTTAAAGGAATTGTTTGCAAGATGACTAGATTAGATTAATTAGTTAATGTTTGAAAAGTACTTTGAAGATTAAGAACACTATATAAGTGTTAAGTATTATTGTTATTATAATAGATAGAGAAGGTAGATAGCTAGATAGGTAAAGAGATACAGCAATCAGATAACAATAATTATAATACTTAGCATTTCTATAGGGCTTTACATCTTTTGAGTGTTTTACAAACATTAACTAATTAATAGAGTTAAGCAGACAGATAGTAGATAAAATAGTAGGTAGATTGATAGATAGTAACAAATTTTGCCTTTGGATATATGAATAGTAAAGTCAGTGGAAGTTGCATATCATTGATGAGGGTTAAATTTGGTCCATAGATAAATTTAAAGGTAAATTACTGAATTGTTTCAACTGTCTTTTGTTGTTGTTGTTTCTTGTTGGGTTTTTTTGTGTTTTTCTTCATTGTTTGTTTGTTTTCATAGATGGTTTGTCTTCCCAGTGAGTAGATTCACCACAGGAACAGAAAGTTGAAAAGTAAACTGGAACACTGAAATGAAAGTATCAAATATAGACAAATGCTACAGTGACATATTATGGAATCAAAGCCCATCCTTGAGATTAGTCACATCATAGTGTCAGCGACTCAGCTTAACAACATCTGAAATATATCATGTCTTTGGAATACACCTTCAAAGTGTTGAATTAAATGGCATTATCAGTGTACTCGTGTACATCCTGATTCTTCATTTGTCTTTGTTATAATGCAGGAATATGATGTACTGATTGAGAAAAAAATAGAAATTGGAGCCAGACATATGTATATTTTATTTTCATAAAATAAAGCTGGCATTAACTACAATGAAGGGAAAGAGATATATGAAAATGAAAAAAGTACTAATTTCCTTTAAATTTGTCTCTCCTTGAACACTGATGTGTTTCTTAGCCCTAAAGATATACAAATACGCAGTGAAATAACTGTTCCTTTTGGAAGTGAAGTTCATGTCCTGAGTGTCTTTGGAATCCAGCTGTCACTGAGGTCCAGAGCCTCTGGCACATCTGCATTATATAAAAAAGGAAGAGAAACCTCAGCTGAGTGTGAATGGGCTCGCTCTGGAATGAGGTGCAATAGTTATAATAGTGTCATTCTGCATTGAGCTAATTACCTTTTCCGAGAGCTTCTAAGGTGATTCCAGATCCTGACTGATGCAGCAGTGCTGCCTCTGGGTCTGGGGTAGTATCACCGCACAGTGTTGCTCTTTGCTACCAGACTGGGACTCTCTGCATTGCTCTGAATTGTGTGCTATGGACACAACTGGTGTTCCCTTTGCAAAGCTTTTCTGCCACTGGGTATATGCAGAACCATCTCAAGTATTCAGGATAAACAGAACCACAGATCACAATTAAATCTTAATAAGATAGTAAAATCCAGGAGAAGGCCATCTGATTTAACTCTTGACAGCTATGGTGTTGATGCCTACATCTAAACTAGGCAATAGGCTTCCTTAGCAACTGACAGAGAGTAAGAAACATCAAAGGATCATTTTCATCTGCTATCTATTTATGTCTACAATAAGATGAGATGAACTGCATCCCAAAAAGTCCTATATCTCTCCATTGACTGTCAGTGAAGCCTAAATGCTCAGCTCAGATGTGGCCAACTCAGCTGTAGACATCTAAAGTGAGAGGAGACAAAACTCATACTAAATCTTCCCTTTATTACTTCATCTGCAAGGCCTAACTTCTGGACAGTCCAGAGTTAATCTACCCAATCAGCCTCACTAGGACCGATAATGAGGAGCTTTGCCTGGAAATTGGTTGGAAAGCTGTTGGCCAAAAAATAAGAATTAAGTCCACATGCTTGTTTATGTGGTGACATAAATACAACATTATATCTGCTCTCCTCTGGCAGGTGAAAGACTCAGCTACATTGTGATCAGAGGCCAAAAAGATACAAGATCAAGAATATGTGTTATCTCCCTCTCAATCAAAATGCCTATGCCATGATGCTAGCAACAACATGAATTTCCCTTTAGTAGCACAGTCTTCCAGTGATGGGAAAGTTACTGTTACTAAGTCAATGCAGAAGGCAATAGAAGACTCAGACAAAGAGGCAATTTTCAAATATAGTACAGAATAAGCATCGTACAGAGCAAATACACCATTCCTAACACAACAATCCTTTGATCATCTAAAGAAAGAGGCATAAAAAAAAAGCAGGCAAGCAAGAGCAAGAAATAGTGTCAATGCCCTTTTTAGCAGGGATGGACAGTACACACCTTGGTAATTAAAACTCATAGCTTTCTTCTCAAGGAACTCAAACCAAAGTCTCAAGTTATGGGTGAATATTCACAGTGCAAGGTTTCAAGACAGACCTGTCTGAAGTTCTCTTGTTGATGCAGTTTTATTTGTATACCATATAATACTGTTTCCTGGGTCACGGGAAGAATGACTTTCTAGTTTAGTGGTTAGAGCATTCACCTGGAAAGGGAAGTCTTCAGTTCCTGTCCCTGTTTCAATTAATTTTTCTGTATTTTTTGTTTAAGTATTCATTGATGTGGATAATGGAAGCCAGGTTTCTTCTCCCAAATGAAAGACTATACCATGAAAATATATAGTCATTTGCATAGGGTTGCCATCTTCCTCTTCCCATGAATATTTAATTAACCTATGCAAAGTGCAATGGTTTCAATATGAGGAACTGAAAAAGCCCTGCCCCAAAATATTCTGTAGCCTTGTGGTTAGGGCAGTCAGGGAAGTGGAGAGACAAGTTCAGATCCCCTTAAGCAGAAGAGGCAATTGAACCTGGATCTTCCAGAACTTAGTGGGTATTCTCAACACAACGTTACTGGTGAGAAAAAAGTAACATCTCTGCTTCCTTTTCTTGCCTGAGCTAATGGGACACCCTGCCAACATGCTTATCATATTGAAAGATGATATAATCTTTATTAGAAAACAAATGATTTCATGATGAACTTTGCAATAAAATGAGTAACTGATGTGACAAAATAATGGCTTACCACAAGGGAGCATACTCACACCTGTATTATTCACCATCCAGACAAACGATCTACCAATCTGTAATGACACAAGAAGGTTAAGGTTGTCAAAATGTCAACTTTCCGATTCAAGGACTTGGCCTAAATCAAAGCCATGTTAACACCAGCAGTCTACCAGATAACAGAATATCATATGAAAATTTTGTGAAATATCCCCATAGCTACAATGCTACTAAGTCTCTTTCTTCCCTAAATTTCAAGAACCAATAAACCAAAAAGAATAATCTCGAAAGCAATATGACTCAGAATCCAGACTACTGGAACTGACATTGGACTACTTATTTTTCCTTAGGGCACAGAGAGACAAGACAAAGTGTAAGGTTAACCCATGGTATAAATTACTGAAGAAATGTGAATTCCAAACTGAAGGTCAGCTCTGCAGTGTTGTAAACCATGGCACTTGCACTCTGTTATCTGGTAGATAAATATTTATGTCACACATAAGAAAGCACTGATATATCAGTAAAGAGGTTAGGTATCTTGTTGAATGAAAGTGGCTGATTTTTTTTATGCATGCCTTAGGTCAGCTGCGGGAAACAATCTCTCTTAATTGGGAGCACCTGAGTGAGGAACAGATGATAAAGGAAAGAGGAAATAAATAAATAAATAAAACAGAAAGAAGGAGAAGGGAGGGAGGATGAAACAATCTGAGGTATGCCATTAAATGCCCACAGTCACCAAACTGTGGATGGTAAATTTCAGATTAATCTGACTGATAATTTTCCATTTCCTTCAAGTTTCAATTATTTAGAAAAAAAATACCTGTACCATTTTCCACCGTTTCCATTTAAGCTCATTTTGAAAGTGAAAAAGAGAAAAAAAATAACATTGATAATTTTCTCCGATTTTATTGTTTATAGATAAAAGTCTCTGTATAATTCAATACTCTGTATAGACACTGAGTTTTCTTGCTGTCAGCCCTGTCTGAACGCACTGGGCTTTCAGATGGCTTCACTGTAGACTCTCAGCTCAGGAGGTATTTAGATGAGAACATCTCTATGATCGATCATTCACAACACAGAGAGATTAAATGCGGAGCTGTACAAAAAAGCTGCAGACAGACCAATCTTTGTCAATCCCAGTGCAAACTTTACTAAGGTGTTTTAAAGCAGGCATTTTTGGAGTGCAAGCATGGACTTGCACAAATAAGGATCTTGTCTGTTTAGATTATGAGCTCTCTCAGGCAATGACTTTCTCTTTGGATGTATGTATCCACTTCATAGCACCAGCCCTGCCACAATAATGCTAATAGTAATAGTAACAACAGGAAAATAATAATTGAAATAATAATAAATTCACCCAGGATACTGCAAAGCATAGAAGAGCTGAAGGGCAGCAGGTGTGTTGAGGAAATAATATAACACAACAAATCCTATGCAGTGAGCATATGAGCGTGTGATATCAAAGACACTACCTATGAAATTAATTTGCCAATGACACTGCCTTGCCTACCATCCCTGGGCGTTGTGAGAATTAATTAATGCTTGCAAATCGCCTTGAGAACTTCAGAGGAAAGACGCTTTATGTATGCAAAGCCCTGCTGCCTTTCTCCGGTGTCTGCTGCACACCTGTGCCCATTGCATCATGTGCTGCCTCTGTCTGGTCGCAGAGTGCTTGCTGTGTACATATGGCCTCAGCATGATTGATGGTTGGATTCAGGTGCCGACAGTGGAAGCTCTCCCCTGTCAGCAAGGAGCTTGCCCACACATGTCCGTGCACCATCAGCCTCTTTCCTCCGGCATAGTTGTCAGGTTTCCCAAAACAATGATTACCTTTCCACAGAAACAAACCTCCATCCTGACACCTTTCCTAGCTGGTGTCTTGTAGCATGAGGGCTCCTTTGTAGGGTTCTGTTCCCTACCTCCCAAAGGCTCTTGTGAAACCTCATTCCTTCATGTTTGTAAAACATGTCAAGAGGCCAACATAAAAGTGTGAGAAGGAGAAAGAAATTCATGCTCTTTTTTTTTTTTATGACCACTATTAACCTATAATATCACTATAATTATAGCTGTGCAAAATGTCCAGCTTGTACCACAAATGTCCCTACATTCCTTCAGGGAAGAACAGCAGAGCTGAAGGCATGAACAAGAGCAACAGGGTGAGGCTTCTCTGCGTTCAAAGTGGACAACTGTAATCTCAGAGGACCTGAGTGTGCCTGGAGGTCATGGCAGCTGCTCTGAAGAGAGCCACAGCTGCAGCACCAGTGCTGAGGGGACTCCAAGATGCCAAATTCTTCTTACATCAAAATGAATCCCATTTGCAGTAACTAATTATTTCCAGTGAAGTAAAATGTTTACTTAGATGGCTTTTCCTTCTTCTTTGGTATTGTATTGTATTGTTTTAGAGCATTAACATCACTTGTTGGGATATGTTTTTTTTTTTTTAATGTTTGTATTTAGGCCCAATTTCCAGTTCATCCTTAGCACCCCTACCTCAGCAGTCCAGCCATGCTTACATCTGCTTCAGAATAGAAGGCGGAAGATTTTTCTTTCCAAGCAGTGATCCCTCCTTATGCTGTACAATATCTCTGTAGTACTGGAAGGCCATACCCTTCTGTTGCTGAATGATTTCAAGACTCAAATATTGGCACTCATTGTCCCTACTCCGTTCCAACTCCACTCCACAGTGCACAGCAGTGCATGGAGAGGAGAGAAGAAGAAGCAGAAGAGCATGTTGGAAGGAGTCAAGGCTACTTTCGTCTTCCTCCACTCCCTTTTCTATGCTTAAGCGAAAAATAGTGGAATTGTTTCATAAACTTCCAGCCTTTCTTAGTACTGTAAAGAGGTGAAAAGTAGAATACAGCCTTGCTGAATTTGAGACATTCAAAATCATAAATTCAATTATAAACAAAATTAAGCCTACTATGAGATGTATTATGTCACCCTTAGTCTCAGAGTTTGTTCACAAAATGCTGTCTGTGAAAGTAGACATGAAACTAAGGACGTTGTGAGGACTTCCCCAGACAACAAACAGAAATTCTCTTTCACGTGGAGGTTTCTTGGCCCACAGCAAAAGAGATCCATATGAGCATGATTTCTTTGACCAAAGATTTCATAATCTTCTCATAAGAAAACCCTTTTTTTTCTTTTTTCTTTTTTTTTTTTTTTTTTGATTTTACATGGTCACGTGGCATGGAACTGATCAGTGCTGGTTATGGTGTTTCACAGGATCATTCCAGGGGGCAATACATAATCATGGTTGTTTTCACTCAAGTGCTTTCAAATTTAATATAGAAACCTGAAATCAAATAAACCATTTTGGTTTCTTTTACCTTTTCTGAAGATTTCTCTTTTGTGAGTAGTCTGCCCCAAAAAAATATTTAGTATGAAATTAACTTTTTTTCAAGAATCAAAATATTTGTTTTGCATTGCCTGATTTCAGATAAAAGGTCATTTCTTTTTTCCCTTCATAAAAGATAGTTCTTGCAGAAACCTTCAATTTCATTAAGAAATTATTCTGATGGATAATTGCAATTTAATTTCTCTGACCAGCATAATCAGAGGCATTCAGATGCCTTCTGCTTCATCATTCCTATTTCACACAAAGAGGAATAATAATCTTTGGGAGGGACTGGTCTAGGGAAGCTAAGTGTTGTAAAGCTGACTCCTTTTAAAACTGCTCAGCATCTACAGTGGTTAAACAGAGCCCTAAAGGGAGAAACATCAGCGCTCGGTGCAATATCCCTTTGGCTTTCCTGTTCACCCTCTCTCCTCCTTTCCATGCTTTGCATGGATGGTTGGGTTCTGCCTCCTCTGAAGAACTTCACCTCAGTCCATTCCATGCCCACAGGCAACTAATAAAGGTCAATCTCAGATATAATGAAAGGGGACAATGAGTTTGTTCTGGCCACTCCTAGTTTTCCTCACTGCTTTTCACAAGCTCTGCAGGTTCTTCTGGTTCCTCCACCAGACCTGAATGCTAGAGGGAGATTGTTCCCACCACCAGTCCCAGCTGTTCTTCAACAGCTCCATTTCTTTGAAGATGCGTATAGTTATCATGTTATTTCAAAATACCAAAGGTCACATTACCTTTCCTTTTCCCTTCCTCAATTACTGCGTAAACAAGGAATGGGTTTGCAAAGCATTGCAGTGGAGCTCCCAAGGAAACAGTCAGACTGGTCTGTTGCATCAAGAACTCTCTTCTCCCCAGCTCCTCAAGCAAATCAAAACTTCATAAATAAGAAAGCAGCCCTAGCACAAGGCATTTTCTCTACACCTGGGCTGGTCTTTTTATCACAGAAAATCTGGTTAAGTGTCCTGAAAAGGACATCCATGAGGCTACAAAAAATGTACTTTTCCCTCCCAACTTTTAACTGAAATGGTGTACTGGAGTGATACAACAGATTTTTGCAGTCAGCTTAAAAACTGGGAGACATTGAAAATCACACTGAAGGCTATGGGAAATGAAGATATCAGTAGGCCATAGGGCACCCCAAGTTCTTGATGACCCTCTGCCGAAATAGCAACAAGAGATGTCTAAGGGCAATTTTAACTCATATTCTTCCTCTTCTAGCTTAGTATGCAACAAAGCTTCTACTTATTTTTACTGTAATTCCTATGAGGTATGTTGGCCTGGAAGGATAAGAACTGCAGTTCTGCCTACAAATTGCATCACATACCTAATAGGTCTTCCTCAGTCCCTCCAGCTCAACCAGCAACAGGCTGCATAGAGCTCGGCCCTTAAGAAATACCTTTAAGGATCTTGTGAAAAGCAGGTGGTCTGATGCACAGAAAGTACCTTAGCACAAATGAAGATAAAGAATTTCACAGAAATATAATTGTTTGCCTAGCGGCTGAATTTATTTTTGTTCTCAAGTTGTAATTAAGAGACAAGATGCAGTTAAAAAAGCAATATGTTTTTCCCTTCTTTTTTGTCTTGACTAATAAGCAGAGCAAGAAGTTGATTCGTTTTTATCTGTAAGGTAAAAGTGTATCATTTTTCTTATACCTGATTTGAGTACAAAAATTTTACTGAAATGAGTAAAAGAAAGATAAACAGCTGGAGAAACCTGAGGAAAAAAAATATCTGAGCTCAATTTCTTAGAATTTTTCATTTCTGAAAAAGAAAATAGAAAATAAATAGAAAATGGAAGGAAAGAAGGAAAGAAAAGAAAGACAAAAGAAAGGAAAGAAAGAATAGAGGAAGGAAGGGAGGAAGGGAGGAAGGGAGGAAGGGAGGAAGGGAGGAAGGGAGGGGAAAACAGGGATGTTTTCATTGAAGCATTATTGTGAAGAAAGTCAGCCACGGACAAGCAATATCATATGTTGAGATATTGGACAGTTAAAGATCCTGTGCAACCTGCTGTAGGGAACCCACTTTGAGCAGAGGGATTGGACTTGATGATCTCCAAAAGTGTCTTCCAACCCCTATGATTCTGTGATTTCCCAATGGAATGGAAGGATGAGCAAGTTCCATGGACCAAGATGTCCTTAGTGGTGTTATTGTTTACTGTCTGTTATTTATTATCTGTATGGATGTAGTGTTTAGGAGTAGTAAACTTAGGAGCCCAGGAGTCATACCAGGCTTAAGTACATCATAGATTTTATTGGTCTCAAACTGTAGGGTGATGAACAAAAGAAATATAGAACAAAAAGGAAGAGTCTGCTCCAGAAAGCTTGCAATCGAATCAGAAGACAAGTGATAACGAAAAGAAGCTGCTCCATCTGGGTACAGAAGGGACAGAACAAGGAAACAACTGGGCTATTCAGCATAATGGGCAGTTAAATCACAAGAACAACACATAAACCATGTCAGGCTTTTATATATATTTATATATGTATGTCTCTAACATGAATAAATTTTACTAATGGAAGAGTACGTCCTGCAGGACAGTAAACACCAACCTCCTGGATCAACCTTCTAGTACACGGAATAGGATTTTTTTCTCCATCGGTGATCAGGATCAAATGTTTCAGAAAAAAAGAGAGTAATGTTCTGGAGGGAGAACTAACTACCCACCATCTCTTTCCCTGAAAATCTACACTTAATTTTGCTAAGATGTGTTTAAATCTCTAAGAAAGAAATGTTGTACCCTTCCCTTCCCTCTTCTTTCCTCTCCTTTTCCTTCCTTCCCTTCCTTCACTCTCCTTCCTTTGCTTTCTCCAGATACCTGGAAATAACTCCAACTACTTCTTGCAATCTTGCTAAACTTTCAGGATAAACATTAATGAGAATGGGGTAGCCTATGAGCACACGTGAGACAAGCAACAATATGCAATCATTTGGTGTTGCAAACACAACTGCACAAACACCTGGACTAGCAATTAGCTAAACCACTCAGATGACTGGCCTTAAATTCAAAGCTGAACATTTCATGGGTTCCCATGAAACATTTTATGGGTTCCCAGAGCTCCTCCAAAGCTCCCAGAACATAAAATCGTTTGGACATAGTTTCAAATTTTGCTATCAGAAACTGTCTATAGATTGTGAACCTCAGAATGAAACAATAAGCTCTTTTTCTGAAAGTGAACCAGCAGAAATTTATCAAGCAAAGAAATTAAATATATGCTAAACATAAGCTGATGACTACTTCTAACAAACGAAGCCATTTTTTATTAAAAGGAAATTCTGGTAATGATTTATTATTTTCCATAGATATTCCTCTAAGAAACAAACACTGCTATAAGGATTACCTTTTTCTCCTTCCTACCAAATGCTTCAGGTATTTTCTGTTTCTCTCTCTTTGCTTTCAGTTCATCCATCTAGAGCAGCAATTTTTGGCACATCAAGCACATTAGATAATTATATGTCAGTTGAGAAACTCTCAGCTTCTTGTCACTAGTCTATAAAGCTCTCTGTAATGTTGTAATACAGTATCACTGATATCTCAATGAGATAACATGTTAAGTGTCTACTGGCTATATAATTTGAACCTAAAGTTAACAAAGAGAACTGATCTTTTGGTAAACATATAGTATATTTTTGTCATCTCTTCCTGATAGTGGTTTTGATAAGGAGATTTAGATGTAGTATTATCTTCTGATTGCTTTTGTAGCATACTTGCAAGACAGGGAACTCCTTCATAATTCCTCAGACAGATGGTTGAGAGGAATTTCTTAAATACCCACAGATCAAAGATAGTTCCCTGTAAATGGTGGTGGTTACTGATATTACAAATCCAACCAGACATTTGTTCTTCCTCATTCTCAAAACCCTTTCTCTTTTCTTGGCCTAATGTGAATTCCCATTAGGTGGGGAAGAATAATTCTAAGCCATCAAGAGGTAGTATGATATAACCTTGGACTGCTCATTAAGGACCAGATTGTGCATGAAGGATAGATGACAGAAGTCTATAAAATCAAAGAGGCAGGGAAATGAAGAACAATCGCTCACTGTCTCTTCCAAAACAGGAGCTAGGGAACATCAAATAAAATGAAGAGGAGAAGGGCTCAAAATAAACAAAGGGAAATGATTCTTCGTACAATGCATAATTAAGCTGTGGAACTCCTTGCCACAAGATGTTGCATGTGCTGTAAATTTACATGTGTTCAAAAAGGACTGGACAATTTCACGAAAGAAAAATTCATCATGAACTATTAAATACAAAGACATTACCTCTGGCTCTGGAGCTTGCTGACATGCAAATCTCTAGATGTTGGGAGAGTATTCTGAGGAAGTCTCACTTGGCTCTTTTACTTTTTGCTAAGCATGCAATCATTGTTGGACCCTGTCAGAAAGAGGTAAATGGTTTAGATGAGTTTTTATAAAGCTGGAACAACTCTTTTCATGTCCTTATTTCATACAGCTGCCTTATCCAGGGAACATATCAAGTGATGACCATTGGTAGACTTACCATTCACTTCTAAATGTTTCTCTGGCTGAGAGGAGTAACCTGAAAAGGGATGTATTCCTAAATACTTTTATTTTGAGACAGTTTAGTTTCCCAAATTTCTGCCTAGAAGGTAAAGAAAACTGAAGTCAGCTGGCTGGCTCTAAGAGAGGAGGGTGCAGTGGCCTCTCAGAGCCCTGTGCCCTCTCTGCGCTTGGGCTGGTGATGCAGGTAGTCTTGTGTGGGTGCCAGTCTCAGCTATGTCCCTCTCTGGGCAAACAAGCTGCCCAAATAGCCACACCAGTCCTGAATATTTAATGATTCAGAAGTAGAATGCACACATCACTTGGGATGATTGGTTATGTGAAAATTGGCTGGGAAATGCCCCAAGAAAGCTTTTTATTCCTGTTACTTCTGGCACTTGGCAAGCCTAACAATACCTCCCTAGGACGAAAGTTAGCCTGCTAATGAGGAAAAGCAAAGTCATGGAAAGTGCCTCCATCTTACAAAACACATCCCGGTACTCTACCTGATAAATCCTCCATTCAATCAAGCCTTGGGGGGAGAAATATCCCCCCTCACTCCTACAAATTCCTAGTGGCTAGGTTAGAGGGAGAGCTAATACAGGAACAAGTCCAGTCCTGCACTGGAGTACTTCTGCATCTGCACAGGCTAAACGTCTTGTTAGCCAATCCCTTTGTCCCACAGGCCTACCCATTTTTATGAGGTACATAAACACTGTGGTGGAGGGAACTCAGGGAGCTACTGCAAAATTAAGACTGACTGAGTGATGTACACCCCTCCCATGGGGTCTAACAGATAAGGAGGAAGTTTAGCTTCAGGTCATTTGCAAGTGCCTCGAATTGGTCACCTCAAAACTGCAGACACTCAAAAATGAAAATCTCCACAGCATAATTTTTCCTGGGGTTTCTTTAGCCATTTCTTTTCCTTCCCAGCATCTCTAAAAAGTCTTTTGGGCAAGGAAGGCAACTCTTCAGGCTCCACAGGTATTATTATTTGGAGGTCTACTTTGTATTCAGAGTTGGCTGCTCCTTGAGTTCACCTAGGCATTTCAGTGCATGCATGCCTGGGTGTATATTGAATGTGCCTAATAACTACAGTAGGTGGAGAGGGAGGAAGCTGTGCTCCAAATGGTGGGAACTCCTGGAGGGTGTTGTTTTGCCTCTGGCATGCTGTCAGCATGCCAATAAATAAGAAAGTTGAGATGATCAGAGGAAGTTACCTAAATATATATATATATATATAAACATATATATATATATATATATGGTGAAAATTCTAGTTTGCTTGGTGATGAGGCATAGGAAATACAATCAGTGACCATCCAGATTTTTCCCATGGTTCAGATGTGATATTCTGTGAAACTTGAAACAGCCCCAAATTGTCCCTGTGCCCCCCCAAAAAATCCCTGTGGCTGCTGTTCTTCCTTTCTGTCACACCATTCCTGCTGCTGAATATCACTCAAAAGATATGTTAGTGGGAAACACAGAATGAGAGGTGGTTCATTCACATTGTGAGCTCTTTGCATATAGGTTTGTAAGCACTGAAATTAGACACTGGGCAAAACTATCATAATTTTGGAACAGAGGGGATGACTTCTTAAGGTGTTGCAAATAGCTGCTAAATTCATTGATGCTCTAGGGCTCCAGATTTTAGCCTTGCATGAGCACAAGTTTAGATTACGATTACACTGGGGAAATCAGCATCTAGAGGCAGGAAGATAGGGAAATCTTTCAGTTATCTTCTTAGTAACGCCTGCTTTGGGCAGGTAATCTCAATAGTTGGCTGATTAAATGCATACTTGGTCTAGGAATGACCTCGGTTAAAAGCCCTAATATTGCTAACAAGCATGGATGGAATCAAACCTAAATTTTTCACCTCTAGAAGAAATGATGAAAATTAAAATGCAGAGATTAATCTGATCATCAGTATCTTCTGTACTCCCTCTTTGGATAAAACATCCAAACGACACAGAATGACTCTGTATTTTAACTTTTAGTCTATTCAAGTGGGAGACACAGATCTCTTCCAGAGCGACTCTGAATGAGATCTGAAAATGTAGTCTCCAAGATGCCAAGTGAGTGTTCCAAGTGGCTGTTGGAGACATAGTTCACAGACTGATAAGTAGATCTTGTAACCAGAATGAAAGATGATAGGACAAGGGGAGATGGTTTTAAACTAAAATAGATAAAAATTAGATTGGATATTAAGAAGAAATTTTTTTCTACTCAGAGGGTGGTTAGGCACTGAACGGGTTGCCCAGAGAAGATGCGGGTGCCCCATCCCTGGATGTGTTTAAGGCCAGGTTGGATGTGGCTCTGATCTAACTTTATCTAGTGGGTAGCAACCCTGCCCGCAGCAGGCGGCTTGGAACTAGATGCTCTTTAAGGTCTTTTCCAACCCAAGCCATTCCATGACTCTGTGATCTCCCTCCAGTTTGGAGCTGGGCATCTGGCTTTCTAACAAGACGACAGCACAAAGCCTTTCACCTACCCAGGGCTTTTGCGCCATCAGTCTGGTTTTTCACCTTATGCTGCTACGTACTAATTCCTTCTTTAGGTGCTTGATTCTCCTCCCCACATATTGCATAAGAAGCTTAAATTGGGCAATACACTACCAACAAAGCTCCTGAGAATTAGAAGCTACTAAATTCAGTGTCGTGATATGTAAGTCCTTTGGTAGATGTGGATCTTTGATACCACACCAGTGACAGAAGAGCTAGAATAGATTAGAACAGAAAATAATAGAACAGAACAGGAACTTTAATCCTTATTCATTTGTATCCAGGGTCTTTAATTTCTGCAGACTATCTGAATCAGTTTACTTTGTTTAACACGGCTCACATATGTTTCATCTACTAAAGCTGGCAACCTCCTTGTTCCTCAGGCATGCTGTTCATTATCTTTTACAGATGAGAGCTCTGCCGTCTGTCTGTCTCTGTCCCTCTCCCCCCTAAGCTGACATTCAACTGTTCCCATGGACTAATTGAATCAAATCACATTCAAACTTCCCTCCTCTTAAGCATATTAAATATGTCCAATCAAGTACCATAAACACAGTCATAAGACTTCTGTATTCAACTACTAATCCCCAAAGCTATGTGCCAATGACAGATGTTCTACAAATAAACCAGCCTTTTTCTGGTCAATCAGTACTATTTGCAGACTCATCAACAAGAAGCTGAGATTTATGTTCAGTAATGATTTTACAAAAACACAATCCAAACAAAAAACCCAGCAACAAACCCCACCTAAAATATCTTTAGCTTCATCGGATTTAAATAAAAACGGTTAAAGTTACTTAGCCATTTATGAGGGTTGGAAAAATAGTTTACATTGTATATTTAAAGACAAGTTCACTTGGATATTCTGGACATGTACAACCACAATCATCCTATGTTTAAAAACATGGGTAGATTAAACGACATATAGAGGAATACTACTTGGATAATCAGAGAGACAGAGTGCTTATTTCAAAAGAAGAGACAAAAGAGAGGTCTAAGGGACAAAGGAAAGAGGGTATACATCCAGTTGAACTAACTCTGGTGAAAATCAGAGTAGAGCTGACATTGATGTAGTTACAGTGTTTGCAAGACCCCAGATGATATCACTGCCATCCAAAGTGCTATCCTACATAGACATATCAGCTATTTTTCAGCTGTCTCTAGTGCTACATCAATATAACATGTCTGAACATAGCTTGTTGACTTTAAAAAAATGCTCAGCAACACAAGGGTTGGAAAAAAAATAGAGGTTAGAAGTGCACTTTATAAATACATAGAAGGATAAGCAAGGGAGAGTAAGAAAAGTTCTCTGAGTTAATGGCCAATGCTGTCACCACAACCATTGGGATTTAAAAGCCATGGATACAATTAAATCAGGGTCTATAGAACTTTAGCCATATAGGGGGAACAAAAAAAAAAAAAGAGTTCTGAGATAGCTCTTGATCAACAAGTAAAAGGAATTAATGTTACGATTGCCTACGACAATCATAGGCTTTTTGAGCTAGAAAATGCTGCAATTCACAGGTATACATTTTATAAGTCTTATTTCCTCTAAAGCAATAAAAATTCCACCAAAACTGTGGGTTTCATTCATTGTGTCACTTCAGAACAGAGATTATAGGAGAATTTCTTTTCTTTACCAAAAGATGTCAGGCTTTATTTTTTAACAAATTATTAAGTTTTTGGGTTTGTATTGCCTGACTAGGGGTAAGCTATAACATTCCTGTAATCTTTTTATTTCTCCTAGAATAACTTACAAAAGCTCCTTTATGCTATGCTGTAAGGTTAACTAGAATTTTCTTGTTCAATATGGTCCATATTTGAGGAGAGGAATATGAACACTGCAAAGACAAAGTCAATGAGCATTTGCCATGCAAGTGTTTTGCTCTCAGGCCCATGTATAGTATCGCTCAACAGCCTCAGCAAGATCTCCAGGGATTTGGTTTTACTCCATAATATCCCAGTTAGTGGCTGCTGGGTCTACCTAGTCTGGAGATGAGTATTCCCACAGTGCAGTCCCATCCATCTGGGCATGATCCGCTTGTGTCTGTCCTCACTTGCATGAGGTGTCCTGCATGTCTGAGGACAAGCTCAAAAGCTTTTCTGCTTAGTCTCTGACTTTGTGCTTCTCTGTTGTATTAGTGGTGGGAAGGTTAGTCTGGACCTCAAGAAAGACGCTGTTAAGAGGACACTGCTCAGAGATAATCTGTATTGAAGTACCTTTTTGCTCACAGATGCTCCAAAGAAGAGTTTTTAGCTCTAAGTAAAATGGAATCAGTCTCTAACCCAACTTCTGCCCAGCTGAATAAATGTGCCTAGGTTTAAATGATCTCCCTGTATGGGTGAGGGTTTTTTCCTGCATGAATGATCAAGCATTTCAGATTACCGTTTGGGTAGATTGTTTACATAAAGGAGACAAATCCTAAACCAATACTGAAAGAATGTCAAACGTATAACTCAGAAGCTGACAGCAGGTTTTATTTTTTTAAGGTTATTTTTAATGCTAAGTTTCAGATGTTCAGGTTTTCTGAGAAGAGTAGAAGCTTACTTCCTGTAGCAGTGAAAGGCCAGAAAGGAGTTTGAGACATGGTGAACTTTTTCATTAGCAGAATAAAGTTTAGTATTGCAGAAATTTAAATACTGCTAAAAATCCACTGGGATACTTTTTTTTGCTGACTTTCTAAATTATTATTTATATTACTGTAAGGGATTATTTTGTCATGAAACAGTATGCTTAAAAAAAAAACCACTGATGTGTATGGAGTATATCTTAGCTTGAATGTCTGAGAGCTGGGAAGTAATACTTCATTACTTTATGATTATTATTCACCTGGAAAAAATACAAATAATGCAAGCAGCATAAACAGTGAGAGTGAATAGATTTCGAAAGATTATATTGATTTTAAATAAAAATCTAATATGAAATTAGTGGAAGAGATAGATGCCCCCTTTTTGATCCATTCTCGTTTAAAAATCATCAGTATTGACAGAACGAGATGTCTTAAATGTCTGCATTTTAACCTGCCTCTTTAAGTGTGTATACAGTGTACACATTCTATTTTTTCCTAATGTTCAAAATTAAGCCCCTCTGTACGACTTCCATGCTGAAGTTTATAACCTCAGCCTACACAAGTCCAGTGCAGAAAGATCTACAGCCTCCAGGCAGAGCGAGGAAGCTCTTTAAAGATGAATCATTTTCATAAATGAGTGCAGAGGGAGGTCAAGCCAGGGGACACAGAAGGTTACATGTGTGGCTGAGATAAGGCCTCATTCATCCACTTCTTACTGTCAGGTCTTGATGGGTGAACATTGCCTTGAGCTCCCATAAAACATGTTGTTTGCAGAAAACTTGCAGGTGGTTCATAAAAAAGTCTAAACTGTTACCAAGAAATTTATCTCTCAACTGCTGGATCTGTTTATAATAGAAGTGAAGGATCTCATAGAGAAATTAAGTATCGGAGACTGACTTATATTGGCTTGCCGGACTGAAAAACCCAAACTGCTTTCCAAATGTTGCACTAAAAATGTCAAAGCAATTGTATTGATGACATCTTGACAAGATACTGTACAAGACTGTTAAAAAATACAACAACAACAAAAGAATGTTGCCTGTTTATTGAAAACTTGTCCCTGAGGAGGGGATGTAGGTATTTAAGAGACTTTTATGGAGGAAATTCAATCTATTATTGCTGCAACATATGTTTCTAGAGAGTGTCAATCTTTTATTACAGTGGTACCCATTTGAGAGCCAGTTTTTAAAAGGGTGGCATTGTTTCTCTCTGTTTTTCAGAGCAAATAGTCAGATAAAGCTGGGTTGCATTGGAGGGAAGGTAAGGGTTAAATTGAATGCAGGAGGCATCAGTTGGTGGATAGTTTGACATTGCTGCAAACATTTATCCACTGAAAACCTGATATGAGACCTGTTGAAGTCAAAGAAGTCCCTTTATTGACTTCACCAGATTTTTACTCCAAGGAACTGTACAGAGATGGCCGGCAGGCTTCACATCAGCTACTCCTGAGCTATCAAAAAGCAGAAGCTTTCAGCAGCTACCAACCTGAAAAGTGTTCACATTCATAACCAAAAGTCAAAAGGCCCTGTGTCTATTAGATTACAGTCCCTCTACAAAAATACAAAGTTAAGTTTTCTGCATTTTCCTCAACTTGCTCTCTCTTGCTTTCGTATTCATAGATTTTTACGGCCTGAAGGAGCCATTATGATAATCTGGTGTGACCTCCTGAAATCAATGTATCAATGGAATTGCACCAACATTACTGAGAACAGTATTTGGCCTCTAGACATCCTGCCATATAGAGACAACACAGAATGAATTAAAATGGGATGGGGCATTCATTATGAATGATTTGCTTTGGGGGTTATAGGTCCAGCATTCAGCCACACTCAACTGGCTTGTTTTTGTTTTTTTTTTTTTTTACTGCAGTCAAATGAAGAAAAACAGGTTTTCCAGATGAATCTCTGCATAAGCCATGTGTGCCCATCTCCATTGCTGTTTCTGCAATTCCTGGGCAAAGCCAGACAGGGGCACAAAGTTTTAGTTACTATTTTCTTAAGAGCTTTGATCAAAAACATAGTTTTTCACTGTGACCTCTCTTGGTCAGTTCTTTCTCACCAATTTCTCTTGTGACACTTTTTGCCAGCTATGTGCAACGCCCATGAGGTGTCACTATGCAATAGTAACAGCCCAACTGCCTGCTATGGTGTAAATGGTAGCAGGAAACGTAAAGCACAGGTCTGGATCCCCTTCCTCAAGGCACTGCTCCATCTGCTTTGTACACTGTTGAAGGCTGCCCCATGGATGTTGCTAAAAATATCTCCATACACAAGGATCAGTATTTGGGTATTGGCCTACAGTCTCTCCTTATGGCGCATTTCCAAGGAAGAATGTGGTATCATCTGACAGAGACCCCTTTAAAAATACAACTTTCAAGTATATTACCATGTCATAGAGACTCCGAAATTGGAGTAGGACAAGGTCATATCTAGGGAATAGTTGTAGTAACAGTAAAATAAAGCCTAATGCCATCAAGAGCATGAGATTCCCAAGGCATAGAGGAAGACTTCATCCATCAGGTCCATTCATATACGAAGGGCTTCCACTCTGAGGCCAAAGTATGTGGTTTTAACAGTAGTACATCCACTTCTGCAAACTAGAACAGCTTTCATTCTCAGGAAGTGTCAATGCTAATTTCAATCACAAGACCCTAGTACAAGGCAACTTCTGCTTAATTAAGGGAAAATTCATGAGAATTGTTAGTAAACAAATATCAGGTGATTATAGGATGACATCTCCCTACAGATTACTCAGTAATTGCATTTCTCTGACCCCAAAGGAATTTCCATGCAACCTGCAGCAAGGCTTAAAAGACAGAGATAATTAGGCCTTTACTTTTATAAACTTTTTAGTCTTTTTTTTTTCACTTCCAAGCATACAGAAATTATCAGCCTGTATCACCTCCTCACACTTTAAATTCTTCTTAAAGGGATGATAACTACTTTGGTTCCCCTCAGCTGTTCAGCTTCCTTCAGCTGCTGCCAAGATTTTGTTATCTTCAGCTTTGAAACTTCAACAAGAGCAAGAACTCTCCTCATCTGCCCACTCCCCTGCTAGAAGTGTCCTTTGTAAGCTCTGGAAGGAGAATAACTGTACTATAAATACAATTTCTCACCCCAAATCCACCATGCAGGAAGTGAATTTTTGCTAAAAACATGTTCTCTGTACAGAGCTAGAGTAACACAGCTGAGGCCTGTGTTATTAACATACATCAGTCCTCCTGATGTAACAGTGTTGGTTAATATTGTTTTGATTATATAGCTTTCTATCAGGAAGTTAACTGTGATAACTGTGAAAGTTGGCAAAATTTCAGAATAACTCCGAGATTAAATTGGATATTTAATTTGAGCTTCTCACTTTGTTTTGTTTGGAATTTTGTTTTGTTTTGTTTTCCCTGTTTTGATTTTTAATATTTTTTTTTTAATGATCGTGTTTAATTAGAACAACAGTACACAGTGGTACAAGGTGTTTCATGGACACTGTCATCTCTATGATAGTGTGCAGACATAAACCATTTCATAGCATGATGGGAGAGTAAAGTCATAAAGATTTCAGGAGAACCTCCAGTCTGACCCTTTGTCCTGATATAACATCAAGTATATCTAGTTTACCCTTGCCAGACATTTTTCTAACCTCCTCTGAGAAACTCCAGTGGAAGTGACTCTGCAGCACATCAAGGTTAGATTTTTTCTGTCCACCAAGTTAGAAGGTTTTTGTGATAACTAACCTAAAACTCTCACATTGCAAATTAAATCCATTTCTTCTTTCCCTACCAACACTGGACACAGAGAACAATCAATCAGCGTTGTCTTTTTAAAAACCTATTATATGTTTGAAGACTCTTATCATGCCTCCCTTCCTTCACTGCTTTTCTAGACTAAACAAATGCAATTCCTTCAACTTTTCATTATAGGTCATGTTTTCTTAAACCTCTTCTCCTTCACGTTACTCACCTCTGGATGCTTTCCAAATGGTTTATTGCTTTTTTTAGAGCATGGTGGTTAGGACCACATACCTCAGGCCAGCTGAGCCCCCACCTGTGCCAAGTAGTACAGGCTAATGACTTCCCTTTTTGTAAGTGTGTTTCTGCGTTTCAGTCCTAAAAAAAATTTGGATTTTCCATTCCGTGAATTGGATTCCATTTGGAAATTCCATTCCACAATTTCTAATTACCAAGACAAGTTTTGAAATGCTGAAGTTCCCCACACAATGGGAGTAACTTCTGGCTGCATCTGCTACATAAGAAAAGGATGCTCCTGTGACTGGAATACATACTATTTAGAGTGCTGTCATCTGCACAGTTAAAATATTTACCTTTTGTATATAGGGCTTTTACCTGTAGACTTCATACTGTGTTAGGATGGATGTCTCTATCCACAGATGCAGAAAGCCAAGAAGGAAAAAATGATAACCTCTCAGAATAGGAATAATAAATGGCATGACTGCAAAGATTAGTTTTTGGGATCATATATCTGAATTGGAAGAGGTGCCATGCAATGTACATAGGGTCAGATCATAAAAGGACCTGTCCATTTATCAGGGCACATCACAGCTGTGAGACTGTCATGAAGAAGACACAAAAAGTTTGAGGAGAGAAGCAAACAGATGCTCAAACCAAACTTGGGAATCTCTAGTACCCTACCTAGCTTAAAATGCACATGTACATTTGCATCAGACTCTATACATTGACTTGCAGAGGAACTCCAGAATCCAGTAATACCCTCTGGTATCACAAGGGACTAATAACCTGAAGAAAAAGCTTTGATCCAGTACACGCTGTTAGAGTTAAAATCCATTGCCCATGCAAAACTACTATCCCCTCAGCTTTGAGCTGTGGTGAGATGTATGTGCTCGTCCTGAAATTTTTGAGATTTATATCCTGTCCCTAGCTCTGCTTTAGGGAATCACTGCTGGGTGATTCTGGATAAATCACTTCCCTCTGCCTCAGTGCCCTATCTGCCAAATGTAGATGCTGACTTGTTCTTCCAATTAGTTCTTCAGGCTGTCTCATAGAAGTCTCTAGAGAGAAGAAAGATGCTCTTCTTGTTATTTAGAAGGGAAATAAGAAAAAAACAGCAGTGTAGAAAAGTGACAGTAGATTTACTTTTGTGGAGAATAGTGTCTCCCTTGATGAAATGAAATCAAATGTGTCTGAGACAGAATGGGAAAATATGGAATGTGACATTCAGGAATGTCCCTTGCTCTCCTAAAAGTCTGCAGTAAATGAGACCCTGACATGAGTACTTAAACATAATAAAAATATCTATCTGACTGGAAGAAACCCAGAAGTTTTTGAAATACTTTTATTAATGTCATTTCTTCTGCGATAGCCACAGGATATGTTTTGCCATTAACACTTTGGGCTCAGTGATACCTCTAGTGCCAGTACCTGCTTGGCTATGTGGCTGGTATCTCCATAGAAGACAATGAAGTTTTCCCAGTATGTGTCAGCTAAGGAGCTATACTGGAAATATTCCTTGATAATGCTTTCAGGAAGACAGCAATTCTTCAGAAGAATTAAGAGATCCAAAGAAAGCACTCGTATGGGTAAAAAGCGGGGGAAAGTAAATAAATAAATAAATGAAATTAAATAAGTGAATGAAAACACCACCAAAATCTTATATTATGAAAATACTATATAAGCTGTGAAGAAGAGACTTCATAGTTGAGTCAGGACCCATGAGCCTAATGCAGTTTCAGAGTGATAATAAACGGAAGTGAAGCACCCCGCGGCTTTAATCTCAGCATTTTTTTCTAACTTTCCAAGACCACTATCTCTCTGAGAGCTATCTGTCCCTTCATGCTAGGACATGCCTTCCAGATGACTGGAGAGCTCTTTTGCACTGAGCTTCAATGAGAATTTGCTTTGACTTTTAATGGAGTTTCTTCAAGAGTATAAGAGGAGCCAAGAGCCTGGTTGCCTACTGTAACAATATGGGATTTAAGACTTAATTGTGAGTCCATGGTTTATTCATCCCTGGGCTCCAATGCATTGTCTATGTAGATAGAAAAGACTCGTAAGTCTGATAGGAGATGTGTGCCCTGAGATCCGTTCCTGTGCCAGGTACACCACTTTCTATAGAGGGTCCACAGTCCAAGACCAGAGCTGAACCAGACAAAAAGCAGAAGCCATGTGCAGTGCACTTTGGCATTTTTATATTCACAAAACACATCAAAGACTTGTCCCTCAACACATGAAGTGAGGCTTTGAGCACAGTTTGGATCAGATTCTGATTTCTGTTTAAGCCAGTCAAAAATAATTGTACTCAAAACTGGGCCTGAGATCTCTTTATATTAAGACTTACATTTTAGGGTATTGTTTTCTCCTTCACTCACTCAACAGCAATCAAAATTCATTTGTCCCTTCAGAGCAGATTAACTAACATTGAAGGGCCTTCTGGAAGAAGTGGACAAGGAAAATCTCATCACATACCTTACAAATTCTTTTATATGATGCACTTAAAATACACTCTGGAGGAAATAGATTTTTTCCATAACCTCAAGGGGCAAAAGGTCAGACCTAGCATGTTCTTTGCCTACCATAGTGACCATGAAGTCAAAACAACCAGAGGTTTTCAATGTCCCTTCCCTGAACATTGTTGTCTCTTTTTCTTAAAGGCACTTTGCAACTCCCACCTCAGTTCTTTCCTTCTTCTCTCTCTGACTTGCACTTGATCTTATCTTGTGAAAACAGTCAATCCCCTTTGTCTCTCTCTCTCTTTTTTTTTTTTTTTGGTACTCCTATATTTTTCTTTGTTTTGGTACTTACAGAGTATTTGGTACTTACAGTGACAAATATCATCCCCATAGCTCTGTGTAGCTCTGTGTAGGTGCTAGTCTCTGTGGTGTCTTCCACCACCCACACAGGCTTGTGTGACCTTTTTGTGCTGTTTTTACGTGCCAAAAGTCCCTTCCTAGTACACATGTTTTCAACTAGATTTCCACTGCTGCTTTCTGTCTCCTTTTATTATTGTACATGCTCAAGGAAAATTACCTACAACAATGCACACAAGGCCATTTCAACCGTGTCATCCTAATAGATTTGCCTTAACCCTTTAGATATCCTCTTTTCCGTGTCCCAAACTTCACTCAAACCTTCTATGTGTGTGTGTGTGTGTGTGTGCAATTCATTTAAGTTGTGAAGAAATCAGATGATGCAGGTAACTGCTGTTCATTTCAGGTATTCTTCCTACACCTGATTCACAAAGGAGTCACATCAGTTTTAAGCGCAGCTTTCATAAATGAATCCCTAGCTCAGTGCCAAAAACCTACGGGTCTGTATGTGATTCACTACCAGCTCTGTTAGAAGCTGTGTTGTACAATATTGCCTGTTGTCTACACCAATTACTTCTACATCATTATCCATTTCTCTGATCCTGCAGGCAAATGCTGCAGAATAGGTCCATAAGGCTGTATTCTCTTCTCTTCCCTGACCCTTCTCTTCTCTGAGGCCTCATCTAGAGTGCTGTGTTCAGGTCTGGATCCTCCAGTACAAGAAAGATGTGGAGCTGTTGGAGCGGGTCCAGTGGAAGCCATGAAGATGATCAGAGGGCTGGAGCACCTCCCTTATGAAAACAGGCTGAGGTAGCTGGGCTTGTTCAGCTTAAAGAAGAGAAGGCTCGAGGGAGACCTCATTGCAGCTTTTCAATGCATAAAAGGTGCTTATAAACAGGAGGGAAAGTAACTTTTTACACAAGCAGATAGTGATAGGACAAGGAGGAACGATTTTATACTGAAAGAAGGGAGATTTAGATTAGATGTCAGGGGGAAAATTTTCACTCAGAGGCACAGGCACAGCTACCCAGAGAAGCTGTGGATTCCCCATCTCTGGAGGCATTCAAGGCCAGGTTGGATGGGGCCCTGGGCAGCCTGATCTGGTGGGTGGCAACCCTGCCCACAGTAAGGGTTAGAACTGAATGATCTTTGAGGTCCTTTCCAACCCAAGCTATTCTGTGATTCTGATTCTAAAAAAGAGGGAGGTCTCCTTGCATGCTACATATTGGGAATATCCTTGGAACACATCATCCCCAAAACTGTGTTAGGGCATTGTTGGGGAAAGTCCTAGCTAGCATGTGCCAAAAACTAGCTGGGAGCATGCTAACAATTAAAGAGCATGAACAGTGCATAATTCTCTGCCTTACGCTGTTTAGTGTACCAGTAGAAGTTTAGCCCATTTAAATAAAAGAATAATTGAACACACAGAGCCAAATTCTGCTTTTTTCTGCATTGATGTACACCAATAATTTAATCTAAATGCATCAAACCATCTTATAGTTTCTGAAGCATAATTAAGGGCTACATTTGGCCTTCTGTGGATTTACCTCCCAATTCTCATCTTTCTCAGGTTAAACTTTTTCAAGTCCCAATTTTACTATATTCTCAGGATCACAGACCACTACAAAAAAATCATCCATTAACTTTCGCTCATCAATCCATATTCAACAGCTTCCAAGAGTAGTGTCAGAGGTGGAAGAGCAATTCATACCAACAAGAATAAAATTTTACAGCCCTTCATCTTCATGATACCTGACATCATGAATTAACCATTGAGTTCAGTGAGAGCAATTTTAAAATAAAGTATTACTTTGGTATTAAGTAGTGGTAGGGAAATCTGAAGAAAGGTACACGGAAATAATGAAATCAAAAGCAAGAAGCCAGCACATGTTTGACCAGTTAATTTTAAATAGAAAGTTCGGGGATTTTTCAGAGTACAAGAACTCTGCATTTAGAGTAAAGCAGACTTTGCAAGAGGCACATTGCTCTTGACTGCACGCAAGCAGAGAGGTTGCTGATATGGAAAATTACTTGGCCATTGGCCAACATTTATTTAGGTTTGTGAAGAGGGAAAGAGAAAATTTCCAAAGAAAAATCTCAAGGTAATATGTTGACTAGTTATTATCATGGTGGATGAAAAGAGACAGTAAATTAAAAAAAAGTTTAGAAAAAGGACATTTAATACACATAGGTTAAAGATATATTCTGTGGCAGAACACCATTTGTGATGTATCTTTCTAAGGAATAACAAAACAGAGTAAAAAGACTTGGATGAACAGGATAAACTGAAACGAAGATAAAAGATGCCCAAGTATCAAGTTGCCCAGGTATACAGTAAACTATTAAAATATAGTAAATAAATACTAAATATAATGCATTAAGTATTTAATTAAATTACAAAAATGTAATTATATTCAGAATATACCAGTTGTGGCTCAAGTCCCCTCTTTCAGAATCATTGCTCTCAAACAATAAGTGGGCCAAACGGTGGGTGCTTTCTGAGAAAGATCTGCTGAAGAAAAATCTGTATTGTAGGACTGCATTACAGCATCCATAGCTACAACTCGTCTGAGACCAGACTGATGATCTGGGTTTGCTGTTTTGCAGCTTCTTTTTTGACAATAGTGTGTTATTACATGTGGACTAGCTCATGGTGCTTAAAAGACTTCTCAGCCTTTAGCCAGAGGGGCAGTTTCAACCCACACAGCCTATGGGATTGGCTCTGCTAGTTTCTCCACACTCTGTGTGCCATGATTCTCCAAGTGTAATGTGATTGTGGTGAGAAACATCCAGAAGCCGCACTGCTCCCAAATAATATAACATCTGATTGTCAGAGACACAGCTTCCCGTCATTTATCTCTGTTTTCTGCTGCTGTAATTTCCTGCACTTAGGAAAAGACTCCATCAGTCCACAGTGGACAAAAGGGATGAATAAAAAGGGTGCTCAAGAGTAAGGTGGTCCTGGATAATGATGATGAAAGTTGCTTTGGGCACTGAAATGCCTCTCCACTGCTCAGCCTAACCCTTTTGTCAAACAGGCAATCTTGTTCGGATGCAGATTAAACTGAGCCAACGAGATTTACAAAACATGATATGACTGTGTCAGAGTTTTGCCTGCCAAATACAGCATCCCCTCTTGAGTATGCAGAAGTGAGTCATATTGGAGAAGGAATCAGACTGGACTGAATAAGCATGATGTGACTTATCTGTTATAGCAGAACTGCAACAGAGCCCCTATTTTCTCTCCATCATTCTGATTTTAATGTGGAAAGAAGCAATAATAAGTTAGATTTTGCTTTTAACTGAATATCATTGAGATCCAAACTATCCCTCATTTTTCCTTAATGGATGAATACCACTGAGCACCTTGCCTTATGCTCTTGCTCACTTTTGTTGCACCTCGAAGTTACGGATAAATGTTACTGCCATTCCTGTTATCAGATGTACCATTCTTAGATATTGTTATTCTTAGATGTACAACTCTTTCCTCCTGGAATTTCAAAATTTCTGTGTATACAACAAGCCTAGCTCTGTATTGGCATACTTACCATCATGGCATTTCACCTGGCACAGCCTTGCACAATCGTAATGTTGAACAACATGACATAGTCTGTAAACAGCTCTTGTCATACCACTCAGTATACGAAATCACACTGATGGACAAAAGGTCATCTGCTGTAAATCAGAGCTCTTCAATGACTTTGGTGGAGATATTTCAGTTTATACAAGCTGAGAACTACTATTACTATTATTAATACCTCCTTATTCTTTTGAATATGAATTTTTTGATACAAATAGAAGAAAGCACGGAAAAGAAACTACCTTTTCAGTAATTTCTCATTGATCTCAACTGAATAACTCACAGGATCAGAGAGGTAAGTACGGGTAGAGGAGAGAGCATGTTTGAAAAATGTCAAGAAACATCTGGTCTCCATTTGTGAGAATTACTGAGTCTTCTTCAGTCATTTAACCCTTTCACCCACATTGTATATGTGCTTGTACAGTTTATGAGTTTTATCTTTGGAATCCTTTCAGTGAATGAAACTCGATATAGAAAATGAATCTTTTCTATAGGTCCCTTCTAAGGATAAAGAGAATGACTGATTTTTAAGAGTCGTCTCCCTACACTCCTCCATGATGCCCAAATCACTCCAGTTTAGGACTGTGTCAACATTTCCAACATAAACCTTTCAATTTCAGAGGCAGTATTCCCGCCAGACAGGGAACGTAGGTAAGGTGTCAGCTTTGGAGTAATTTTGTCTCTGACTCCAAATGGAAAGGGTGTTCATGGTGATTTTAATCCCCTAAAAGCGTTATGTTTTGGGGCAATGTAAGTTTTTCCAAAATTACTCAGTGAGAATTGATTTTTGACAGATGGGTTCTTAAATTTGGGAGTTTTTCTCTCATACTTCCAAAGGCCGATTTTCAGAAGCTTCTGAGCATCAACCAGCTGGTTACAAGACATTTTAGATTCCTCAGGTTGGATGCCTGAAAGCAGAGATGACTTTACTTCGCTCTAGATTTTTGATACAGCTGTGCCTCTAGCATGCAGATAGATAGCTTTTTTTTCCCAATTACTGCTAAGATGAGGTAGGGTGTTAGTCTGGGTATGATGTCTCATCTGGGTGGGAAGAGACTAAAACCCGCTCTTCCGGTTTCACAGAGTAGTCAACTGTATGCTTCAGGAGGGCAGCTCCCATTGAAGGAGCACCCATTGAAGGAAAATCCTGTTACCTGAAGTAGTAAAGCTGAGAAGGGCTTGGCAAAACCCATGATGCCATAACATCTCATCCAGCCATGCACTTGGCCCTGAACATACCACTCTAGGAAGACCAGCATACTGTGAACACATTGCTGTAGAGACCCCCTGGTGTGCAGTACTGCCTTATTCACTGTTTCCACCAAACAGCGGGGAGTAGAGATTCTGTAGTTTTCCGCATGATGTCAGCAACCCCTATTTCACCCCTTTAGATCCACTGAGCACTGGTGGGTCTGTGTGCATCAGCTGAATGTCTTTGAAATACTGATGGAAAGTTTCTTCTTAAACAGGAAAGAAGAAAACAAAGAACCTGGAAAAACTGAACTAGAGAAATGTAGATTAAACACAAATGTAGCTAGGTTGCTCTGAAAGTGATGCCTCCTATTTATTTCCATGGAAAATACAACAGATATGAAGAGCACAATAACACTATTTGATAGAGCAAATTCTCAGTTAAAAATTTCTCAGCGTAGCCACCACCATTAGCTGTACATTTTTGCCAGCAATGAACAAGAGTTTGAATGCTATGCTCACAAAAGTCTGCACCGATGGAGGTGACCCATTGTTTCACAGCTGCTATGATGGTGTCATTGCTGAAACACACCACTCACTGCCTCACCACGCAAATATCCTCCGTTTGGTCTCCATAAACATTCAGCTAGTGTCATTGAATGACAATGGGTGCCATTTTTTCCACATGGAGGAGTTCAGTCACACACCTTTATTTCATACACACTTCCATGTCAGACGCCATATCGTCAGAGTGCCCCTTTGTTGTTGTCTGTCACACAGCAACAAAATGTAATGGAATATTGGTGGGAAGGATCATCCTCTGCTGCCATACTACCAACATCCGCCTCAGACATCGTGGGACAACATAATAAAATAAGAGGCATTACTTTCAGGGCAGCCGTCTTAGCTTCACAAACATGTTTTCTGGTGTCTTAGGCCGACTCCTAAGTTAAAGGAAGTGTTTGGAGAGCAAGTTTCCCTATGGCCTCCCTCAAAGGAAAAGATTTGGAGCAGTAACCAGTGTTCTTATCAGCATGGTGCTGAGCAACTGTGAAAGCTTCAACGGTAAATAACCCTGGCATGTGTCTCCAAGCTAGGGTGAAAACTGAAGACGTCTGCTGTCTACCCACCTTCTCATCATACATTGATATTAAGGCTGTGTCCAACACAGGTGTAATATAGCTAAGGGAATACAGAAATAGCGGGCTGACTTTTTTGAGACGGTGTTAATGGGTCCTGGTAGGTCTGCCTACCTTCACAAAAGTCACAAAAATTTCCTGCTATTTTTGGCTTGTCTTTGGATCAGACCCTTAAATGCCCCAATATTAGTAGTGGAGCCTCAATGGATTGGCAGATACTCTTTTCTATGGCAGTCAGAAGATCTTGACTTCAGCCTCCTGATACTTGTGATGAGAAAGGAGCAGAGCTGAAGGTTTAATTTTTCCTGCAGAAAGTACTGATTCTACAAATCACAGCACTTTGGAGGGGTGCATTGCCTCCACCAGAGAGTTCAATGTGCAGCTATTAAATGTCTCATTCCTCTAAAGCCAAAACATTTAATTGTGTTTTTATTCTTGTGATGAGATCAGAAAATATAGTGCAGGGTAATCATTGCCTCATATTAGGTGGAACAATACAGACAAAAGAGATTGTTTCAATGTGGATTAAACAAAGCCTATCAGAATACTATCCTATGATTTTATTACTTTTTCTAAATTTGAGATTCACATCTTNAAAAAAAAAAAGACAAATCTTGAATTCCCCCCCAAAAAGGGTAGTTCTGTATGCATTTAACCAACTCTACCTCTTCACTGAAGATTTAGCCCTGCAAGTATGGACATGCATCTGTTAGAGACAATGGGATCAGGAATGTCCTTTTAAGGTCTCATTTACAGATGGACAAAGTATCCGAATTATCACTGATTAGAATTGGAATAAGAGGAGCTCCACATCTTTGAAATTCAGGCCTCAGATGACTATCAAATAATTAAGAACAGTTAGCAGCAGCCGCTAACATAAAACTTCATCAGAATTTCACATGCTGGCACGCAAGACTGGGGAGTCTTAAGCAACAACAGAAATGAAGTTATACAATCAAAGTATATAGGGATAAATTCTGTTCCTGATAACATCTTTGGGAAAATTGCCAATGAATTCAATATGACCACCATGATGTGCCCATAATTATTAGCAATGCATGAAACACTTTGGACACTTGGTTACACTGCATACATGAATTGCTGTGCTTCAACAGGGAGGAACTGGACTCAGCATAATAAGTCTGTTGGCTTTATTACAGAAATTGTCCACAGGACAGTAATTCCACCTTACCACAGTTTTTGAGGTTGTGAAATTTGTTTCCCTCCACATTGGAGAGAAGAAAAAGGAAAATAAAAGCTTATCAAATATTTTGGCAAATTTTAATGGCACTGGAATTTTAATAACACTTTCATGTTTTCCATGCAACAGAGACCTGAGCTCTACTTCTTTGAGTTCTCTCCTCAACCAGAGCCCTGAGCCTCAAAAATCTCTCCAAGAAAAATGTCAACAGAATAGACAGTTCTTTACAAAATGCCTCAGCTTTGATGAAACATGTTTTAACAAAATGCATCTAATTAACAGCTCTAATTAGAATGCAGTGTGCAACTCCAGAGGTGAAAAGAAACTCTGCTGCATACCAAGAACCTTCCATCACGAGCTAAATTCTTCTGGGTTTTTTTGGGTTCCTTGTTTTTCTCAATGGTGTTTGTCAGTAGGCATGGATACTGTCAAAGTCCTTGCAGAAAAACAGCTTTTAGGACAATTGCATTCCACTGTAGATAAATAAATCTAAAAATTAAAAGTAGAGATCTTCCATGACAGCCTTCTTTTTTTTTGTTTTCAGAATTTCCAAATAAATATTTTAGAAAGGTTTCTTGAACTTTTGACATTCATTCAGCTTTGTACAATTGAAGAGAAAATGAGAAACCTACACTGTGATGATGATTTGAGACTTGAGTCTTGTTGGCTCAGTTGCCTGCTCAGCCAGAACTTTTCACCATTACCTCTTTCTGTGTTTATTTTGTCTCTTGTAAATCAAAGACAATTTGAAATTTGATATTAAAGGATGAATATATTCAATTGGAAGGTATTAATATCTTGGGGTAATAGGGACAAGGTACTAAACACAGACACTAAGAAAATCACAGAATCAAATAATAGTTCAAAGTAGAAGACACCCATGGAAAATATCAGGTCCATCCCTCACTGTGCTGACTATCCCTGAAACTAGCCCTTATTAGTGCTATAACGATGCTTGTTGTTTTTTCTTAAGGACCCATTTTCCAAACTCAGGACAACATTTTTATAGAAAGGTTTATTCTAGGTATAATGTAGTTTTAGGCAAAATGATCAAAATCATCAGTAAATTTGCATCAAATACAGCAAAAAGATTCAGATAAAAAAGCTTTTAAATCAATATGCCACAAAATTTTGTAAACCAAACCTTCCAGATTTCTACTTTCAAATCATGTTTCATTTTCAAATTCAGCTGCACTGAGTCTCTCAACAAATAAAGTGAAAATCAAATTGAAATATTGAATTTATGGCCAATAAAAATGTCTGTTTTTACACAAGTTCATTTTCATTTTGATAAAGAAAGTCCCCCCAAAGAAAAGCAACTTTATTTCCAGGTGATTTCAGAACAGTGGTTTAGCCAGCGAAGCTGAATAGACCAAAGCCACCAACCGCTGCTATCTATACCACTGTTTTGAGTAACTTTTTTTTTTCCATTATGTAGTTTTTGAGAAAGACTAAAAATTGAGAAACAAAGTGGCAATCTCAAAATAAAATAAAATAAAATAAAATAAAATAAAGTAAAAGGAAAAACAAAAAGCCTAATCCAATATTTGCAATTGTTTCAGAGAGTCTTTCAAGCAATTGTGATTTTTTTTTTAATGCTGTCACTCTTTTAGCAAAATAAAACTTTGGATTTCCATTTATGGGACAAAAGGGTCAATATGATTATCCTCTTGTGGTTAGACAAATTTCATAACTCTTCTTGAATCAACCAGCACGTCCCAAGATAAACAAGACATCTCTGCAGGCCCTCTCCACTGAGTTGCACTTAAAGAAAATACAGTGTTAAGCTATCCTCCAGAAATAGTCTTGCTAACTGAAGAGGTGGTTGCCTCTGCACCATCCAAATGGGATCACCACTGCCTCCCAGCAGCAGGTTACTATCTCAAACTCGGCAGCAAAGCTGCCAATATGGGCCTGCCCTCCCTTTTTTCAGTCAAAATAAGCCAAGTAGATCTACTGATATAAATACTGACTGTCTGAGAGGTACCACTTTGCCTGAAATGGTTGGAGCATGCATTCGAGATTTCATATCTTACACACAGAAAGAGTGAAGAAACAGATGAGCCCCGAGTTTCACCTTGCTTCTTTTGAGGAACAAATTCTCCCATCAAAACTAGCCTGGAGCGACCGCTTTCGTTGAGGAGAACAAGGAATAAGACTGTGATTAGTAAAGTCTTGCAGTTCTGCAGACTTTCAAAAGGCTCTCGGAGATATAAGAGTGCAAATCTGATGGAAAGTTAATGAAACTTTCACTCCTAAATCTCCTAGGTTCTTTTGAAACTTTCCTCACTTATCTTCAAAGCTCTGTTCAGGCATAAGTCTTGACAATTTGCGTGGGTGATACTATATAGGGATTAACAGCCATTTTATAGATGAGGAAACTGAGGTGAAGTGACTTGCCAAAGGCCACACAAGAAGTAGTGACAAAGGATTCAGATGGAGAAGGATTAACAAGGGGAGAGAAGGTTGTTTCATCACTTAGAAAATTATTGAGAGAAGAAAAATGTTCATCAGATTTATAATTAAAATTCCAGACTGTTCAGAAGCAAAATAATATCTTCCTCCTAAAACTTACAATTTTGAAAATCAACTTCTTGTGTTCTTGGCTGTCCTGGGGGGGATCTTTTTTGCCTTCTCTTTCTGCTATATCTTTCCTTTTTCTGACGTATTTTATTTCTATTTTTGGGAAAAAAAGCAAAAAGGATTGGAGGAAGAGAGATATAAGATAAAAAAGTCAAGATAAATATCCAAAAACAAAAAAAGAAATATATATATAAAAAAAAAAGAAAAAATATTCTGTATCAGAGAACATTTTGCTGTGATTTAAGAAATGGAAAGAGCAGCATACAACTGTGATGAAGTTACTAATAAATAATAATGTGAACATTGTGGCCTAATTGTCTAAGAATGTAAAAGATACAAAATTTACAGAAAGAGAAAATACCAGCTGATAAGGCTGTGAAACACACATAAGTTCTGGTGCACTTGAATCTTTCAGATCTGAGGCTTGCAGTAATCTTCATTTTAACCAGAAGCCTTATGAATTTGTTGTGTTGATTATATTAATCATCTAAACAACTGGAAAGGATAAGTTGGCTCACAAGTATAAAGCAAAAGTGGGCACCATCAGGGCAGAGGTGATAAGGTTTTACTCCCTCTTGGACACCAAGAAAAATGAGTAATTGCCTATGGAACTGCAAGGGATTATCTAGCAGTATGAGGGGAATTATAATGTGCAAATAAGCAGTTATGTCTTTAAAAGAGTGAGTTCTAGATCCATGGGCCAATGCAGGGCAGAGTGGCTGAGCTTAATTATGAGCATTTATTTCACTTCATACTCTGGTTTTTCAGCCCACACAATGTTCCCTGAAACTATAGCTATCTTACCAATGGTACTCCAGAAAATTAATTTAAAGGCAGCTCGGGGATACCTGCATGAGCTTCAGTGACTGCGGTATAAACATCCCCGACTGCAGGTCAAAGAATGGGAGCAAAGAATGGGTGAGTCACCTTCTGAGACAGGAGTGTGCCAGGCAAAACCTTTCCACGAAAGCATGGAAGGAAGTAACCTGTCTTCCAGACACAGGCACTGGTTGGGCTGGGACTGGCTGGTAAAATGTTCTGAGGGAAGTAATTGTTCAAAACTTAGAAGTAGTGTCCCTTCTGTGGTAAGGAAAAAAAATTAAGTCCTGATTAAAAGGCAAATATGTGGCTGTACTTGCCTGGTAGAAAGGACATAAGCAGTGAGGGACCTGTCTGGGTTTATTTTCTGGGTTGTCACATAGTCCTCAAACTCTTCCACAGACTACTATAATCCATCTGTGAAGAAACTGAATGATCTGAACTGAATGAATCCCTTCATAATGGATGGGAGATGCTAAAGAGAGTAACTTGCCAAAGATTTCAAGAGGAATGAATTGCCACTATGAAATTAGGACCCCTCTCACTAAGCTTACCAATTGAGTAAGTCATTGAGAGTTCAGAATGAGATATGTGTGTTTTAAAGACACTTTAAAGACCTATAAATTTCTTAGAATGTCTCCCTAGCTCAGATTCTTGGAAGTACCGACACGCCCAACTCCCACAGACATCATTCTCATCTTCAACTGGTGGCCTTTCAAAATCTGACCCTGTGTTGGTACTTCAAGGCCCTTGGCCTTGTTTCTCAGAGGTGTTGATGGATTTCTGCTCAGCATCAGGTCTTTCATCACCTGCCCCTTAAATGTCTTTATCCTCAGTACTTGGAGCTAATGGCTCAGTCCCAAGCCTATCAGTGACAATAGAAAGTTTTCCATTGGCTTCAATGAACCTTGGAACGGGCTCTAAATCCTTAAATAACCTGCTCTGAAAAGAGTCGATCCCCTAAATTAGTCTACGGAAGGAAGGTCTGTGAAAACACAGCCATCTACGTTCCCAGCTCCCTCCCAACCCCTCCCTTCCCCTCCCCCATGTTTCAAGCACTTCTGCAGGTGATTTCTGTAATTTTAATTAATTTTAATTGCCTGATTAATTTAATTGAAACACCACGGAAATTAAATGCTCACATTATGGTGTGTAATTAACATTAAGGCAATGACACAAACTGGACGGAGTGGAGCGAAGGTCTGTGTGCTCTGTTAGTGAATCACGCTTTTCTATTGCTAGTGTTCAGGAACAGGAGTTTGGAAGGAGTGTGAGACATAGGCTGGTTTTGCAAGAGGTGCTGCTTGCTGGGAGAAAGCCACAGCAGGCTGGGAAGAATTATGGGTGGCATGGCATGAAGCCTTGTTGATGAAACCTGCCTTGATCTGGAGGGTTTCGTCATACCACCTGGTGAAATGAATGTGGGGTATGGGGTGGGGTGAGGGAAAAGAAGTATCCAGAGCTTTCCTCAACAGAAAAGAAAAACTTCTCAAGACAATGCAGAGCAGCAGTAACAGGGATAAATTTTCCTTTTTGCAAGAAGTGTAAAAACTGCCTTTAGAAGACAGCTACATTCACTCTTTCCATCTGTGCCAGGAACCATGAATGTATTTGCATGTTAATTTTGAGTGTTCTTTCGAGTCATTTTTTTGTTTTCCTAACCTGCGGCCTTTTTTATTATCAGGAGGGTGGATGGATATTTTCCATGATAAGATCTTGTTTGCTGGGTTTTTTCTTGTGTTGTGCTTTTTTTTTTTTTTAGTTTTCTTTCTCTAGCCCGGTGTGTCAAATTCCAGTCTGTGTGAAAGGTGAGGGCGTGTTAGAGAAGACAATGAAATGTTCTGCATATGCAGGGAACTCTGGAAAAAGCTCAGGGCTTTGCTCGTCCCACCCCGCTCCACCCCTGCCACTCCCAAAGAGCAACACAACACTGACGGGTGAGATCATTGCTCTGAGGGGGTAATAAAACAAAACCAGAAAGGGTAATTTAGCAACACTATATATGGAAAAATTGGCCAGTTTTGTGCAACCTCTGACTACTACAAAGATGCCAAGCTGACGGAGGTAGATCAGATGGTATCTTTCAGATCACGACTGCTAAAAGCAGAGAGACTTCCCTTTACACATTTTATAAGATTGACACAAATAATTAGTTTGGGCCGTTTTCTTATCTCTCATACAGCAGGGACAATTCAGAGTAACTCTCTGGGTCCAAATTGAATTGTCTTCAGCTTCAGGCTAGTTGAAATGGAGAAGAACCCATTTCTAACACTCTACACTTCTACCACTTAACATTAGCAAATCCATTCAAAAGAAAATTATGGAGGCTTTGCCAAGACAATAAAATTCCCCATTCTCTTTTCATACACACAAGTTCTTCCAGGCCCAACAGACTTATCTGTGGCTATCCTTGGCTCCCAGTCCACCAAACCATTCCCAGAGATAATCTACCCAGCTGCACGCACAAGTATGCTGTCAGCACTTTCCAGGGCATGGAACGGCATTGACAGTCAGGGGAGTGTGAATAATTGTTTATTCTGCAGGTTTTAAAAAATATACCAAAAAAAAAAAAGAGAGAGAGAGAGAGATTTCTACATGAAGTACACAAAGATTGAAATTGTTGGTTTATTCTGTTCTCAGAATGTCCCAGTGGATCAGAAAAGAAATGTCAATTTTCCAGCACTTTTAGGAAAATAAAGACAAATGTCCACATTGGCACCCAATAGCTAAAGAGCCATTCTATCCCCATAATTATAAAGTAGTGATAAGAGCTTTCCTTAGGTTTTAGGAGACCTGAATTAAACTCTATCTATCTTCTCTCCAAGTGGATTCAAATTCATGCCTCCCACACAAGAAGAGCCTTCTAACCAGGCAGTATTAAGTATTGCCAATCCCTCCCAGTTTATGCTGTTCCACTTCACAGCCCTAACCTGGATCTGGGATCCAGGTGCCTCCCTCCCAGAAGAGCAGCCTAATCAGCAGACTAGTGACTCACCTTGGCCCTTTGTTTCTGTGAGCTCTGAAGTATTGCCTGCCAAGTGGAACAGCTCCAGAACCATCCTGGATCACGCTGCCCTTGGATACTCTCCAGCGCAACAGCTAGGACACTCATCAGCTGGGTGGGAAATGCATGCTTAAATCCAACTTTCTTCCTGATTCAGCTACCTCCTTGATGAATATCCTACTCACCTCCCTGGGGACTAGGTAGCCTGGTGCTCTTTACTACTCCCAGTAGAACTATCCCAATCTTGAAAATTATCAAAATAAAATATTAGTTATGTAGAAAGTAAATGGACAAATTACTGAGGGTTATGGTTTGCACGTTGTCTGTGGGTTCTCATGACTGCATAATCACATGAAATAAGACATTTTGGACTGGAGAGGCTGAGTACCTTCACCCTTCTTCATACACTGGCAGCATGGGCATTCTCCAGGAAAGAAGAAAAACTGAAGCTGAATTTGTCATATCCTGTAGGAAAAGTGCCAGCAACTTAGAAATCCCTAATGAAATAGATGTGTCGGATTGTTCTTTCTCCTTCAATGTTTGGTGAAGTCACTCCACAAATGTTTCTCCCAGATGAAGTTACCAATAGATTTGATCTGAAGTATGCAAGTAATTTCATGGTAGCTGAAACTGCACTTCACAGCAAACCTAGCCTATGACCAAAATTAATCATAAAAAATGGTCCAATATTTCCATGTTCATCTTATCTATGTGCAGTTTCACTGAGGAGCCTGAGGAAGCTCTGGATGCCGCTGTTAGCTCCCTCCTCTGACCCCAGGCACAGCCCAGCAGCTGTCCTGCCCTGCCCAGTGTCACAGCTTCTGCAAAGTCACACACACACATGAGATGTTCCAACCTGACCTCAACACCTCAACTGTGGAGCCCCAACAAAACAGTACAAGGGTCCTTGGTATGGGGAGCAGGGCTCTAATCCTCACCTTGAACACTTGGAGGTTCCACCTCCAGGAGGTCTTTTTGCTTCTTTATATGAATACAGCAAAAAACAGGAGAAGAAAAAGAAGGAATAAAGAAAGAAGAGAGCAAACATTACTCACAGTGTTCTGTCAGTTAGCCTGGGTTGTGACCAAGAGATTATCTACTTCATCTTCAAGGAAAGAAGATCATTTGTGTCTGTCCCTTCCTTAGCTGGGATCATCACCAGTAATTGTGCAGAGAATAACCGACCCAAACTGGCCTGCAAAGTGCCAACCACTGTTATTCATAGCAGTAGTGACAGTACTAGTCAATAATGATCATCTTAATATTATAAATAATAATAGCAACAAATAATATTTTTAATAAAGACAGTGATAATAATAGTAGTAGTAATAGTAACAATACTTGAATCTGCATTCCAATACCATCTAGAGGTAGTAGAAAATGTTACAGTCAAATTGTGATGGAAATACGCTCAGACAAAAAAAAAAAAATGTTTCCTGTTTTAACTGACTGCGTTTAAACTAAGGGTGCTATTATTCCCACTGAATACTTGAGAATGAAAGATTGAAGTCTAAGCAAATGACTATCAAGGATGTCCACTGATTTTAGGTGCCTCATTTGAGATCTCTAGGGCAGGAATTTTCACAGACCTTAGTCCTGCAGAAAGCTTTCTGCATTCCAGACATATAGATCCCATCAACTCTGATTGTCACAATGAGGGCTCAGCACATTTTCAAAGAAAGCCAGAGAGTCCTAAATAGGGCTCCTAGAGGATTAAAAAAAAAGGGACAGAAGAAAGAGAGAGCCTCCCTCCAGGTGAGCATTCAACTTCCTTAACATAAAACCCTCCTTTCTGTTCCTGAATACTCCCTCTTTGTTCTGTATCTGTCTTCAAATTTCTACAGCAAATATGATCTTACAGGCCTTAATCAGAAACTGCCAGTGGCAATGAAGCATGTTGAGCCATTACTACTAATTCTATGGATGATTTTTGGTCATATGAAAGTTTTGACAAAGTTGATGATATTTACTAGACAATCACTTTGACTACAGTCAACCATATCCACTACAGTGGCTGATGTATATTCTGGCCAAGACATCGGATAAGTCAAGGATCTGTTGCCCATTGTGGACACTGACAACTATTCAAGTTAATACTGAGCATGTACTTGAGCTTCTTTTGTACATACACATCAGGTGGGTTTTCCTATTGTAGAATTCAGTTCACCTCTGAAGGCGATTTTCAGCTCATATCTTTCTAATACATACTACCCTCACCCTGACAGAAATTGTTCTAATTCAGAAGGAAGTAGAAGAAAGTTTATCTAATTTCATTGGGTAAATAAGTAAGAAATAGGAAATGATCATTTCTCCAAACTTAGCTAGATACATAAATCTGATTAAGACTCAAGAATGCTATCAAGCTTGAAAACATTTGTATCTAATGATATGCTTCTGCTAGCATTCATATTATGACCAGTGTTGTATCTTCGGACAAAGAATCTTCGGTCATAATAAGACACTTTCCAGCATATATACAGGAGGTCAAAAATCCATCTGAATTATCAAGTGTATGACTTTCCAACTTTAATATTGCATTTCTTGCTTCCTGAGTGCTTGGCCACCCAGCCTGAACCATATTGAAGCTGGTTACTTGCTTAGAATAAATATCAGCTGCTATGTGGAAGTACAGCAGAGTTTATTGACTTCATTAGGCACCATTTCCTGAATAATATTTGGCATCTTCCAGACATACCTTGAAAGAGGATTATATAATTAAGCAAATAGAGGAGCAAGGAATGGCCTAAGCCAAGCAGTGGTCATTAAAATATAGTTCTTACACTGATTTTATTACTCAAGTGGAGAACATTTTTGGAAGAGCAGCGCTTAATGTTGATTTGGCTCTAAGGTGAACAACATTGACATCCACAGCTATAAGGCATTCAATCCACAGTCTGTGCTCAGCAGGAACCCCCTGCTCTGGAAAGATATGAGAGGTTTCACATAGCTTATTCCCAACCCCAAGGCAGGAATCACTACTATTCCCACTCTCTACAACTGCAAGTTGAATTAGTAGTAGAGACTACTAATGACTGGAGTAGAATTAATGTTTGGAGGAGGAAACAGAAGCCAGAATGTTAGTGTGAAATCGTAGAATCATAGAATGGTCTAATAGGAAGGGACTATCCAGTTCCAAGTCCCTGCCATGGGCAGGGACACCTCTTACTAGACCAAGTTTCCCAAAGCTCCTTCCAACGTGGCCTTGAACACTTCCAGATATTGAGCATCCACAACTTCTCCAAGCAATTTGTATCTTAAACATGCATCTCAAACGCCAGAGAGTGAATGGGGAGCAAACATGAGGTTGGGTCAAGAAGGACTGCATTAAAGTTGACAGGGAACTGTCTGCTTGAGGATCTTCTTTGCCTCCTATTCCTACACACCTGCCTTTCTGGAGCAACAGAGGTAATCCGTCAGATTTTCATAGTTCTAAGTTCTATTTTCATAAGCTAAATAGAAGCTGAGAAGACTAATAAAAAGCTACAAATCCACTTCAAAATCAGTCTCAACAAGGCAAATGCTGAGTGGTAAGGACATTGATGTCAACCTGCCAACTGCCGATGGGAGCCTGGTTGCTTCCTCCTGCACCATGCCCCTGGCTGAGTCATGACAGATCAAGTCACGTTCCACCTATATTCTAGCCTAAAGAAACTGCCTGAACACTGGAAAGCCCTGTTCAGGATTCTAGGTTGATGCAAGAAGCAGAAATGCCCTCTAACTCCCTCAGACAACTCCCTTGCTTCCCAGGGATCACAAACCCAGGATGCTGCAGGGCAATTAAAAGGCTTGCACTACCGAATAAACAGTGACAAATTGTAGATTAAGAAAAAGCCTGTTATTTGTGTGAAAGAGGCAGCTTTGCCGCCAAATGGATTCATCTGTCATTGCTACTGATTGCTCTCTTTCCACTAAATGTCCCCTAAGAAAAATGTAAATCCTATGTAAATCCTTTGTTATCACCCGACAATGTGCGTATCACAAGCTGCATGGGTTAGAACACAGGTCCATTTTTCTCCAGTCTCCGCCACTCCTCTTTCAAATTTCAAGGTCTTAATGTCTCAAGAGTGAGGTGACAGAAGGCATTCAGTCCCCTAGGACAGACTGAGCAAGGAAAGCCCTCACAAGAGGAGGAGAAGGGGAATCTCTTTTCATGTTTTGCTGTTGCATTCAGCCCCTCTGTACTTTGGAGTCAGTTTATTCTCTTCAGAGAAATGCAGATGAATGAAGTCTGAGACATTAACCCAGGGATCAGAAGAGGATATGCCCACAGTGACAAGGAAGGCCTAAACGAAGAGCAGGGAGAGTGAGGGGTACAAAGCCAAGGCACAAGGGTGCAGAATTCACCTGCTATACATGTCCCTTAGCAGTTCATTCCCACCTTTGTGCCAGAGTGACGCTTTCATGCCACAACGCAGGAGGCTTGTGAGTAGATAAAAATAAAAAATATAAATGTATTAGCAGTTTCACTTTTACAGAGAATCCAGATAGGTAACCGTATGAATCTGAAGGCTGTGGCACTGCGCATTTTCTGCAGGAAAGACTGATCAACCATGTTTCCTAAGCAACATATGGAACACTTGGCCAACCATCCTACCAAAACCCAGGAAGCTCAGGGACATGTACAAGTCATCCACCTGAAAGCTACATCATCTTATCTCCTTCTCAGACAGCAGAACAGAAACTGTAAACTATTGTCCAAATTACACCCTCAATACACTTCCATGGCACACAGGGGTGGATTTCAGCCCTATGCACATGCTTAGGTTAGGATAACATCAGTCTATCAATCCCACAGAAGTCCTCCCCATCTTTCATATGTTGGTAGTCCTCTCAAAAAGCCAGCCTCAGAGAGCTGGTTGTGGAGCTGCAATTACAAAGAGAGTGAGGAGTTCCTGTTTAGCAGGTGGGCTTGAAAACCTCAGCTTTCTGTTTTTTGCTATTATCTACTGTAATAGGTGTATGGAAAACCACTGCTATCAGATAATAATTTTGTTAATGCAGGCCATTATTATGGATTATTCCTGTCACATAAATCCAGATACATTCAGGGAGTTGCAATTATTATTATTATTATTGTTTCTATTATTATTATTTATATGTCTTGGAACTCAGCATGTTTTAAGGTCACAGGTACCCTGAGGTAAGCTTGAGGTACTTTAAATTACTTCTCACAGTATGAACCAAGTTACATCTAGCTAAAGCCATAGATATTTGTATGATAGATGTTTGAGTGCACTTGCAGTCAGTGCTCACGAAAGATCATTTGATTTAATACCATCAACTGAAGATTTTCAGTCTCATATTCTCTAAAGGCAAAGAATTCACACTTTGTGCTTCTGGACCACCTTTTGTGCAGTGAAGTAGGCTTTGGTCACTTGACCATAACTTGACCATAACTCTCATGAACGGATATTCACTTCACTACATTCTGTGCAAATAAAGAATGGAAGAGGGTCTCCCAGCCATACATTTCTACCCCACTCCTCAACCCAAAACAGAAGCCTTTTTGTTTGTGTGTAGCTTTGGACATCACTGTGCAACCCCTCTCCAGTTCTGTCACATCAAATACATTTTACTTATCTTCATTTTAACTGTCCTCACTATTTCTGATTTTGTCTCCTTCATGGGATATGCCATTAAGAACTCAGCAGGTGTCCCACTGGAAAAGAATAGAACTAAAAACACCACGTTTTCTTTTCCATGCTTATATTTAGGAAAGGACTACAATATCCCAGCTATCTCTTTTTCATGCTGTTAGGCAGATCATTTTTTAAGGGAAAGTACTGTGTACAAAAGAAGAAATTAATCTCTGCGATAATTAGCTAATTGCACCAGCAGTATCTTTTCTCACATCTTTTAACCATTTCTGTAAGAATCCTTCTATCCAACAGCCACCCAAAGCACTGTCAGCTGCTTCTGACACAGTCAAGAGCCATCTATATGGCAAAGGTGAGTCTAGATGACCAGCAATGGCGACACAATACAACACAGTGATGCCAGAGCTGGGAAGAAATCACAGATTTAAGCTCCTTGTGGTATATCTCTATTTACACAGATGCAGAAACAGACCCACATCAGCCAAAACTCAGCAACAATCTATCAGCAATTTCACCATGGTACTCTGTGCACAGAAGGATGGTCTTACTTTCTTCACAGTCTGCATAGCTGTGGTATAGCTACAGCCCATCTCCAGACTGAAAAAGCTCCATTTGAAATCATTAATGTGTTTCTGTTATATCTCTTTTCAAGGGTTTGCTGTCTGTAAGGAGTCCATTGTTTGTCTGAGGACATCTACATCATAGGGAACGCCAAAACAGTTTCTGCAAATCCCATCTGTCTTTATGAACAGTAAACCCAGGACTGCTCGAGGTAGTTCAACACGACAGATTTTGCCACAAGGCTGCACCAGATCCCCATATGGTCACGTCAGATATTATGCAGGGTCAGACTCAGGCCCAAAAGTTAGCAAAGTCCTAAACATAAAGGACATTTTGGTTAAGGTATGTGTAAACCTGAGTGTCTATACAAAATACACCGAAGAGGTACCCAGGGTCACTGAAGGCCATATTTATGAAGATATCTGTTTGCCTTCAGCTGTATACAGGCACCCAGAGGGGTTTGCAAGCATGATTGCAGGGAGTTAACCAGGTATCGAAAGTCCTGCTGATTTCAGTACCATTGAAGATTTGGGAATTATTGCCTACATCCACTGGATTTTGAAAAGTCTTCCAGGCTCTCCTCTGCATTTTAAA
>WBMW01003570.1:206290-231290 GCA_013396635.1 Penelope pileata | reverse complement strand
ATCTATGACTGATTTGTTCTCACAATCTTCAAGGCAGGTACAGGAGAATCAACATTAGAACAAGTTTTTCTTTCCATACGCATCCTTTTCCTGCTCGGTAGGTCAACAGGTAGCTCACTCTTTGTGCAACGAATTTTGAGTGCCTTAGCACAGAATACCTCAACAAACCCCCGGCAGGAGGTGCATTTCTCGGGTAGATACATCCCATGTGAGAACTGAGCTATGATCAACATCTTTATTTTCCAGATCCTTAACAAAAACAAATCAGAAAAAAAACTTTTGTCCATTATTGGCCAAGGCTAGATTTGAACCAGAATTATCAAGGTAGAAGTACCTAATTAAAAGATTATTTGTTTCCTTTGCCTCTTGTGCATCCCTGATTAAAGACAAGAAGAAAACTTCCAAAAGTGCTCAAGTAAATGAAAATACTTCCTATTGATGCTATAGCCCCCAAACTGTATTACTAGTGGTATGACATTTATGTGGACTGTAATTTGCTCACTGTTAAACCTAGCTGAGTGTACTTACAGACAGAATAAAACATACACAGAAAAACAGTTCTTAGCTCTATATTTGTGCAGTGCCTAATATAGTTACAATAGTGGGCTTTGAATGTTACAGTAATATTAATGAAAAATCATACATATACTGTCAATGCATAGTTCAGCTCAGGAGTGTTCTATATGCAGGATTCAGCATTGCATCTCATAGTTCAAAATAATAATAATTTGCAATAATTAGTGTTCATGGTTAAAAATAATAATAGCTTAATGTTATTAGTGTCCAGGATAACAAACAGACCAACAGTATTTTAAAATGAATATACAAAACATCTATTTGCTGATGATCTGGGTTTCTAGGCTGAAATATCCCAGCAGAAGAGTAGTGGAAGAGAGGCAAAAAGAAAAGGTGCTAAAGCGATCCTGAATTACTTGGTGCTAGCTTTAGGTTTTATAAATATACATATATATTTGATACGTAGTAAGTGATCGAGTATACTGAATTCATAGTACAGCAGAGAGGATTGTATTAAAATTAGTTGAGTTTTTGAGGAAAATAGTAGAGCTTTGGTTACATTTGGGATTTTGTTGTTGTTGCTCTTTTTCTCAAGAAAACATAAACAATTACCCAACAAAAAAGCAAATTGTGGCAGGAACAAATAGACCGAAGGAAGAAACTTTGTTATATAACATGAAGAACCTGTGGTAACCATCCTCAGTGTGTGTTGTTTGCTGTGACTTACAGCTTTGCTTAAGCATTTTAAAGATTCTTGCAGGTCTTTTTCAAGCTGCCAGCTCTAGCCTAGGAATTATGGTAATGTGCCACTTCTGAGCCCTCGGCAGGATTTGCAACAGAGAAATCACATCAGCCTATGCTGATTAACAATTCCATTCCATCCAGAGATTTATATAAAAAAACTATCTTACATTTTGCTTTTTAATAAGAACGATCGCTATCTCAAATTGAGTCCCAGCAAATTTTAATAAAGGCCCAAGGTTGAGTGGCATTTTGCATGCTGATTTAGCTGTGATTGCTTGCTTTTGATGAGCACCAGCCGGGCATGTATAGCTTTCCTCAGAGCAGGTTTAAAGACCAGTAGTAAGGAAAAGGATAAAAATAAAAACTTCCAACTGAAATTCGAGGTCTTTTCTCTCTATGATTGATTACTGAATAAATACCTACACATATCTCTGCATTCAACCCACAAGTAATATTCCCTACAGCAAAACAGCTGTTTTAATGGTTTTTAATATACTCCTCTGTCAAAATATGTTAAGTTTGAAGGCTGCAATTATTAAAAAAAATGATATGATCAATCTATTTATCTATCTATCTTCCTGACAACTCTTCAGTTTAATCAACTGAGCGTGGACCGGAATAAACTGATGCTTTTATTCTGGCAGTTTTCTATTTATATGAGGGTCCCCATTTAGCAAATTCTTTGCCATTGTTTTGAATAGCTCCTTCAGTGCTCCAAATAATAGTAGCATATAGGTATGATAAGATTTCAGGTTCCTGTTATTATGTGATAGAGACTGTCTTTATCAGCAAGATATTACAAAAAAAAAAAATAAAAAAAAAAAGAAGAAGAAGAAGAAGAAATTGTAAGCTTTTGTAGACACATTTTCCCCTCTTCATATGTTGAGAAAAAAATGTGCACTGGAAACAGTGATTTGGGGAAAGCTATATTTTCTGAAGATACAAGGGGAAAAAGAGATTGCACAAAATAGTATAAGTCAAAGCTCAGTGGCAGTGTGCATGTATGTGTGCGCAGTGTGTGTGTTATGAAAGCAGCAACGCCATAGAAGTGATCAGGTAAAGAATTCCATTTGTTTTGATTCAGCTTTTATGCTTCTTCTTTTTCATCCCTCTCAATAAATTGTATTTCAACTTCTCTTATTAAAATAGTAACCCTTTCTTGGTCCAACTTGGGTAACAACAGAGGCAAGAAACCCTTTCATATACAAACCATCCATCATCATTAGAAATAATGATCCTCCCACACAGTAACTAGTGCAATGTACGTGAAGAAGCAACTAATTCCCACCCAGTTCCTTTGCCTCTTTCTCTTTGAGGGATTGCAAATGATAATTTAAAGAAACAGTGTGTGAAGCCACCTTCAGTCACAAGAAAGCTATTTCCATCTTGTAAAGTGGGAATTTGCAAAGGTAGACAGTATGGGAGCCAAATGGGATCCTGTGTTATCTCTGCAAAGACATGGCCCTCTTTTCCAGACCATTGTTACATGTTACCTTAGCACATGCAGGGAACCGTTTTTACACAAATTTTTATTTCATACACAGTAAGGAGAGGGAAAGAAACACCAGAACACCAAGAGGTAATCTTTTACCTTGCCTGCTATACTGTTGCACGCATAACAAATGTCTAAAGGAAATGAGCTGAGAATGAAAGCTTGCTGTTGGTCATGTTGAAGATCCAATTCAGCAAATCAGTTAAGCATATTCTTAACCCCAACACAAGGTACTGAAGCCCACACGTCATTTTAAGTGAATAAGCATATGTTGAGACTGATATTTATTCCCTATAATTAGGACCTATATTAAGACACCTCTGTAGTTTTTCTCTGTGCTTTGTGAACAGGAGAGTGTAATCTGGGATTCTACTATAAGGTGGGACACAACCCTCCCTGGCAGTGACCACCTTTCCATCAAGACTGACCTTTTAAGGGCTTCAGTGCTTTCAGACGAGAGCTGAAAGAAGAATCAGGGGGGAAATTTAACATCCAAAAAAAATTCACAATCCCCAAGCCCCTCTTTCTGCCATCTAATCCTGGAGCTGCCTCAGCTCATTCGATGCATCCTGCCTTGGCCCTGACAGCCCACTGCAAGCCAGCACAGCAAGGCAGAGTGGCACCGCAGTACCCCGAGGGGCCCAATCCTGGAGGTATGCTGGGAACACACCTACCTCTCGCTCGCAGGATCACACCCTTCAAGAATGCAGTCATAGTTGCTTTCTTCTTTTAAACACGGCTGGTGGAGAAGGAGACAACAGTGCCAGTGCCCTCCACTCTTGTAATAACCCCAGGATGAAAGCGCACACCCAGGAAGTGGAACAGTGGGCTCTGGGCCCTCCTCAGCCTCAGGGGTTCATAGTTTCCATTTCCCATGAAACTATCCTAAACCCCAAGTTATGAGGTGAGGGTGAGATGTCGGGCACAGGGAGGTGGGGAGGAGAAAGCATTCATTTCCTCATTCAAATAATGCCAATGAATAGAGAGAAAGAAATGAAAGAGCTCTGACACCCCAAGCTGACTTTACAAGGAGAGCATGAATCTATGGCCTAATGATTAAAAAGAGGATTGTCTTAAGTTTTGGATATTACTACATGGGTATTTTGCACAACAAAACCACAGACTGAGATTTGAAGGACATAGAGGGTATACATCTGTAGGAGCAGACCCTTTACTTAATAAATGCCTACCTGTCTCAGTCCCAAAATTGCCACTTCCTCTGCCCAAATCTGAATATCATACTCTGCCTAGATAAACAGACATCAGATTGAAAAGAAAAAGGGAAATGACCCAGGACCCAGGAATTCCTTTTTCCTCGTGAAGGGTCGTGGGAATCTCTTAGTCTTTCCTGTGCAGTCCCACAGCTTGACCAAGGAATGTAGAAATGTTTTCTCCACCCAGCATCACCTGCAGTCTTGTGGTTGGGGTACTCCCTTGACAACTGGGAGACGTAGGTTTGAACCTCCCAGGCAGAGGCAAAATGAGAACTCATCTTGCTTTTCTTGGGCAAGTGGTTTTAACCACCAGCCTACAACATAAATGGTGAGAAGCTCCTCCTTTTCCTTTGGTGACTACATTTTTTACAGGAGCAAAACAAAGCTGGCTTTGCTCAGTCCTTTGAAGGGAGAAGCCTGGGGCCTACACATCCCAGCAATGTCTTGTAGCACTGAATTGGGCATTTCCACTTCATGTTTTCTTCCTTCACCTCTTTCTGCTCAATGTAGAGGTCTTTGATTACATTTTTTGGGCATTAAATGCTCTTTGCATGCTGACCCTAAGGTCCTAACACTGAGTTTGGGGCCCACTATGGACATCTGTGCCTGAGAGTTAGGTGTCATTGTGAGTTGACCCTGCTGGAACAAGCATTGCAAGCCCAGCTTAGACTGCTGTGTTAGGACATTCTGCAAGTGGCAAAACTTTCTCAGGTGGAGAATCCCTCAAGACTACCTAGTTTCTTCTTTAGGTGTTCTCTTCAAAAAAGTCCACAGAGCTAAAACTGAGCAGAGTAAGGGTAGTGCCTCTTCCAGCAAGATACCTCAACCCACATGGATGACTTCAGCTAGCTCCAACAACTGTTGTGAACATTGTACTCCCTATCCTGATGTGGATCAGGCCTTAAGGACAAACTTGAAACTTCAATAGAGGTTTTTATGAAGGAAGGAGGGATAACATACCACAACAGAGATGCCATTTCAAAAATTTTAATGACTTTAGGCAGATACTCAGAAACCATAGACATGACTGTGGGATGGCCTGGATCCTCAAAATGTTCTGTACCCTGGCCCTGACCCAACCGGGCAATTCAACCTGCTTACATTATGCATACAATCAGATTCAGTGGGACCACTTCTGCTTATAGTCAGATAGGTTTAAACACACAGCTGAATGCAAGCCAGAACAAAATACTTTGCATAATTTAGCTTAAAAATATGTAATAGGTTATAGCATCTGGTATCATATGTAGAAGAAAAGTGAACTTTCTTATCTGCTGGCATTTTTTATAACAGTGATATCAGCTTGTGACTTGTCTCAGATGCTTACTTACAGTAGGAAAATGCCCTGAAATGGAAGTAAATATGTAGGTAAGGAATAAAGTCGTATTCCTTTCTTCACTGGGAGGTAAAATATGCTTCTGATATCACTTTATCACTCTGTCTTATTGCTGTAATATGCCATGGGAGAATAAGCCACCACTTCCCATTTCTATTCTTTTGAAATTAATTTCCGATCCTAACAGTAAATCAGAGTTGTGTAATCTTACTGATACATTACAGGCCAATGAAAATTTAATTTTTAATAAGATATTTACTATAAAAAAAAAAACTTGCAAAAAATGAAGAAAGCCTTGTTCAATCAAAACTGGGGCTTTGGCATGCAATGGCTAATTTTAGAATTAAAAGTAACATCAAAGAGATGTCTTTAAGTGTAATTTCAAATAGCACATGCCACCTTGGAAGGGATAAATTCTGGAACATTTCTGTAAAATCTAGAAAATGCCACTGAAGCCTAAGGAAATCCAAATAATAAGCAAAACATAATACTGGTGAAAGAACATGAGGACATCAAACTCTGCATGTGGTCTTCAAGAGGAGTAGTACCTACACATGTTAGTAACATTCACAGGATTATGTTCAATGCATGCAGTTTGGGCAGCTTATTGTCTCCAAATTACTTCACCTCCAAACCAACCTGGGGTGTGCTGGGTTGCCCTGGATGCTGTTAGGATACAGTTTCTAAAGTCATAATCATTTGTTATCTTATGAGCATGCATATACATCTGAAGGACTGAAATACACTTCAAATGTGAGGAATTCAAACAAGATGTCAAAGGATTTTGTCTGAAAATCCCTACATGTCTCTTGTGCTGCTTGGCTTTCTATGGTATCACCTGAAAAGGCAAACAGAAGTCTTTCTTTATTTGCTGGTACCTCCAGCTATATAGGCAGTTTAAGCATCTTTTAAGCACTATACTGAGAGAATAGGCAGGGACACCCAGCAATTGGTAAAACATACATTCAAAATGACATCTCAGTTGTGAAAAGCATGCAAAATTTCCTAAGTCATACAGTTGACACCACATCAAAGGCAATTTATGTATTTTCTGCAGGATCTGGTCTGTGTATTTTGCGAAACACAGATCTAGTCAAAAGTGGACATGAGGAGAAAGTCCACCAAATAACTCCTGCAGGAGCTGTTGCACCTTATAACAAATGAAGACTGTGAATGCTGTTTGGCATGCAACTTTGACATTGTGCCCAATTTGCAAAGTCAGTTAAGGTCAGCAATCAGTTTTCATGAACATTAGTTCTAACTCAAAACACTTTCCAAGAGAAAAAAACACTAAGCCCACCTTCCCTCAGTGCAACAATTATTTTTATGGCAACACTTTCATAGTAGTATGAACTCCTTCCTGTCATTTTTCAGGCTGAAGAAAGCACCAGCCTTGAGGCAAAAACCCATGCAAAGACACACAGCACCCTGAAGCATCTATACTGCAATTCCAAGAAAAAGCACATTTCAAGCAGCAATTGGAGTCTGGGCCCATTTGGCTTCAGACTCTTTTTTTACTGGAAAATCTGTCCCACGTATTTCTGAGTGGCAGTGTCAGACAGAGGCTGAAGTGTTCCCTCTGGAAGAATTATCTGCTAAGCAGATAAAAACTAATGTCTGTGACAAACAACAACCTTTTGTCAAATCAGCACATTCTAAAGACTATATTTTTTCTCTGACTAGGCCACAGTTCCTATTTGCACTTTCTTACCATTGCACTGAGACCTGATAAGATGCTATCAAAGGGCCCTCTAAGTACTTGAGAACCACTTTAAGGGGAATCACTGGGGCAATTACCATAAGAAGTGAAAGATATGGTATTTATTGATGGGAGATTAATATTGGCCACAATGCAATTGATTTTTTCCCTGCAGTTTATTTTCAAGTTCTTGTAGTGTTCTGTGGCCTGCTGTAGTCTTTCAGGTTTCTTTCTCTTTTAGATATGAATTTATATTTAACTATCATTCTAATTGGCTGGAGTTCTTCCAAGAGTCTCCAATTTACTTTTAGCATGTTTTATATGAATTGCCCTAATTTAATTAATAACTGGAAGGATGAGTTGAAGAAGCTGGGAATCCGGATCTTTATGTTATCAGGCTTTACTGTAAATATCCCAGTTGTAGTAGGGCAAAACCTTTTGGTCTAAGGCAGGTGCTTCAGAAAGTCACGCAGAGCTAAGAGCAAGATATAATAAAAGGATTTAGATTTGTACAAGTTAGGTACAGTAATGTCTGCATTTTAGGTATCTGAGACTAAGAAAGAAACCCAAAACTTACAGTTTGGCTACTAGGCTCTCCCTAGGAAGGTGAGACACTTCGGGCTAAATTCAGATCAGCCAAATAAATTGACTTGCTGAGCAATTTTAAGCTTCCTCATAGAAACATGGAGTATGATGTGGAAATGAAGGAGTAGGAGGAAGGGAAGATGCAATTTTCCAATAGTTTTCTTCCCCTAAAATCTTTCAAAGATTGTAAGTCAAAACATGGGATATTCTCCCAGTGGGTAACTACAGTGCTAGATAGGTGATGAGGGGCTAGGCCAAGGGTTTTGTCCTTTCTCAACAGAAGAGCATGCTACAAGTCTTTCCTTCTCTGGCCTATCATGAGGTGACAACCTAAAAGGGACACTGGATGGCCACTTGGTCCTTCCTGAAGCCATGCTTTGACCCAAAGGCCATTGGAAGGTTCCAGTGGAGATCTAGACATCCACATCCTTCATTTTTACTAAATCTCAGAAAATGCTGCTTCTACTTGCTCTTGGGCAGCCATAGATCAAAATCAAGCAAATCTTCAAGGATGAAAGTACAGGAGGAAACTGACTAAAATGGAATAATTTTTCAGTGTCCTCATTTTTAAATGTCTGTGACAATAAGAAAACCTGGTTTGCATTGCATGTTGTACAATGTACCTTAAAATAGAAAATTTCTGGGGTACCGCTAGTGATAAACAAGGCTATCAAAAATATTTTTTCAAATTAGACCTAGAAAGCCACATCTTATATATTTAAAAAAAAAAAAATGGACAATTAAAAAAAAAGTCCTTTTTGGTTATAGTATTCCCTTTAACTCTGTTGTTATATAAACACTGAAGAAAAAGAAAGCCTTCCTAAGATTCCTGCTAAACTGATAAACTCATTCCTGATTCCTGATAAACTCATGCATTTTCAGAGCTTCGATAAAATCCAGAAAGCTTTTTTTTTACTTTAAAAAGATTCTTTTAAAACATAAATTTTAAAGTTTTTCTTTTAAAATAAAAAGAGATTCAGACTCACTTTAGAATTATGCAGAATTGAAAACAGGCTAAAGACCAATCTTTTTTTTCTTTTTCTTTTTTCTTTCTTATTTTTTCTTTTTTCCTTTAAATGTTTCTTCAGTTCTGTGTGTCTTCAAAAAATGCAAGACATTCTGCTGCCTGCCAAAAAGCCCCTTGTGGAAAGCATAATGCCTTTGTTGGCCAACATGCGGACATATAACTTCCCAACCTTGCATTCTTTCCACACACAAAATTCCCGTTGATTTCAGTGGGAGTTCTGAACAAAAGGATGGAGTCTTTGGGTTAATGCAAGACTATGAAAGGGGAGAAAGTGCTTACTGTACTGAGAATATGCATCTGAATTGGTTTTATCACAGCTGGCAGGGCAGTAAACGAAGTTTATGCGCAATAAACAGCTCTTGTGGTTAGAGTGACGTTGTTCATTCCTAGCCTAGAATTTGGAAGGAGTTATTATTTAATAAAGTTTAATTTGATGAACAGAATATTTTTAACGCCCTAAACTGCACTCTATGAAGATGACAGATAGTCCCAGCCCACTCACAGAAAGAAATGCAATTAATTGGTTTAATGAACTCACCGCATTAATTAGCTAATGTCTGTGCAGTTTCAGAATGCAATTGAATGGGCAAATCCTGGCAAAGTTGTTCACTGGACTAATTCCCCTCAAGGTCTCTTTGCTCCTCTCCAGCTGTGCCAAGTAGTTACAAAAACAGCTGCAGGATGGACAGCTCTCTCCTGGTGTGTGGATGTCAGAGCAGGAAAGCTCTGCTCCAGCCCAGGTTTCTTAATGCATCCAGTCTCATAACAAGGGGTTTACCACCATGGGTGGGAGAGTGTCTATTGGCAAAAAAAAGAGATATTTCTAGCAATAAGCAGCAATTTTCTGCATGCTGAAGACCATGGTGTACATGAGAATGTTTTAGACCAGGATTATAAGAGCATAGACGGGGACTTGCTGACTGCCAGGCTTCCTCTTGACCAGATCTGCTCCTGCTGCGATGCACCAGAGGACACGTGCCAGTTACTTAATTGCATGAGGTGACTCAGCATGACAGCAACGTCAATCCAGGGTTTGGCATGCACTCAGCGCTGATTTTTGGGAAAAGACCCCTTCATAGGTGCACGTAGAGCTGCATCAGGCAGGTGGGACTGCGTGGCAAACACCCCATGGCTCCACCATCTGCACCTACTTCTGCAGAGAAAGTCAGGTTGAAAATGGGACAGGCACAAACGCTGAGTCCAAAGAGGAAAGGACAAATGTTAAGTGAGTGCTGTAATCAACAGGGAGGCAGATTTGGCAGCTTTGCCTTTTCTCTGCCAGCTCCCACCTTGGCACCGATACACAGGAGCTAGGAACAGTTAAAATACTCTGGCTAAATTGTCACTAATGACATTTATGACCAGCTGCTATGATCACTAAATTTGCTAATGTCTGCAGGTTGCTTGGAGGTCATCTGATAAGCAGGTGCCATAAAACATATTTTAGCTTGCTTCCTATTTTAACCTCCCTGGTGCAAAGTATATTTAGAGCAGGGAAACCCCACAGAAGCAGGACACTAATATGTGACGACTCCGCAGCCTCTCAATATCCTACAATTTTATCAGACAATCAAAGAGGAAGCAGCAAGCAAGGAGATGGAAGTACTGCACATTCACCTCACTTAGCTGCCTCATGATGGGAGTTTTGCTTGTAAGAAGACTGACAGATCAAGAGGAAGAAGGAGAAAAAAAAAGACACGCTTGGTGTTAAAGGGAAGCCTGTTTATGCCTATAAGTAAGAAAGCTTGCTCAAGAATAAGTTAACTCTTGCTAGAGGATTATACCTGTAATGCTGGCAATTCTGGCCTCTGCATGAGCTGTAATATCTACTTGCATTACCTCACAGGGTGTTATGGGCCTTAATTAATTAATGTTTGTAAAGCGCTTTGAAATCCTTGGATGAAAGGCACTATAGAAGTGCAAAGCAGTTATTAATATTAATATTGCATAAGTGGCTTGGCTCCCTTCACACCACAGAGCACAGTAACTCCTGCAAGGTCTGCAGTCCTGAATCAGCAATCTTCATACCACCAGGCAGGAGCCTCCCTTCTCCCTCCTCCTCTGATCTCTTTCTTTAGGACTTCCACAGCCTCTTCTCCATAAATCCTCAACAGCCTTTTTATGCCTTCTCTCACGTAAGCCGTACAAGCAGTGAGAACAGCACTTTTCAGCCCATCGCCCCAGACTGGTGCTTTTCTGGGCAGGAGGCTGCAGGCTGAGCAGCCCTTGGAGCAATTAAAATCTCTGCGTTTGGGTGGTAGGATGTTACCAATTTGCTTTTTTTCCCTTGATTACAAGACACTTCAAGTCCCACTCATGCAATACAGAGTACAACTTGGTTAAACTTCTGCGTATTTTATAACCTTTAGTATAAAGTTGAGATCACTTTCAATATTAGTCATAAGCAGAGAGCAGGCAAACCCCTTAACAATGTTGGTGTCACTCCAGATTTTTATAGATTTTCAAAGAAAAAATGAAAAATATTAAAATACACAGGTTATTTCCAGACAGGGTTCTTTTTCAGGTGAAAATTTCCCACCCAAAAGCCATAAGCATCAATGTTAATTCAACACTCTCCACCTCTCACAGGAAACATTAATGTGTTGGAACAATGAATCTATATAATAAGCTACATGCATATTTTTGTTAGTTAAATTCTCATTTGGTGAGTAGAAAGGCTGAGCTGGTGAATAACAACTACACAGGAAATTGAAAAGAAGGTAATTGTCACTTTATATACAAAGTCCATGAAACCATCTCAAGATGAGTCAATCCACAGACCGTGGAATAGCTCTAGGATGAATCTGGCCAGTAAATATTCTGCCTAATTTGTTTTCTAATATTTCCTATGTAATGAACTCTGAATAATAGTGATAGTAAAATAACAATAAATAATAGTGATAATATCAACCATACTGTAGAGAATCCCACTCGTGTTAACACATGCAGTTCTGGGAGGTTATTTTTAACTTAGATGTGCAGATAAAAATGCATTGGTGTGAACAATGAGAAAAAAAAAGTCAATTTATTATTAATTACAGAAAAACATGTATTTATGTATTAGAATTGAACAGTTCTCCCAGCAATGCACGAACCAGATCACAATGCAGCTCCTTCTGCAGCAGCTGCACTGGCTGTGTATAGCATTAGCACTAGTTTGAACTTGTTTATGTCAGTGAAGTAACATATAAGTTAAAAACAAATCAGGCTTATGCACTTCTGCAGAACTCTTACTGACTTTGAAGGAAGTTTTATCTGCAAACAGAAGGCAAGCTCAACTCAGAAGTGAAAACAATACCCTGCCAGTTCAACGTATCAGCCTTCACAAAGGAGCAGGGAGAGCTTCCCAAGCTCCTTACCATAAAAGAGTATCACATTTGTAGAGATTAGGAACTGCTGAAGGAAGCTTCAAATCTCAGTTCGTTACGTGCTTTTCCATTGTCTTGCTGCAAGTAGAAAAATAGGTGCATCGCCGCACTGGGTGTGTTTGCTGGAGCAAAGAAAATGAAGCATGGGAGGTTTTACCAAATTTGATAAAATTTGGCCTGGAATTGGAGAGTTATTCCCTGGTAAGCACAGCCTAGCCCAGGTGTCAGGGCACCCAGGTTTCTTTCTTGGCTCTGCCATCGACATCTTGCATGGCCTTGGGCAAGCAAAGCAAACTTGGAAGCCTGTTCACCCCCCCAAAAAAAAATCATGATTATAGGAATTAGAAGGCAATTCATTAATACATTAATTAACAGGCAGCAAGATGTTGGAGACAGCTGTTCTGATTCACCCTGGCAGCCAGACAACTCTGGTCCTATCAGTTCCGCTGCAGGGGCTCCCCTCCCCTGCAGGACCCCAAAAACAGAGTAGAGGGGAGCAGTGGGGCAAGAAGAGAATCTAGCCTCAGCATCTGAACTTTCCCTTTTCCTTGGGCAGAGGGAACTAAGAGAAGGGCATGGCTCTCCCTTTCTGCATAGAGCCCGTCCCACAAGGCTGCTTGGGCTGAAATTTATTTTTGTTGCCATTTAGATGAAGGATATAGGCAATCCTGAGGCTGTTTGGACCAGGTCCAGCGTGTGCAAGCACCATGTTTGGAACAGGGTGGGAACTCTATTTGAGTTCAGACGCAGAGGAAGCACTTTAAGATATGTCTACAAGACAGATGCCAGGGACCTATACTGGAAGGTGCTGAGAGTGCACCAGAAAATGGGGGCTACAATTGCTCTCTATAAATACATAGTAGGGAGGGGAAGGTGGGTAAGTGCCACGGAGGGAAATGAGCTATTTAAGCAAAAGGACAATGTTGGCAGAAGAACAAACTGGCTGTAAGGCTGGAAATTCGAAGATTTCTAAACATCAGAGCAGTGAAGCTCAGGAAAAGCCTTCCATGGGGGAGGAGCTGGAGCAACAAAAACTAATTGAAAGGCACTGGCAGTAGGTTAACAGCTGTGACCTAAGAGTTAGTTGCTAGCAAGAGCAGGGGTGTGGTAGATTGGAGAGCAGAGGCTCTCCCGTCCAGGAACAACAGAGAAGGGCCCTGCTGAGCTGGGCTTTGCATTCACTGCAATAGCACTGAAGTTTTCTTGGAGTCTGAAGCAGACTAGAAGAGAACAGAATTTGTCCTGCCATGGTAAAGTCCTTCAACCATGCAGTATTTGTTTATTCTGATGATTATTTTGCTGCCATTGCTTAAGGGTCTTTCTGGGAGAGGCAGTAACATCAGGCTAAACAGAAACCATGAGGAACATTGTCATTGGTAAATGTGGCCAAATCCCTCTTTTCCTTCTGAGTGCAAATCTTGACTCTGTTCTTATTTACTAGAGGACTTAAATATATTCTAAAGCCCCCAGTGTTATGTCCTGGGCTTTGCCGTGGAAGGACAATTGCCCAAGCAAAAAGCTTGGACTGGGAAGGAGCATGATGCTGCAGGAGTGACATGAAGACCGCATTCCTCCTCTCCAGTTATCCAACAGCCTTCTGAGCTCACAAGAGACATGAGTGTGAAGGCAAAATAACAATACTAACGCTGAAGTAAGAAATACAAACTCCAATTGTTCATTTTTTATAAGTTCAAGGGACAGTACATTTCAGAGAAGTGCAGACATCACAAGAAGGCAGAGAGGCTCAGCATCTCCTCAACAAATTAAGGATCAGGAGAAACATACCAGAAGAAAAGTGGATGCTTTTCCTTTGAATTAAGCAGCAAAAAGTAGAGCTGCTAAACATCCCAGCGAAAGCCAACTGGCTGCAACCACTAAGTAACCTTCTATAATAGCTCAAGTCTCACCACTTGAGCATTTGTGTAGAAGACGTAACAGCAGTAGTTGTTTGTAATTCATTTTACACCCCAGTGCCACTCACACAGATTTCTTCTGGGGCTGCTCTCCCTTCAATGAAAAACGTTCCGGAGCAGTAATTTCCACTGGCTTTCCAGTCAAGACTGAAATGACTCCATTGGTGATGGTACACTGCCCTGCACATGGAGCCTAGCAATGTGAAATTGCTGTGCACTGCCTCCCCCTCCCAGCCACGTTTATAATGCTTGTTAGGAAAGCCAGCTGCTGGGGCTGCTCCAAGTAACACTGTTGGTGTCTCTCTTGAATTTTCTTGGCTTGTGTTTCCTACTCAGGCACCCAAGGGCAAGGTTATGAGGTTCAGTCATATTCAGCCATTATTATTATTATTATTATTCATTATTAATATTAATTATGCAATATGTGGTAGTGCCTAGGAGCCCCAGACCGTGTCCCAGAACCACAGTTCACCCAACCCTTTATGTGCACTGAACAAAAAGATGTTCTGTACTGTATAAAGCACATGAGCTTGTCTTGGAGTAACAGAGAAGAACTTGGTACCTAGAGGCCAAATTCACCAGGGCATGTAAGAACACACTTCCCTTTAAGCACATATTTACCTCATTAAACACAACTGTGTAAGCAAGGGCAGAATTCATCCCCTTAAACACATGAAGATGGCATAAAGAAAGAGCATGGATGTGGCAGTTGTCTTTTTCCCATTCTGTCAATGGCTTTATTTGGTGCAGGATTGAAGAACTGGGTTTGTTTTCTGAAGCAGAAGTTTTACCATTAGCACTGGTGAAAGCAACTGTTTTCTGTGTCCTGCAGTCTGATGGTAGCGTGAATCTCATGGTATCTCCCAGGGAAGTGCTTTAAAGTCACACCGATCAAAGAGCTAGAAAATGTTTAAGAAACCCAGAGTTTTCTTGCTTTGCAAATCATGAATGTTGTGATTTCATGATTTGGGAAGAATTTGTGTTCAAGTTTTGGATGCTCAGGGTTAATTATGCAACATCTTCCTTATTTCAGTGTGAGGGCACAGAGTAGTTCCCATATTGCTTCAAAATAAAGTAATAAAAAAGGTAAGATATAAAATTAATTTGAATTAATGTATTTTGTTATTTGTTTAGGATTTAGTCTATAACAATGAAAGAATATGTATGTATTTTACAAATAGCATTGCACAATACACTGTGACAGCCACAACTAGCCCAAAGAACTCTGTCTTCCCCTGAAACACAGCTTATAGTCGCAGCAGCATGTTCTCATCTGCCTGCAGTACTGAAGCTTGTCTTGCAATATAACAACTTGTCACTTTAATATTTTCTCTAAATATTAAATTAATTACTACTTTAAAATGAAAACACCACTCATTTCAAGTCAGAGCTAAGAATTTTGGCTGTTTTCCCTTCCTTTTAGTGGATGAAAGCACTTACGAATGAAAGGTGACTTCAGCCTAAGCCCCTTTTCTTTTTTTCCAGTTCCATCAAGCAATAAACACCTTTTGCTAAAGGAATGATTAGTAAATAATGATAATCACAGATGGGAGAGGGTATTTACATACCTTACAGGGGGGAATGAAATATCAGATTGAGCTTATGTTGCAATCGCATCAGCTTAATGCAACATTCGTTTTGTTTTGTTTTGTTTTCACCCAGGACCCTACTGAGGAGCCTAATGTTACCCAAAGCTCACATTTAACTAGGGAAGGTCATCTCTCCATGTAGTCAATGGAGAAAGAAGGGCTTGTGAAATAGATGAATCACAGAATCATCAATTCATAGAATATCCTGAGTTGGAAAGGAATCACAAGGAGTCACAACTCCTAGCTGCGTGCAGGACCCACCAAAATCAAGCTATATTTCTGAGAGCCTTGTCCGAACTTCTTAAACTCCTGTTAGTGCTTATTTCAAATCAGTGCTGAAGGACCTTAGCTTCCTAAATCACCATCAGCAGGTTCAAAGCAAAGAAAATAGATGTTATTTCACAGATGGGAAAACTAAAGCACAGTAGGATGAGGGGATTTGCCTTTGTTGCCAGTCCAAGTGTCCTAAATCAATGCCCTGCCTGTTGAGTACCACTGCATCTGAAGATGCAGCTGTCTTCTGATAAATTCATCATCTTGGTAGTTATGCGAGTCCAAGCCCCTCTCCCCACACACATTTACTTCTATGGTAATAGGAATTCCTGGATATTCTTAGAAGTTCAGTGCAGAATTTCCCAGCTAGGAAAACTACTGGTACATTAGCACATCCCAATCCTGTCTGTATTCAATCTTTGTAGCTGCTTCAGAGTGGAAGTGATACAGCTGGTGACAAAATTAGTGTAGATGGTCTTGGTTCCTCTTTACGCATACTATGACATATTATTAGTGATAGGACTAGAGGGAATGGCCTCAAGTTGCACCAGGGGAGGTACAGGTTAAATATTAGGAAAAACTTATTTTCCAAGAGAGTGATCAGCTACTGGAACAGGCTGCCCAGGGAGGTGATTGAGTCACTGTCCCTGAAGGTGTTCAATGTACGTCTGGATGTGCAGCTGAGGGACATGGTTTTGTGGGTAATCTTGGTGGTAGGTGTATGGTTGGACTAGATGATCTTGGAGGTCTTTTCCAACCTTGATGATTCTGCGATTCTATGAGTGAGCTCCCTTTTGGAAGCAAAAAGCAGCCCAGCACAGAGGAGAACTGCTTCACTGTCTGTCTGACTTGCCTAGACTCCATATATTTCATCTAGCCAACAGAAAGAGACTTCTCCAAAAATTGTTTCTGAATTGAACCACCCCAGAGAAAATTACTTTTTCAATGTTTGGCCTTAGGAGACCAAGTAGGTAATTTAAGTAGCTTAGCTAAGTACTGAGGGTTATAAGACTATGGAGGAGAAGCATGTGTTGGAAGGAAGAGTCCCCTCACATTCACAGAACTATTCAAAGCCACATCTGGAAGCTGTCTTATACCCCAAATGGATTCAAAACATCTTTAACACCACAAAAGCATGTGTTTCTCTAAAGGTAAAATTCTACTATCTGAGATTCTTCTAATCAAATGTGTATATATGTGCCAAAACTGAAAGAGTATATAAAAAGGCAAAAAGGAGGGAGGGGGAGGGGGGGGAGGGAATACAAGGAATGCACTGAAACCCAAACCACAGAAACCTCAAGGAGAGAAGTAATAGCCACAGTATCACCCAAATTCCAGTTGCATCTCATTAGAGCTTTCCTACACAGGGACATGCAGGAGAGTGAAGGCAACTCAACTAACTGCAAATGTGAAGTCAGTGCCTGTAAATTAAAGCACGTGTGCATGTTCTCATTTAGGATTAAAATGCCTTAAGTGCTTAATCCTCAGAGGAGGATTAAGCTACAGCAATGTAAGGCCACTTTATTCCTGAATGAGAGCATCCCCACAAATGCTTAAAGGTCTTTAGCTGGTGCACATTGACTTCACACCTTTGCTTATTCACCTTCCTGAGGGCCCCAGCAAACACTTGGCCAGGAAACACTTGGCTGCCAAGGGGCAAGCAAGGGGGAAGCGAAGCTGCTGCTTATGTAGGGAGCAGGGCTGGTATCTTGTTGAAGCCAGTCCTGGAGCTGATGCTCTTTCCATATTGGAAGAGCCTGGCTGTAGGAAGGAATTTCTTCTCAAATGGTCGTATGTGGCCCAGTGGCAATGTAACCCAACCACTTGCTCATGTAACCAAACATGCTGATCTTTGCACACTTACAAATGATTCTTCCACTGCCCTGCAGTGAAGCTGATATGGCTGTTGTGACTTTGCTCCCCAAGTGTTGCACTCTTCTGTTTTCCAGCCACCTCTGTCCGGATATAAAACGTCTTACTCACAAGAAGATCTATGTAGATTTGACTTTCAGTCTTTCCTATCTTGCTTTCCTTTGATCCCACTCCCAAGTCATTGTGGGAAAAGGTGGCTAATTTTTGGTGTGTTATGGGTATGAAACAGCTTTGGGTAAGTGTAGGATGTGTTGGTGAAAATCTAGAGAGTTTGTTAGAAGAGGGCGACGATGAGATGATTGTCAAACACAACAAGGCACTGAATGTGCTGACCCAAAAGTCTCTTTGCAGTCTCCTGCAATTAACCTTGCAGGAAAAGTATACACACTGAAAGTATATGGTTGGGTTGGGTTCATGAAAAGCATGACCCTCTTACTCATCTCTGAGTGAGAACAACCTGCATTTCTCCTCCATTTCCATGAGAAGCCACAGCAGTGAGTGACAACCTGTATCTTGGCCAAAACATAAGCGTCTCTCCTCATTTTGCAGGTGAAACTGAGGCACAAAACAAAGAGAAAGGTCAGGATGAAGGTGTTACAAAAAATCTGCAATATGGCTGGGAGAAATGCTTATTCTACTTATTTTTCTATGCCCACTGCTGAACTACCCCATTTCTGTTGCAACAAATCACACAAACAAGGATTTTGCCAGTCTGGTTTCCACCTCCCCAGTGTGGCTCTGCTCAAAAACCAGCATGACCCATCCCACGTTTGCAAAATCAAACAAAGAAATTAACTGTGAGAAGGGAAGGATGAGAGCCATGGCAGAACAAAGAGGAGTAACGGCTGTAACCACACCAGGAACTGTGAGACAGTTCCCCATGGTCAGGGCTGGTCGCAGCCAGGAAGGTTCATGCCACTTGCTGTGCGTTGGTGCTCAGCTCACCCTGGCCACATCAGGTTTGGGAGCCTCAGTGATGGCACAAGACAAACCAGGACATTCCCCAGATCAAACGCACACTGATCTCCTTTCCTTCGCTGCAAAGCAACCACAGTTACGTCCTTCGGCTGCGCTGAGCAAGATTTCGGTTTCACCACACACACTCAGCACTGCAGGAGAATGGCAGATAAGTCTTTCTGCCTGGGCAAAAGATTTCTTCTGCTGAGTACAGTCTGATTTGCCTTTGTGTCTGTGTCACGAATAGGAAAGTTTCAACAGGAGGCTTCACTGTAAGAAAGGTGGCACTCTCGTCTTGGTTACCTCCTACAAGTCTGGTTTTGCCTCCTTGAAAACAACGGTCTCCAGCACTGGAAGGAACGAGCATTTTTCTCTAGCTGATGGTGGTATAGGCATGAAGAGACACAGATAAGAATTACAAGTCATGTAATGATGTGTGAGTTTGCTGGACTTGAACCCCAGATCCATACCTTAGCCCAAAGTACCTACCTGCAGCATGCGAGTTACCAAGGGGCCATCTCCTGCAGACAGAGGCAGGGGAGCTCTTCAGTCCTCTGAGCCTGCAGCAACCCCGGGATTGTACTTGCTGTCTTTTCCTCCCCACAGGAAGCCAACCATTCATCCTTAGGTGCTTGAATTTTGCTGAAATTAGTTTCTGATGGATTGGACCTGAGTTCTACCTGTTTTCAAGGTCCTACACTGACATCAGCTGATGAAGAGTACAGATTCACTCCAGCGATGACAGCCTGGCTTCTTCTGGGGGAAAATGCATCAGTCTTCAGTTCTGCTTTCACCACATCACGCAGATAAATATTACCAATGAAGACATTACTAGCCACTAAGGAGAGGGCACATGAAGCTGTTGCTGCCAAAAGAGAGCACAAAGTGACATGACTGCTGAGCAAATCATACAACCTGGCAATAACACCCGCTAGAGTAACTGAGTAGTATTTTTTCATGTCTGGTTTGTATATATATATCTTTGTGTGCAGTACAACAACATCAGAAACAATGCTGGGATAAACAAACCCAAGTGCCCCAACAGGATTTGAACCTCAGCCGTCTGCATGGGTGGGAAGTCCCGTTGCCATCTGGGTCTAGAAATCATTATGCAGGATGGAAAGCTGTAGACCCCCTTACCACCAAGGCCATCCTCACCAGGATCCTGCTGGCAGAGCAGGAAGCTGAATGTTCTGTGCTGCCAGCTTGGGGCACAACACCATGTTCTCAATTTTGAAGTTTAATGATGGAGGAAACCAGAGTCTGCATACCCTTGCAGTTGAGAACTAGTGCTGTACGTAACCCGCCTTTGGTTCTGCAGGGGCAGCAGCTAAGTACAAATGGACTGTGCTGGTGCCAAGAATGTCCCAAACGACGTCTAGTAAAAGCAATTGAAAAGATTGCAGTGACTTTCTGGAATGATCCATTAACATTTTTATGATGAAATGTAGGTGTGACAGGTCCAAACCATCTCCTCTCACCTCCTTAGTGTGGGAGCAGCCATAACACCTGCAGACACCACATATGGCATCTGACTCACTCTGCCAAGAGACATGAAACTGTGTTGACTGAAATATGAAGGCAACTGCACCTTGAGCGGATCTGGGTTAAAACAGGGAAATTGCACCTTTCGGGTTTCTTGCATTAAGAATATTTGCCGCAAGGGAAGGGCAAAACATATGTGGAAGTTCACAGCCTCCAATTGAGCACTATCCAGTCAAGAAACCAGCTATGTTGGCTGTGTGATGGACAGAGTCCCAAGATCTGGGGATTAGTGGTGAGGGGAAGAAAGGAGAGAAGTTGAGGTCTCTGTGTCTTTCATTTAGTTAAAAGCAAGCTACTGGATCAACAAGAGGGTAACAGCCTGAGAAGCATATTTTTTGGCCGAGGATAGAGAAGTTGTCCCAGAGGGTCTAATGGTCCATTACTGCTGTAGGAGTCAACACCTGAGATTTTGCCTGCTCTTCTGAGGAGGGCAAATGAAAAAGATGGCACGGATCTGGGGACTGAACCTACTTTTGGAGATACTGAGTGCCCGGGTGGGTGCTTCGCTCAGGCTGGAGGGAATGAAAAGGAGGGGGGGGGCGGGTAGAGAGAAGGAGGAGAACTCAAATAAGCAAAGATCCCATTTTGTTTCCTGTCAGTTTCATTGCAATTAAGGTTCCTAATTGAAACCAGTTTTACCCAAGGTTTACTGTGATGGTTGTTTTCTTTCTCTGCTGTTAAATGCAGGTGTTCCACATAGCAGGAAGTTGGCAAGAAGGGGTAAATTTCCAAAGCTCTGCCTATGCCATTCATAAATTAATGCCTAAAGAAATCAGCGCTGTGACAAGCCCAGCTGTGCAAAGGAGGGTGGCTAAGAGAAGAGAATGAGAGGAAGAGGGGATGGGGTAACAATGTTTGTGACCATCAATGGATGGATGCCTTGTCTTGAAAGTCAAATAGGATCAGCCTCTACCCACAGCAGCATGCAAAACATTGGCCCAATCCTCCATCAACAAAGCAAAGAGAGTACTTCTGCTGGGTTTCTGTGGGGGGAATGGTTAAACCCCATCATTTTGCATTCGACCTCTGAAGAGCAGAGCTGGACCAGACGAAGGAAGACCTCCAGGGAGCTGTTTACCTGCCTGGAAGTGGGCTGCAACTCTGTACACATCACTGTGCTGATGTGGAGTGACTGAAACATGAACCAAAGCAATATTAAAATCATAGTGCACCTACAGACCTGTGGGCGTGTGTGTGATACTTTGCAGACAAATAACATTCTGAAGGAAAAAATATACATATTTTACCCTAAATAAAATAGCTTCATGGAAGTCTGTGTTTACAGAGGGAGAAGCTCTTGGATTGCAGATTCTATGTGTGAACTTGGCTGTTGTTTCAGGCTCCTATCCCTCATCTTCCACAATATCTGAAATATAGATTAGTAGTGCTTAGGAATTGAGAAAATACATGTACATTCTCAGGGCAACCCCCTTCAACAGCTACTTGGGCTTACACAGTGGGTGAGAGAGAACAGCCACACTCAGCTCAGGATGTGACAGTGATTTTAGACACGGTTATGGGGTAGGATGAACCCAGGTCCATGGATTCCTCAAATTTTGACAGTATTTACTTAGAGAAGGAAAAAAGAACATTAGCTCTGGAGCCTGTGAAACAGCTTTGGAGCAGGGACACAACATGCCATAAGGTTGGTGCTGGTGTCTTTCTGGCTGCTCCAACATCACACCTGTGGATGCATAAGGGCTCTGTGCTGAAGATGCAAAAACTCCTAGTGCAGAAGTCAGCTCGATACTCAGGGCTCCATCCTGTTCTGCAGCTTGCATTTCTCTGCAGAGCCCTGGCCTGGGGGAAATGTCAACATTGCAGACTGAGGCGGCAATGCTGCAAAGCCAGAGTCCAACCCTCATCTCAGGCAGATGGACAGCTGCAGCTCTCATCCAGGAGATCCAAGCACCCCTCCTTGAGAGATGGAGAAAGCACCAAAGTGAAAAATGAATACTTTTGCTAGGAAATAGGTCGTCGAGCTTTGGTTTTCAACCGCAAGGGCGATCATTTTCCTATCGCATCACAGCTCTCTGCCCTGCACCCGCTCCAGCAGTTACTCACCAGGCAGGGGCAGCCCTGATTACCCATGCCAACTCGAGCACTAAATTATTCAACGGCGCACAACCCCAGCTTGTTATGTACGAATTACCCTCTGCTCGATTAAGCAGTGCCTTTCGGTTGTGCGCTTGGAGGCCAGCTAATGTGATAAAGACATGTTTATATTGCACACAATTAAGCTGTGTATCAGTCAGGTGCTGTTTTCAGAGGAGCTGAGCGATGTCACAGGGTTAACCACCAACGGAAGCTGAAGCTTCAACAGCCTTTATTAGCTCAGCAAGTGCTCCTAACCACACTCTTCCTAGTTGCAGAAGAGGCATCTTCTTTCATGAGACTCCTCTTGGGCTGTGGAGGTGATATTTACCAAATAAAAACTGTTGCTGCACCTGTGTAGTTCTCATGTGGCTTTCAGTACCTCCTGGGTTAACCCGTTCTTCTCAGAGGCTGTTTTAGGAAACACTCTGCCTTTCATTTGGTTTTGCAAGAGGGCGGATTGGTGTGGAGCCTTCCTGGTGGCACCTTGGCTCACTTTCATGGTGGCAGAGAGGAGGTGAGAATGTCTCCAGAGATGTGCTGTGGCATAGCAAGGTCTGGCAAGGCACATACACACAAGAGAGGCCTTAGCTGGGTTAAGAATATTTCCCTGGGATTATCATCCCATGTAGGCCTGCGCACCACTGGTGTCAATATCAGCCTTCTGTTAGGCACATGTGAAGATGGGGAGGTAAAGGACACATGGGGTTGCAAGGAGAGAGAGTCTTAGAAGTGCTGTCCAAAGTCAGAAAGACGTTAATTAAATAACTTTGTGATTCTACGTATGTTTTCTTAGGGGCAGCACCCAACTTTGTCTGCATCCAGATCCCCCGCTGCTTCTCTAGTACTGCTTTTTTTTAAGCAGAGTCCAGTTTGCTATCTGGTTCACATTGCATCTGCAATGGAAGCTGTATTGTCGCAGCTGGGTTAGTAGGAGGAAAAGGAGAAGAAAATACAAGAGTCTCATTGTCACTACAGAGCCTTCATCCAGAAATCATATCTCTATTCACCAAACTTTCATAGAAGCATAGAATGGCTTGAGTTAGGAGAGACCTTAAAGATCATCTAATTCCAATCTTGTCCACTTAAACAAAAGCAGGAAATAAACTCCATGTGAAATTCAGTAACAGGTGCTGTGCTACTGGTCACCAGTGAGATGTCCTAAGAGCCAGGTCTCCCCTACCTGCATCACACAAGTGTGTCAGACATCTTTTGAGCAAAGTGCCCTGCCAGGTGCTATACTCCATTTAGAGTAAAGCCCTGCAGCCTCTCCCACTGCCGTGATTACTCCTAGCCAAACCTGCTGCTTGATGCACACCAGACCAGCCCTACCAGCAGCACCTGGCATGTGAAAATACACAGCAGGACAGAAGCTGCAGCATTGATCTCCAGAGCCAAGAGTGACAGGTCTTTGCTGATAGTTCACCCAGGTCCAATGTGCAGCCATACAAATTCATAGAAGAAAAAGCCCCAAGGGCTACTGGTAGCCTCTATGGCTCAGGAAGTCCTGAAAATGCAAATTGCTGACACCTGGGAGGGTGTTTGAGGAAGTTTCACTAGTTGATTATTCTCAACTTTTTTCCAAGATATCTATTGTTTGCCGCTGTTAGCCATAACACACTAGTCTTCCCCTAAGTACCCATTCTTCTCAGCTACAGGAAGTGTGACATATAGCAAGTCTTGTGTTCGACATATGAGGCCCAATAAGTCTGACCTGAGTTCCTTTCTGGCCTTAAAATAACCAGACTAGCTCAATACTGAGTTACAATTTCAAACAGAAAGTCTTTGAGATGAAGGTGATGATGTCAAACACTAAAAATTTGGGAGTCCAGCTGTGTAGACTCTGAGACTACCTTAAAAAAGAAAAAGTGAGATTTTACCAAGGAGCAATTCTGTGCTCTCTTCTGTTTGCTTTCTGATCCAGAGCATTTAGGGAACCACATCATTAACCTCATCTTCAGTGCTCAGAGATGAACAGGGGTTCTTTAAAAAAAAAAAAAAAAGAAAGAAAAAAAAAAGAGGCTTTTCTTCTGGAGTCATAGAAGATGATGCTCACATGACATTCAGGGAACTGAGCGATCTGAGAAATGCAGAATGCTTGTATAGGCAGGAAGGAGCATCAGGGTAGAAAGGGGCAGCCTGGATTTCTCTCCCAGGCTGGTCTCATCCATTCCTTGAGGCCACCAAGAGTAAACAAAGGCAAAAGTATTTCTTGCAAGCAGTTCTTCTGTTTTCCCATACTGAGACTGAAGTCATAGCTGGGTGAATGTTACAGAAAGAGAGAACAGGACTCTTAAATCAATTTATAGTTCCTGTTTTCCTTCACCAGGACTAATTAGTCCCAGATGAAGCTAGTTACATTCCCCCAGGTGGGAAAGGTGCCACATAGGAAACCCTGTGACAAAACTCTGTTGTCCAGAGCAGTATTGAGGTGCCTTACCACAAGCAGATTTTCTCTCTCCTCATCATATCCTACCTCCTCCATCTTCCCATTTGGGCAATACCTGGACCAGGATAGACCAGTCTCCGTACAATCCCAGCCCTGAGTTATTCCACGAATCCAAGCTCCAACATCCAGAGAAAAGAAAGTCCTATGAACATTAAGTAAATAAATTAGTAAAGGTTTAACTGTCATTCAGGGCTGTGCCCTGTGGACAAGAGGGCCTAAAGCTGTGAAACTTAAAGTTGCTCTTTTTAATGTGGACCCACATTGCACTGCTTTGGGAAGCAAAGGGTGCTGACAAGTCATTGGATAAAAAAAAAAAAAAAAAAAAAA
>WBMW01003570.1:177888-206279 GCA_013396635.1 Penelope pileata | reverse complement strand
AAAAAAAAAAAAAAAAAAAAGACAGGCCCAGATGCTGTTCCTTGGAGCCCCCCAGGGTAGATGTTACCCAAGCAAGGTGTGACAGTGCTCCAGCACTCCAGGACTGTAAACAGAACCTTAAGCAACTCATTTAAGACAAATCATTTTAGAAATGAAACATTTACTTACTCATCAACATAAAATCTCCACTCTTTAATTGTCTATCTCATTCTGTGAAAGTGTATTGAAAATTTACCACCATTATAAATAGGACTTCTCAGTTAACAACTGCTCTGATGTCTTAAATGAAGTCCACATTGCTACTTCCCTTTTCTCCTTGACTGTTTTTGAGATTGCCTCTGTTTAGACCAGCATTCCTGGGCTGGTAGTGAGATAGATGTAAATGAGCAATGATGAAAGATTAAATATTTTTCATTGGAAGAAGTTTCTTACTATGTACAAAAAAAATAGTAAGATTTTCTATCTCATGAGCATCCAAAGGTATGGAAAAGAGATTATAACGTCAAGGAAAAGGTCAAGTCCTCTCTGCTTCCCCCTGAAAAACAAATCAGTTCTTTTAATCATTGTCCCCATTTTCAAGTTCCACAGAACAGGAATACAGTTCTAATTATCTCCAAACTGTATAATGGAGTGCCTAATTTGAGTATCTTAGACATTTCACAGTACCAATGGTGCAGGTTGTGGAGATAGGAGAAATGTGAGCTACTCTGGTTTCTTGTCCTGAGGTATATATGCAATATATAGAAAGTGGCGCAAGCGTGGCTCCCAGAGCCTCTATCTGCCCTTTGCTGAGCATCTCATCCCCTGAAAACTGAGACTCCTTTAAAGATATTCTGAATCCAAAGCATCCAGATTTATGTCAAAAACCTTATCATGCCCTGTGGAAAACCCAGCCCTGGGCTGGCAGATGGGTTGCGAGGGATACTGACAGGCATTGGCTGTGCAAGTTAGTTGAGGAAGAGCCCACCCACATCTTGTCTGACTAAGACAAGAGCAATCCATCCTTCTTGTTCATAATTCCTGAAGTTGCTTCCAAAATTCAGTGTGTGGGACCTGAAAAACACCTATCGTAGAGGGGGTCTGAGCACAGATAAACTCCTTGACCTGTTGCCAGTACATTGCAAGGCTAATTAAATGAATATGACTTTCAGTAACTTCCAAGCTAAACAATTTGCCAAAACATTCAAACTTGCTAAAAATTGGAAATGTTTTGCCTCTATTGGCTCCATACTAAGGCATCACAGGATGGTTAGTTCTACCAATAACTCATGTACCTGCATGTTTTAATGACAACTGAAATACTCTGGCATTTCTGGGCTAGCATGTGTGCTATGATCTATGAGCCTACACTCCCTCTACCTTCACTTTGAACTGAACTCCTTTATTAAGCAACCCCACTACCCACCACTATCTAACATGCCAAGACCTGTGCAGTTTTCTTGTACAGTACTGCCTTTGAATCCCTTCCAAGACCCAACCAGTAGCACCAGTATTCAGACACTGTAGGATGATACCCAGAGCCAATGAACTAAAACTTCCTTTGGGAATCTGAAGAAACCTTTTTTGTTTTTTTTTTTTTAACAAAGCCAGTGAGAACCAATTGACACACACAGTGCAGTCATTAGGACACAGAGCTAGAAATGAGCATATCTGCAATAACAATCTCTTTACACCTACCTACTTCCCCAGGATAGAAAGTTGCCTGTCCTAGAGGAGCAGAACAGGGCACTTTATAAAAAGAAAGGTAGCAAGAAAGTGCCTTATCTGTACTATACATGAAGCTGCTTTACAAGCTTAGTTCTACGTTCTTTTTTTTTCTGATATTTAGTCTTTCATTAGTTCAAGGGAGCTTTAGATACCCAGGATTGGATTCACAAATAAGCCCATGCATTTCAAGTGGCATTTAGATATTCAAGTAGGAGTTTAGAATGAGTTCCCATATTAGGGTATCTAAACTTAGATGTTTACATGTTAACCTGTGAACTCTCACTGTAGCTGATGAGGGTCTAGCAATGTTGTAAGTAACCTCTAAAAATTTACTGAGCTCACCTTAAAGTAGACATTTTTATTTGGCCCACTGATCATCTTGTCACTCGTAACTGTGCTGTCTAGGAGCTTCATTCACCTGGCCACACATCAACATCTGACACAAGGAGTGGCGCCTTTGACTATCCTTGATATTTGCACCAGATTGTCAGGCACAAGCAAGGATCTATGGAAGACCTATTGTCTTCTGGAACAGCATCAGGAGGCAAGACATGCCCCGAAGCACCTCAAAGGACACTAAATGTATATGTGTAGAAAGTGAACAGTGCAGAGGTAGTGAAACTGTTTGGTAGCAGGGGACAGAGGGAATCTTCGTAAATATGAGTCATGTTGTACTGCTCACCCCCAGGGCCATGGTCTATTTATTGCCATAGACAAGTACTTTGAGTGTGACCTTTTTGCTTTCAGTCCTGTTAGTCTACTGGATGTCTGGTTAGTGTATTGGTTGCACCAGCCTCCTGTACCTAAGTGCTGTTATGATAAAATAGTACAACTGAAACATAACAACAAGAAAAAGTGTGCTTTGTTTTATTTTTATTAAAAATAAAAATAAAATCAGTCTACCTGGCTATCAGCCTGATCAAATGTCCTCTCATCTTGGGATGAAAAGGCAAGGGTAGCTTTGCTTCTTCTGACCACCAAACAAATATTCTTTATGCATCTCTTTGCGATATATATGTTCATTTATACTACAGCACTTCATAGAGAAAGGAAATGGCTCCTGGACAAAGAATGCAGAGTATTTTTCAGTTTAGTCTCTGTGAATAGCTCCCAGAAACATCTGAACAGAGACAGAAAAAGGCTGGAACAACACCTACTCCTTGTGTTTTACTGGATCCTAGTGAACACAAAACAGGAGGCAGAACTGGCAAGAGTCAGCGATGGAGAATTTCTAGTTGTGTTTTAATATCTACAGAGATTGCCATGGGATGTCTCCTCTCCAGTCCTTGTTTCTTTATTCCTGCTGATCTTCCTAGAGAAAGTCAAGGACGTACACTGTGCCGTACCCCAGAGGTCTGGTTCTCACATGCCCACGTTAGGGACTATTGCACTGTCACTTCCTCTGGTCCTCATATCTAGACTTCTCCTGTGCAAACAAAAGCACGTTTCCATGCACACCTCTGTCTCCCCCTGATCTGGGATCATGATGTGGCCATGGTATGTATCCAGCTGCAAGAGCCTAGAATTTGTCCTCAGTTCAGTAGTTTAGATTCATCCTCATATAATCAGACAGAAAAAGAAATCCAGGAGCAAGATCTCACTTAATGAATTAACATACAGCTGTCTCCTTCCAGCCAACACCCTCAAGCCACTGTAGTCTAATTCTGTTCATGCCCCACATCAGTACATTTATACCAGCAGATCTGCTTTGGTAGGTGTAAAGGAGGAGGCAAGGAGCAGGCAAAGTGTTTTATTACTTTAACTATTTGAAGATAATTAAGCAAGACAACTTTTGGGTGTAGCCAAAGACTAAGCCCCCTTTTATGGCTCTGACATAGTAAAGAGTCCATAAAAAGCATTTAAATTACCATTACCCTCCACAGTGAAATTCAGAGTCAGTCCAAAAGAAGTTTTATTCATTTCAAGCTCACTGACTTCAGTGAAGCTGAAATTTAGCCCTTAATTTCACAGCCTTGGAGAATATAACCCTATTAAAACAAGACTCTTAAGCAAACTATTGCTATAGCCTTTGAAGCAGAACACAGAGAAGGACACTCAGACAAATGTTGGGAAGTGGCTGCAGCACTGGCAATGAAGCTTGCTTGTGTCTGCAAAGGAGACATCTGAACACCTCCACTATAGAGGGAGGTGTTCAGATATACCCTTATAACCTGAGCCCTTCTCCTTGGCACAAACCTTTCAGAGGGATCTGCAGATGCTCAGCGTTGGCTGGCTCATCTATTAGGCTGTAACTTTGCTTACAGAGTCAAGTCCCTGCAGTTACTTGTGCAAGCATAGACTGTATCACTGAATCTGCAGCATTTCCTTTATCTCTTTTTTAAAATGGTAAAGCTTACCAGGGAGATGAATAGGGGAACAGAGGAGTTGAAAGCTTTTATATCAGTCCTGTGCAAACAAAGTTAATGTGTCTTCCTTGTGCGCGAAGATTAACTGTGATTAAGTGCTCCAATATGAAAAACTAAGACAGAAAAATAGAAAAGTGTTGCAGTGCTTAGCCGTCCTTCTTAAAATAACTACCATTGTGTTAGGCTTAAAAGGCATTTGCTAAAGATTTTGTGAAGAATTAAGCTTATTTGTTATTCTTTTAAGATAGAAACAAGAGTAAAGGAAAAGCTGTTAGTCAACATTGTCTTAGAAGATAAAGGTTTCTAGATAAGAGCATATATGGGTCAATAGAAGCTTCAGTAAATATCTTTCTTGATTGACAGGTCTCTTGAGATTTTTTTAGCTGGTTTAATGTCACCTTTTTTTCTTTTTCTTTTTCTTTTTCTTTTTCTTTTTCTTTTTCTTTTTCTTTTTCTTTTTAACAATCTTGCAGTAATATTAGCTGATAAAGGCAAGCAAGTTATGTCACATTTATATTTGCCAAACAGTGACACCAGGAAAACAGTGAGAAGCAACTTAAGGGATGGTCTTTGTGCCATGTTAGCTTAACTCAGGCATCTTATCAAGAGGTTCAATTAAACGAATAAGATGAAGTCAGTCCAGACATTTACTTCAGATTACGAATGTCTCCAGCAGGGGATACTTTTCTCTGATTTAACTCAACTCATTTAAAATCAGCCCTCAGAGCATGGGTAGAAAAGAGCTAAGCAATGCAAACCCCAGGCCTTACACTCAGAGGGGACTGGGCATCAGTGCTTTGAGCTGTATGTCTGCAAGGTGTAGATGTCAGGTGTTAAAAATTGTAAGCTTACCTAGAAGTCCTACGGCAAAATATAAAATTCAAAGATCTTTTAATTTACCTTCTTCAGCTAGGGTTATTTTTTTCTAGGTTGCACACTGCCATGAAGATTAAAAACAACTTACACTGAAAAAAAAAAAAAGACAGAGAGAGATTCTCAGGTGATAACCTCATCCCAGAAGTTGGATATTTATAACAGATTCAAAACAAAATAGTCTGAGCAAGGGTGTAGATGTGTCTTTCCCCCCGGAAATAACACCTCACTCAGCAAAGATGCCCTTTGACTTCAGTGTGGCTATCTGAGGAGTCAAGTGTTGTTCAAAGCACTGATGCACACCACGCCTGAAATGCATCCAGCTGTGTGAGAAATAAGCTGAGACCACAGTGCAGCATCTCTTGAATCCAAGTCTTAAAAGATAGCTACCCTCAGAAGAAATTCCTGTGTTGAATAGTAAAAAAATAAATAGCTCTGCTTTGCATCAGGATGCAGTTTGAAGCATTTGAAGCTTTAAATGGAGGGAGGCTGCAGACAGGAAGGCAGGGAGGCATGGAGGTTCACATGCCGTGAAAAATCTGTGCCAGTTTACCTTCACTGAAGGACCAGCAAAAATTTGTTTTTCCTATCAACATACTAAGATGGTAGCAAACATCTGAATTTTGTTGGGCAACCTAACCTTCCAAGTTAAGCATTTTAAAACAAACCTTAGGCTAGTTACAGGACATCTATACCAGGGATTCATTATAGCTTTCAGCTGTGTCCCGGAGGCATGCTGGACATGGCAGAGCTGGTTGTGTTAGAAGAGGAGATGCCCACATGCTGCCATTGGCTTCAGCCTTACTTGGGAGCTGGCTCCCAGCCCAGGTCCTTGCTGTATCTCTGGCCTGACTGAGATTCACAAGGTTTCTCTCCTTTCAGCAAACAAGGGAAGAAGTAGGTCCTTTTCTTGGTTAAAGTCATTTCTTCCATAGAGCTTAAGTGCTGCCTTTGACTCTCACCATTTGCCTGGATGGTGACTACCTACCTAATGGTGGAGAAATGGTGAAAACCACTATGAAAACTATCAGGATGAAGCCCTGGCCCCTTCAGGCAGCAAGGAACCACAGAAACCTGACATTTACAGGAAATAAAAGAATGGCAGGTTGGAGGAACTAGATAGATGGTCCAAATTTATTGTTCTGGAAAAGCAGAGAGGTGTGAGACTTCTGGAAACGTTGTCCTGTGTTCCTGCTGTGGTGTCCCACAGCTCCTCTTTTTGGGGCCACCATAGCTCTGAATCACAAGTGACAGCAAACACACAGCAGAAAACTGCCCTGGGAGGTACACTACCTGAGCAACAGAGGGACAGGAGATTCCTCCTGGTGTAACAGAAATAAATAAATTTACCGATAAGAGTCTTTGAAATACACTGTTTAGTCAGAACAAATCTGGGGAGATGTTCAGTGACAGACACAACATCTCTAGAAAAATTTTAGCATGTTTCAACTCGCTTGATTTTCAATAGGAATTAGTGGTGAGTATATGGAAGAAATTCATACATTAACCTTCCCCACTCACACCACTGCTGATGTTGGCTGCAGCCAGCTCGTATGAATTGAAGCTTGATTTATCCTCAGTGCAAAGTCCTGTTTAAAATTCAGTAACGCATTTATTTACTTTCAGACACAACCTATTTCCCTAGCCTAAAGACTGCCTGAGAGGCAACAGATAGTTCTGCCTTGAAATGTGATATGGCAAAAGCCTGGATGACTTTGGCCAGTCTCAATAATGTGATAACCGTTGGGAAGTAAAAGTCCTTCTCCTCAAGCTGTGGGAACACTGTGTGTGGATTATCACATGCAGTTCCAGGCCCCTCATGTCCATGTTGAGTGGGAGGGGTGCAGAGAAGAACAGCACAAGCTCTTAGGGCTGGCAAAACCTGCAAAAACATATAATCAGCTTGGTGAAGAAATGACTAATGTGTGAGCCAGCCCTACCCATTCTGCAAATGCCTGAAAGGTGTGAAAGCTGAGGAGAAGAGGAAACTGATGTATAGCAGGGGAAAAAAGAAGTAGAGGCAATATGTAGGGTGCTATCCTAAAGGTCACAATCCAGATCTAATCCCTTTTACATGAGGCAACAGAGATAATGTAGCCAAACAGACTCATTGTATGAGAAAACAAGATAGAATTGAAAACAAAATGAGGTAGAAAAAGAGGGCAACATCCACATTTGATGATTGATTGAATACTTTTATGTTGCACAGCAAGAGCAACCGATGATGTAAATATTTCTCTGTTCCTGTTTACAGTATATGTGTCTGTGATCACACCAATGAGAACAGTTCAGATCTTTAGTTTCACCATTGGCAGCTCAGAGTTTTGTGCTTCAGAGATTTCCATGTCAGCCACTCTTCCCCAGGATGGGCCAGGTTTCACCACAAAGAGCTTCCAGAGGATGAGAAGGACACCGAAGGAAAATAACTCCACTCCTGTTAGATCTGTTATTCAGAAGTGGAGAATTTTTCCTGAAAGATAGTAACAGAAGACCAATTTCAAATTTTTCTGGGCTGAAATTTGGTAGAGAATTACTCCTTTCATGCATCTTCCCTGGGTTTTCATCCTGAGACACTTCATAGCTCTGGACAAAGCCTAGTTTAGTGCAAAGCTGAATAGAAGACCAGTAAATCCAAGCCGTCCATCTCTGAATTCTCAATCCTCCTCCTCCTCTGCCATGAAAAGCAAGTTCCTGATTACAAAGTATGTCACTAGAAAATCCCTTTTTTTCTTATAGTTTCTATCTCCTTCTCCAGGTTGGGTTTTTTTAATTCTGCATATTGCCACCAGTTGCTGTGGGGATGTGCTTGCTTGCTCCCTTGTGTTTGTTTTCCCCTTTGCTTTCCGCATGAGGAAGAATGGCAGAGGGCGGAGGTAAGCATGCAAATCATCAACAAACAGGGGGCAGGTGGACATGAACCCAGTGTCTGCCCAGTGCTTGGTGTGGAACTGCATGGGAAAAAGCCATCATAAAACTAGGACAGTGAGAGGAAAGCAAAGAACAATGTGGTTTTTGTTTGGGTTTGGTTTTCTTTGGTCAGTGTCTGTGCCAAAAAAAAAGTTAATTCAAGTGGGATTTCAAATGACTGGAGAGCCGATATGCTGAGGTATGTTTAGGAGATTTGAGTTTATACATGTGACACAGATGTCATTAAGAAAAATTATATCCTTGGGCAGAGAATGTTGCAGGGGATAGAAAGGTGGACATGGAAGATGTGAAAGCTGCTGAGCTGAGAAAGGATGAGGTAACGATAACATAATTTCCTAAACTGGCTACTAATTAACCACAAATCTGGCACATAGTACTGTGTGCTGATTCTGTCATAGCACAGAAATTGCTCTGTAACCTAAAAAAAAAAAATAGAAAGAAAAAAGAAAAAAAAAAGAAACAACAGCACATCTTTCAGTGACAATGACAATACTAGTCAAAGACAAGAAGTACATTTAATGGTCTTATTTTTTTCCTCCATACTAGTAGGTAACAGGCACTTCTTGTACACACAGTTGACAGACATAAACAGTTTTTTTGGTGTGAAGTGAAACATGAGAGGATGCAACCAAAGAATAGAGGAAATTCTCTTTTGTTGCCACTCTGATAAAGCCTAGAAATGAACGGAGCTCAAAGCAGCCTGTTGAGCAGTCATAAAGTGATATTCAAGCCAGTGATCAAGAAGGCAGAATGCCAAACACAAGCTCTTTCCTCTGCTCAGCTCTCCCCAACTTTGTGTACAGCGGAGTTGGTCTCAAACATCTCAGGAAGAAATATAGCAGTGGAAAAGGTTGCCCAAAAAGGTTGTGGGGTCTCCTCACTGGAGATCTTCAAAAGCCGTCTGGACATCTGGGTACCCTGCTCTAGGTGTCCCTGCTTGAGCAAGTGTTGGACAAAATGGATCCAGATGTGTCTTCCAACCTCAGTCATTTTGTGATTCTGTGATTCTATGAAATACAGCGTACTGAACAGTGACAGGAATTTGGGCTACAGCATCTGTGGTCCCTGCCCCTTTCTCCTGTGTCTACACAAAGTAGCTCTTCAATGGGAATGGCTATGTCAAAAACAGGGCAGGAAAGCACTGCCTGTTCAGTTAGCAAGCATGGCCCACAGCCTTTCTCCCCACTTCAGTGGAGAAAGAGGTCCAGTCTTCATCCTGTCCCCTACATCATGGCCGGATACAAAATGTCATCTTTCTAAGGAATTACAAGAAAATACGTCCGAGTTTGAAGACATAATAAGGGGCAATGCTACACAGCTGCAATGCAAAACATTCAGCAGCTCAGAAGCATCAAAGAGAATTGGGAAAGGGTTAAATAGCTCTTTATTGTGACAAAGTTATATGAAGCTCCAGGTATTGACTTCTGATAGCTGATGTGCTTGTTGGAGGAGGAGAAGAGGGGAGGAGATCTTACTCACAGCAGGGCAAAAAAGGTTAGAGAAAAACAGACCTGCCAAGTGTTTTTTCTTTAATGCCAAACCATATTGTTGGCAGCATAGTATCAGTTGCTTCCAGCAGCAGAGATGTTGAACCAACAAAGTTGAAATGTTGAGCCAGGGACATGATAGCAGTTGGTATCTGCAGGTGTTGGGGAGACAAGCTGCTTAAGGGTCTACATTAAAAAAAAAAAAAAAAAAAAAAAAAAAAAAAAAACCTCTGTCCTCGCCAGGAGCTCAGGAAAGCACTATTTTGGTGAGGGGGAAGCAGATCTCAGGACTTAATGTTTTAAAACAAAGGGAAAGAAGAAGACCCAGGGTCGCTGGAAAGGGCTGCTTCGTGCATTGTCTTGTCCCTGTGTCCATGCTGTGCTCACTGTCTCACTCTCCCCACAGCAGTGCTGAGACCATGGTTTTTCTGCTTTGAGGCAAAAAGGCTCATAGCCAGGGTGGGAGCTTTGGCTACAGAGGAAAGGAGATGAAGGCTAATGAGAACCTAAAGCCCCCTTCTTTCCTCTCTCCTTGTAAACTCACACCTGTGAGTCCCGGCTGTGCTCACAGCCAGGCTTTTGACTGGGACCTTTCTCCTACATGAGTGAAAGAGCTCATCTGGTTGGCATATTTAGGAATGCACAGATGAAATCAGCTTTGTGTAGCGGAAAGTCACCTGGCATTAGTGCACTTGAGCCCAAGTTAATAAATCCTGCCAATCTTCACAGTTAAAATATTTCCTCCTAATCACTCAGTAGCACCTCAGAGCTGCAGAGGAGAGAGCACTGAGTTCTCTTCTGCAGCTCAGCTCTTCCAAACACTTTCCAATTGCTGCTTCCTCTGTCTGAGAGCCATCATGTGCAGTGTCTCTGAGCATCCATTTCAAACGGCTCCATGTGTCATGCTCTTCATACATTGAACATGAGTGAAATGGGTGGTCACAGCTCATGAAAGGATTGTCAAAGCACAGGGCTTGAGGAAGATGGAGTGTGTAGTGGACTTACTGAATCAACAGAAGGCACACTTTGTCTCTCTTTTTCACTTTCTAGTTTTATGAGTAGTGGAAAGAAAATTATTTCCATCCAGCAGACCTCATGAGTGTCCTCTGTGACCTTTAACATTGCCATCATATCTGTTTGTAGACAGCCAGATCCTCAGCTGGTGTAAATAGTCATAGCTCTCCTGCCTCAACAAAATGACCTTCTCTTCTGCTACAGCTTCCACCCCCAGGCTCCGCCTTGTCAGACACTTTCACCACCAGCGCTTTCCGTTGCTGACTGCAGCCTGAATCTTTCTCAGTCATTTCTAATGAGCTGCCTTATTTACTCCTATAATCAATTTGTTGGATTTGTTTTGTCTTGTTTTTAACAAGATGGAGTAAAGATTTATTTTACTGTTTCTACTTTTGTTCTTTCATTTCTTAAATCTGAATAGCAAAATAAAAACAAATAAGAAATATCACAAACAGAAACCTCTGATGTGTCCCTGTGATACAGGCGCACTGCTTCACAGCTCAACCAAGGGTCGCTCTCTGAAAACAAGTGTGGGACTCATGACTCTGGAAAATTCTGCATTGTCTTGTATCAGCTTTGGGGTGTTCTTACCCAAAATAAGCCCTGCCAAACCTCACAGACCGCAATAGCTTCTTTTCTTTGCCCTGATTCATCTTTCTGCTCTGGATGATAAATATCTCATTTCTTTTCACCCTGGCATCCCTCTTCTGCCCCAGTGCTGGATCATATCAGACACAACCCACAACACAGCCAGTCCCAACTTTGTTGAGAGCCCTACATGGACCCTCCACTGTGGACTTTCATGAGCTCTTGGACTAGGCAGGCATCCCTGAAACCCTGCCAGGCAAGATCTTGATGCACTTACTGGGATTATTCTCATATTATTTTGCCATTAGAGATTCTAATTAAAAAGCAAGACCCGACTCAGATGAGCATCGCTAACATTCAAATTCCAATCAAGAAAACCTGTGATTTTAGGTCCTGCTGAGTTAAGGGGGATTGTGCAGGATTTGAGTAGGTCTTAGTGAAGTCAGGAGTCTTAGTGTAGTTGGGAGTCTTAGTTTCATCCTAAAAGGCAGAGAAACACTCATTTTCTTTCAAGGACCTGGATTCATTTTCACAAATGGCTGAGGTGCTCAGGAACTACTGGAGTTAAACAACTCAAATGGAAAGTGCTTTCATTTTAACATTCCTTTTAAAAAAAGAAAGATCAGACTGATTTATACTGAAAGCTTTTCTTTTAAATTTTGAAGTAGGAAATTCAACCAAAAAAAGCTTTTTTTTTCCCCAGAACATCTCAGTTTGAATGAATGTTTCTTTCTCCAAAGAAACTCCAAGTCAGAAATTTCTCACTTGAGAAACTGATCTTATTCAAATTTAGAGTTAGAACAGTCAGAGTTACGTGGAGCTCTCCATAGAGCAGACATGGTACAAATAATGAGTAGGATGCTGAATCTCATGCCTTTGACATCAGACAGCCCTGGCAAGAGAGAAGACATGTTATGTTTGAAGAAACTTTCTTTAAGTGCAAGGGCTCTTCCCATTACACTGCAAGAATTAGGAAAAATCTGTGATTCTTTCAAACACACAATTTCCACTGGTAATAGTGGGAGGAAAAAGCAGATTCAGACTTTGATGGGATGTGCACCAAGACCAGCTTCAAATAAACCTAGTAGGTTGATGGACATGTAGCTCTTTATTTGTCAACAGACCAATAAATTGGCCAGCAGGGCCAAATGATGACTATATGAGGTTGGCAAAGACCTGAAAAAAGTATTTACCAAAAACAGTGTAAAAAAAAAAAACAGAAAAAAGTGTAAAATTTGACAGGCAAAATAACCCAGAGCTTTCTCGTTCCCTCTTGAGCTTGTGGAAGAATTAAAATGCCAGTAACACTGTTAAAAGCCACATGCACCTCCCCAGTTGCTCATTAAATAGCAGGAGGATGCCAAAAGGCCACCCAGCCCTTCAGTAACACCTCATTCATGGAGTCTCCTTTCAGCAAGACTGTCCTCACTCTTGCTCTTTCACACCCACTGCTGTGCCAACTCACAAGTCCTGTGACATTTACCATGGGTATTCCCTCACACGTTTCATCCTGGGACCCTGCATCATTCTCAGGGCCAGTGAAAGCTTCCTGCTTTTGGAGGAGGTGATGAAACCTCTTGCCACCCAGTGCTGCTTGACTCTTCCCCTTCCCCAGGAAAGGGAAAGAGGAAAGAAGTGAAAATATTTCATACAGCGTCTTGCTTCATTTGAGGAAGGTGAGACAGGTGAACAAGGCTCTCCAACACTGATATCCAATTCTCTCTTTTTTGCATCCTCCTAACTTTGCCAAGACCTACTCAATCCAGCACAGCCCCCCTTAATACAGCACGGTTTTTCAAATCATGGTTTTTCTTGATCAGAATTTGTATGTTGGCAATACCCAACTCAGACAGGGCTCGCACTTTAATCAGAATGTCTAATAGAAAAATAATATGAGAATAATCCCAGCAAGAGCTTTACTTGTGGCATCCAAAGATAATACAGACATTTCAGGTGCTCCCTGATCTGTATCCTTTTATTATTGTTTTTTGTCCTACAGCATCAGAAACAAGTCTCCAAAGCTGAGAAAAAATAGCCCCACAAATATGCATGGTAAGATATTCTCATTGTCCTGAAGAGGGTATACAGTTGTGGGCATGCATCTCACTGCCTACATTTGAAAAAAAACTAATGTGCAGGGTATGGATCAGGGAAGGAAGCTCTGAGGGAGCTTTTCTGTGCAGGTTGCTACAGCATATGACTTAAGGATGAGTGATCCATGGCACTGGGATTCTGATCTCCAAGGAATGGCCACTTATATGGCCAAGACACAGATCAGCTTCTGTCCTCAGCTTATTGCAGCAGGACCTGTCTCCAAGCTGGTTTTGTACAACACAGTGCACAGTGGAGTTTTGGACACCAATGTGGCCCATAGGACACACTCTGATAGCACCAGCAATAACCAGTCATTCCCTGCTACCCTGAAAGCACAACTGGATTATTTAACGTATACTGAGACTTTTCTTGAGGCTGGTGTACTTAAGTACCACTCTTAAGGCATTTTAGCCTTTTGTGCCCAAGGGTATTTCCAAGTCTAACTTTCAGTGGAGCATAATATTAGTGGAAATCAAATCTGTGCTATGTTCAGTTGTGGATACATGGCTGCATGTGGCATCAAAGCAGGAAATTACTCTTACATGAGGATTTAAAGCATTTCTCGGTGTTATAAGAGCCATTTTGCTACGCACAAAAAAATTATTGTTGCTTTGTTTCCCGATATAATAACACCAAAAACAGAATCTGGATACCCAGATGGAAAGAAAAGGGGGAAAAATACAATAATTAAATAAGAGTGCCTACAGACACACATTTTAAGCAGCTGCCGAATAGCTTTGCTTCACTGGCTTAGGCCAATCTTCCTGCCAGTAAACTGGGCAGGACTGTGGTTTAACAGTTCTGCAGAAGCTGTGAGGTAAAAAGAAAGGGCAAGCAGCTCCTACAGCATTTGCATTTTTGGCCTTGTCTCTCTCTGTCTCTTTTTCTCTGATCTGCTAACTTCTCCATCCATGGAAGGATGGAGAAGTATGAAAGTGAAGATGATTTACTGATGCCTGTGCACTTAGATTATAACAAATGAAGCAAACAGAGCCTGAAATGTAGTTATGTGAAGTGAGAGTGAAAACCAACCCGAGCAAGGTGTTCTGTTTAAAACTGCTCTGTTTTGGAGCTTGTGAGTATCAGGGACATCAACAAGTGTTTCCTAGCTCCCTAGTAGTGCTGAGTTATGCTCCTACAGTGCACTTTCTGATGGATTTGTGCATGGAAGTCACAAGTTTCTGAATACTTAGGGAGTACTGGCTGACTCTTAACTAAGCACACTGCTTTCTTTGAAGCTGCCAGACTGCACTAAAGGTAGTTAAAGACACAGGAAATGTTTCCTTTTTCCATTTAGGTGATTGCTGTCCTTGCCCCAGGGATGTTATATGAGCACGAGTGGGAGGGACCCAGATCCACACCACAGGAAAATTTTAAACTGCCCTGGAGCTGATGAAGTGTCCTGCCTCCCATTTCAGCCAGGCATTCCCTGTAATCTGTCAGCTGTCCATTGCCTGCTATGGACCAGCATCATTAGGAACATGAAAGAGGAAAACAAACACGCACAAAACCCAAGAAAACAAAGCAAACAGGATTCATGGTCTGGTGGTTAAAAGGCAAACTCTGTGGAATCAGGAGATCTCACTTCTCTCAGAGGCTGTGGCACTGTAACACTCCTTGGTTAGCATCTCCTCCCTGTGCCTCAGTTTACTCAGCCATAGAAAGGGAATGATTACCCCTCCCTGTATATATTAGGAGGCTCCAAAGTACACACAGTCTAATCAGTGTTACATGTTGTTCCAGCCATGGCAACCTGGGAAAAATCAAAGCCGATTTATACTGTTGGATCTTTGATGGCACTGTCAAACTGATAGAGACAGACGTGTCCAGTAATCTCATTTTTAGTACAAGGTTGATACCATTCAGTCCTGTCCTTTTTTTCCCCTTGCACTTGGAAGTATACATTGCCTACATTCACATCCCCTCATCCTGAGATATGCCAATCTGAATAAAGCCAGGGAGTTTTAGTCCCACAGAAAGGCCACAGAGGAGCGTCCTGTAGGTCTGCTGCCAGCGGGACCCCAAAGGAGGAGATGACCTGGGAAGGATGTTCATAGCTGAAGCATCCCAGTCACAGCATCCTTGCCTCTTTCCTGGTTTTGTCACCAGTGTCAAAAAACCTGACCTGACGCCAGTTCACACATTGAAGATGCCATCATACCATGATAACAGCAATGTGCACATAGGAAGACAACTCTGAAATGGCAGAGGTGAGAAGAGCATCACCAGCACATCTCTCCTGGTTAGAAATGTTGTTTTGGTTGTGTTTTTTTGCTCACACCCTCTAACCAAGAAAGCTTAACCAGCAACATTTGTTAAAGTTCTAACCGAAGCACAGCTTCTGCGCAAGTTAGTTGGCCAGCCAAACTACAGCAGTAACGTATCACCTTATTCTTACCTGTGACAAGCCCAGCAGCATCAGTAAATGTTCAATTTCTCCTTAAAGCATATGGTTACTTACAGATTTGAATCTTGGGTATCTGCATCTCTCTGGATCTTTGGCCTTTCTAGAGCATTTTGTAAAGAATGAAGATTTCTAAGCCAAAAATGAATAGGTTTCATTGCAGAGATATCTCCTTTGATGTGTTCAAAACATTTCTGTCCTGACCATCACCAAACTAAGAATTGTGGAGTTATGTGTATGTTATCAGAAGAGGCATGAGTTTTCTGTGCAAAAAAGGAAACATTTGTCAAGAACTTGAAAACCTTCAAGTTTACCAGAAAATCTCTGAAAGGTTCCTTCTAAAAAAAAAAAAAATTGGTTTTCAGCCTTTTTTTCATTTTTTACAATAGAAACACTTTATTTCTTAGAGGACATGACTATAAAAAACAACCCAATTCCTGGGAAAATTCAATTACATATATCACAACGGGAGCTGCAGGGCTCTATTATCGTAGAATGTACCTAATAGTATATTAATGTCTGTCTTTATTCTGGTGCTCAGAATCTGAGGCACTCAGGTAGAACCCTACCTGAGGCAAAATTCCAAATAGCCACTGGAAAACAGGTAGGGCTGAATACTTTTCCTTTACATTCTTTTGGGAAGACATTTAGACCTGGATGTATTCCATCTGACAGGATGTGCTTGACTTTGTTGCCCACAACTAGGTGCCAAGTGCCCCTTGAGAAGCCCTGTGTCTTATTTGCCAGCATCTGGAGATGTCTCAGATACTCAGGGTGTCTCAAGAAGCACAAGATGCCTATGTGTTGGCAACTTATCCTTGGACAACTAGGAATATATTTTATCTTAATTAACTTTACAAGTCTAATAGGCTAAGGTACTGTCTAGAGTACTCCTAGAGTCAACAGGAAGAGAAACAGACATGTCAGGACTATTATAAACAGATATCTGAGATACCGTTAGGATGATGGTACACACTTTCCAGAGAGAGACAAAAAAGCTAGCCTTCTATTGCAATAAGCCACACAATCATGATTTGGGTTTGAAAAGATGTCTGGAGTTCATTGGTTCAACTCCCCACTGAAAGCAGAGCCATCCTTGAACTTATATAGTTAGTCTCACCCGATCGAGTTTTGGATATTTCCAAGGATGGACATTCCACAGCCTCTGTGGGTCTCTTCCACTTTTTGACCACCCTCAAAGTGAAAAAAGAGTTAGAGTTTTCCTGCATTTGTTGTCTTAGTCCTTTTGCTGTGCAGCTCTGAGGATGTGTCTCTGTCTTTCTTGCATGCCCCCAGAAGGTAGCTGCTTTACTTGATGGTGTAAGGCAAGTGATCTTGAGTCTTCTCTTCTTAAAACTGAGCAAACCCTCAGCCTCACCTGTTATGCCATATGTTCCAGTATGAGCCATCTTGGTGACCCTCCACTGGATTTGTTCTAGTACATCAATCACATATTTGATATTTAATGTTAGAGGAGATAAAATCCCTTCCACTCATCCTCATACCTAGAGGTCATGGCACTATGGGCAGATTCTTACACTCACATAGAATGAGCACAGACTGTTATGATGAAGGAGTTTCTAAATAAGGATTTCATTCAGAATACCAAATACACTTTAATTTACACTCTATTTCACAGCATTTCTTTTATGAACTGTGTGTAGACAAGGGTACTTAAGGCCTCTTAAAAAGCTTATTTCCATTGCAGATACTGTAGTATTTGTGACTATTAATTAGTAAAGACCTCTCAGATAATATGTAGGTAGATTTGCTCTGTAACGCTGATAACTGTTAAGCCTCAGAAATCTTTGGAGCAAAGGCCTCATAGAAGTCACTGTATTATCATTATTAAAATACGATCTCTCCCACTGCTGGTAAAAGTCTAGTGCTGTGCTACTCTGAGGACAGAGAGAATCACTTCTAAAGCACTTTCTGAGAAATCCAAAAGGCATGACTTTTTCTCAGAAAAGAAGGTGGAAGTAAACAAGCAGTGGCTTAAATGAGTAGATCACCTTGCATGGAAAAGTGGAAGTAGAGGACTGTAAGAAAAAGCATACTTGGTTACTATTTAGTCATTTAACTGCCAGTAAAAAATAAGAAGGGAGAAAAATAAAAAAGGTGCCTTTACTAGAATGAAAAACTGGGTCTCTTTGCCCACCTAAAGGGTAATAATAGCCAATGTGGGAGTGCTAAACTCTTTGAACTATGTCTAAGCACCACTTCTGTTTACTTTGAGGAAGGAATCTGTCAGTTTCTGTTTGTTCTTCATGAGCCATCCACAATGTGCCTGGTGTATTCACGACTAGTAAAATAGTGGTACATCGAGTATAGGAAACAAGAGGTTTATCACGGGATTAGTCTTATGGAGATAAAAGTAATCACGGACTTGCTCAGGACTTCTTGTTTGCTGTGAAACTTGACTACAGGAGGTGATGGATCTTTTCTTTTACAGCTCTTTCTGGCTGAGGAGGGAGGGAAGTGGGGTTAAAATAAAAACAGCTCATCTCCCCCTTATTTTGTTCTTCTCTATCATTTGGTACTTTGCAAAAGGGGCAACTTTTTTTAAGAGATCATGTTTCTACCTTGCAACAAATCCCAGTCATGATTTTTATGGGCTAATTGCATTCCTGAACAGGTCGTGAACTCTGGGCTGTTTTATTTATATTCCTGATTTTACTTTAAATTTAAAAAAAAAAAATAGTAAAAGAAAGTTGAACCAATGCATCTAGGACTTTATTCTTATTCTTGCAGTGCATATGTTATGAGGCCAGTCATTTGCTCTTTCAGAGAATCATGTGTTTTATAAGCTAACAATCGCAGCCTATTAGCTAGTCATCTTGCACGAGTTCCTTTGTTTCTGGCACCAAGAACAAAAATTTAGAAAGAAAGCTGGTTTTAGAGGAGCTTTAATCTTTAAAGCATAGTGGCAAAGTCTCTTGGGGATACCATCTGCAAGCTAGATCATTCTTTTATAGTTCATTTGTACCTTTTTCTTTGAACTGCTATATACTGTGGTCTGGACATGTACACAAAACTGGGGACGTAGTCCTATGGTACGTATATGGATCCCCAGCCAGTGCTTGTCCAGTAAATGAGATGCTTGCAGGAAGCTTTGGGCTATGCAGGCACCTAGGTGAGGTGTGGGTTATGTATGGTTTTATTTCATGCTTGTATCTACATCTGAAGTAGATATAGAAGACCATTTACAGCCTGTAGAGAGAAATGAGTGCTTCAAGAAGGGAAATTAAGCTGATATGGCCTGAGTCACTTCTCTGGGGTCTGATACAGTCTGATCTATGAATGAAATATGAGTCTGGAAAGCTGAGCATTCCAGCTTTTATATAAGGTGTTTGTTTATCCACCAGCATACATACAAAACTTTATTTCACATCACATCGAAAGAGGATGCTCAGTACTTACTGAGAGCACTCTGATACAGGATGGCTATTATAGTGAAATTCTGAATTAAAATCTTCAAAATGAAGGTAATGAAGAAAGAAAAAATAATAAAGCATATTCATTTGTTGAATTGGTAAATATCAAAGTGCCATTTAGTTCAGTAATACTTACCAGAAAGGTGACTGCTATTTCCCCTTTTTTGCATTGGAACTTTACACTTTAAAATCCCCTTGTCAGGAAGTGACAGTTTAATGAATTTATTTCTTGTTGGTGATGGTGGGTCCTGAAGCTCTGATCACAACAAGCACAACAATACGGTACAGTATAGTAAGAACAAAATGACATACACTCAGATATGTTATGTGTTGGGTGAACACGTCATCTAAACTGAGCTGACTACAGTGTGTCTGTCTACCTACAAATCCAGGATATTATAGTATGAAATGTAGTTTGTGTAGTAAAGACACGAAAATACCTGATTTCTCCACTTTGGATGAAGATGAATCACCCCCTAGTCTCTACTAACTCTGATCCATTTACTAGCAAGAGATCCAAAGGAATTTGCTCAAGAATGGTTAGCTACTTTGTAGATGAACGCTTCCGATCAAATAATGCCCACGTTCAGTCCATAGGAACTCACTTGAGGTAGCAAGGCACCATAAGTTCCACCTATTCTTGTCTCTACACACTATCTCTGCCTAAGCTACTGCTCATGGTATCAGATGAGAGCAAATTCGAAATCACTAATGAGAGGGACGAAAAAAGGACTAAAGTGATGACTGCTCATCCCATAATCTAAGTGAGTGGAATTGGTGTGAAATAGGATGGGGGTAAATTCCCTGTATAAAGGAGTGCAGTAGCTTATCTCTCTCTGCAGAAGAAATACAGAGGAAACAGGAAGTTCCAACAAAGTTCTGCTAAATATTGACCTAGATACCTAAAACAAAACCTGTGGCCTCACTAACTTGTCCATACTCAGAGACTTGTGAAAGGGTCTGAAGAAGACTGTCTCAAGTCCTTGTCCTAGCACATAAATGCTTTTTAACACTTGTGCAAAACCAAACAAACCAGGGCTAAAAACTCACATAAATCTTCACAAGCCAAAAATGTCCTTCCAATTCTATGAACGCAAGGGGAAAAATGTTAAAGATATAGTGTTGACAGAACAATGAATTAAAGGTATGTGCAATAAAACAATGAATCCAAAGCCAATTTGCTTTTTAGATGGCCAAACTACATGGAAGGGATCATTATGATTTCAAACAAGGTAGGTAAGAGAGGCAATTCAACAAGCCTTGCAACTTAATTATCTTGTGGACCCTAGCAGCCCTCTTTACAAATGATGTAACTGTCACATGACTAGTAGCACATCTAGCACTACAGTTTTCCGTTTTGTAAGAAACCTGAAGTTTACTTTCAGAATTTCTCTTGAAAATGACAAAATGCAAAATATAACAGATCAACTGCACACTATTTAAATTCCAGTTTGTGCTGCAATGGATAATTGATACTGATAGAAAATAAATATTTTTTAAAACCTATTTTTCAATTATTGGTTTGTTGGGTTTTTTGTTGTTTTCTTTTGCACTTACTTCTTCGTTTTTTTCTACTCCAGAGCATGAACAGATGAATAAATTACCATAGAATAGCATAAGTGTTGGGAGAGCATTTATGACATGATCTGTCTTATCGCACTCCAAATCAGTGAGTTTCAAATTTTTAGCATTGTCTAAAACAAGCTCTACTTGTAATTCTTATTTCCCAAATTATCTCATGAAAAGTAACTGCGTGGCCAAAGGAGGTGTCTTATATCCTACAGATTGATGAGTAACATCCTAGCAGATAATCTCTAGTTTGAATTCACAGACTATCTCTCATGCTGGAAAAAGGCTGTTCTATCTGTCCTGCCACTTGTCTCCAGCAAGGTATCTCATCATGGACATTCTGTTTTTGTCCTCTGCGTTAATGCTATCTTCTGTCAATAATCCTCACCATTTGCCCTTCATATCATCAAGAGTATGTTTTTCTTCTGACTGTCACAGAAAATAGACCTAACTCTCCAGCATCACACACAAGATTTTTTTCTTTTTAATATTTCCCTACCACAAAGGCTTATGAGTGGAGGTGGCAAGTGTCCTCATCCCATCATCCCTGAAAACCACCACTCCTTCAGCTCCCAGCAGCACTGAGGAAGCCTTCCAGGGGTGAAATTCAGATAGAAATACCTATGTTAAGTAGGTTATTTCCAGCCAAACTTTCAACATATTCAGGTCATGCCTCTCTGCTTCAGGGAAAGCAAATGTTCTGAAAGTGGAGGGGGGTGGAGGGAAGGCGGGAGAGAGAACAAAAAAAACAAAAGCCTGTCTGCTGAATCAAAAGCTGAAGACGGGCCTGGTCCTTCCCTTTGGAGGCCTGAAAGAGAATGAAGGGAAAGTCTGAGACTTCCTGCCTTTGTAATGAGTTTACTAATTAAACGTTAATTTAGGCCTCGACTGACCAACATTTAAATGAGGCCTCGGAGCCAGGAATCAGGCTATTGTCGTCAAATTGTTTATACGGACAGGAAAATGGCTTTCTAAACATCAGATTCCTACATGCTGGCCTAGCACTGGAGGAAGCCCCACGTGTGGCAGCAACAGTGGTGGGTGCGTCACAGGCAGCACCGCTGCAACTAGGCCAGAGTGCTGCTTGCTCAAGCAATTACAAGCTCCCTTGAATGCTTCTGGCTTCCTCCTTTTCACTACAATCAGGTGGCTTCGATAGGGACCTGAAATGGGAATGGTCATCGCAAGGACACTTCAATGGGCAAGCACTGCCAATGCTGACAAGGGGCGTTTCTCTAATATAGGCAGGAGGTTCCCCACCTCATATTTCGTGGGTGGTGATTAGACGATATTTGTGCCTTATACTGAGATTAGAAGTGGTTTGTGGCAGGAACTCTTCTTTTTTCATCTATGTTTAGCGTAGAAAGAAGCAACATTGGACTGTGCTTCATGGCTGGCGCTCATAGTTCCAATTGCTGTAAAATAAGTACAGAAGGGATTAAGCCCTTCACACTGCCGTGCTTCCCTCTTTTCTTTACCCTTTCTGATGATGTCCACATATTCAGACAGACTGGCTGTTGAAACACATCACCTTCTGTAAATCGTCTGTGGTTGGAGTGAGTTCCTGTCTTTGGGATACTTAGGAAAGGTACAAATCCATCAATCTAGTTAGTTTCCTCAATCATCCTTCACCATCCCTTTTTTCTTAATTTTCTCTGGCAGCTTGAAGAGTTTTTTCACATCTGTCATTGACATTACCTGCTGCTCCTTATCCAAAACCCTCCTGTTAATTAGAGCAATGTTTATGGTTCACTCCTTGACCCACTTGGATCAGCTGCTCAGCTTCTGTTGTTTCTTATGGCTTGACTTTGCGATACATCTCAAAATCCAATGCAAAATACACTAAGCACTCTATTAGTGTTTACTTTCAAAGCTGTGTGCCAGGTAGTTTTTGAAAAATTCAAGTTTTAGTCCATGTATGTGGTCTTGCATTGTTCTAAATGCATTTCAGCACAGTTGCATGATGTGATGAGGCAAAAATGAGTTTGGATTGCCGTAAACATGGGAATTACAATCTATTGTTTTCAACCATGTGATTAAAATGGACTGCAGTACCTTAGGCCTGGTAACTGCAATACCCATCCCCACCAATGGTGACAAATTTGGGCTGGTAAATTCTAGTTAAACTTTCATCCTCCTCCTGAGCTCCCCTTTTATTTTTGCATTTAAGTCACACCTTCATATTTTTGGTAGTTTAGATTTGAAAATGTATTTCACCATTATATCTCATGAAGAAGGAAAGAAATACTCACCTGATTTACCAATTAGCCTTCTATTTTATTTTAGAAATTGATGTCAGGGAAGTGAAGTGATAGCATAAGCCATGCTGAAAGGTTCTATTAGTTTTGGGGTAGCCACGGTGTTAAGCAATTCCAGCTTACCTGGGAAAGGTCAGATGAGTCCTAGCGATAAGGCTTACAGCTGAATGTAGTGCTTTATTGTGGAACAGCTTCAAGCTGTATTATCCAACACTGACTTAAACCGGTAAACTGGGTTCCTATCAAGTCCAAATTAAGCTCTTGTACAGAAGAATCCCATTGGATTTCAAATACTGAGAACTGTAGCCAAACCAACATTCCTATCATGTCTCCTCCTTCACAGAAAACAAAAATTCAAGCTTTGAGAGTTTTAAAAAAATTATTCTATTATTATTATAGGTTAACAGTGAAGATTCAAAATATCTGTATTAATAGAATACAAGGAAGCAAAATGCCTCTCCATTGTCCCTGCTTTTCTGAAATGCCAAGAGGCCATAGCACAGCAGAAAGCCTGATTTGGCTCTGTATCAGTGAAGTTCCTGTGATACCACACCCTGAACTCTTGTTTTATAAGACCATTTTGTTATTGTCAGAATCGCAACCTGCTTCAAGCAGTTCCTCTTGGTTATTTTGCTCAGGTATATTCCAGTTTTAGATGAAGATGCTCTGAACAGTATTTGCTGTAATATGATCTGGTCATAATGATGGCCAAATTCTCTGCTCGAATCAATCAATACAGCATTACTACTGCCAAGGAAGTAATTTACAAGGATTACTGAGTGTCTGCTCCCATGCATTTAAGAAAACTTTGCTTCTAGTAAAGGAGCCATTTCCTATTTCCTATTTCCTCTCTGTTTGAGAGTAAAACATTGACTTCAATGCAGTAACTTCAGACTAAACTACCAAAACTCCAAGAGATGAAATGAACTATATGCATTCCTACATATCAATTTTCCTGAAAAATAAGTGGCTTATGCTTTTTCTTAAATGATAACTCTCATAGTAGTTTGTAAAAGAACAGGATCGCAGGGCAGCCAGGAAGATTTATTGCCCCCACCATACAGATGACCCAATGACCTGGTGGGATCCAAACAGATCCCAAAAAATTTAGGACACTAAACTAAAGCATCTGAGTGAAGTAGAGAAGGCTTAGACTTTGTCTTTCATGAAAGGGATGGGTGGAGGTGACAGTGTCTTAATTAGCTGTGGTTAGAGCTGCAAAGTACTCTTGCTAGTTTTTAGTGGCAGAAGTGCTGCGAGGATGGGTAAAGAAGTGCAAACTTCAGCAACAGTTCTCTTGGTCTGTTATTCTTGTTGTTATTTAATGGCTATTCCTTTCAATTGTTGTTGTTTTTAATTTGTTTTTTAGGAGTAGAAAGAAATGCATATCACGAAATGTCTACTTAATATACTGTATATTCAGTATATATATACTATATATTCAGTAGATATTTTTTTCTGTGTAAATATTTATTATCTTGGTTGCTTGGAACCTGATCCTTCTTGTGCTAGAGACACGTAAATTTCATTTTTCACAAATAAGCCTACCCATCAACTCAGTGCATGACCCTGACAGAAATACGTGGTGAGGAAGAAATGATGGTCTAATATTTAGTGGGTTTCCCCGTGTCTCTTGATATCTCAGCTCAGCTTTTCTGAGTGAGGGCTTGGGCCAGGTGCCATGCATCCTTATCTGGTGAGTTGTTTTCATCAGCTGTTAACATCTAATGAGGTAGCTGTCACACACAATGTTCACTCCTAGAACCCGTATACTTCTGTCTCATATCTGTGAGTAGAAGTTACTGCTGCGTTCTGCAACCTGGTACAAGTTGTGCCAAAGGAGTATGAGCTCTTGAGCAGTGAAAAGACATTGAATTTTCCTTCCTGATCTGCCGCTTGGCTTCATAGAGCTGAATGAAATGAAGGCAAAGAAAACTAAGTCTAAGAAACGTGATGGAAGAAATAAGATTTGGAAACAGTCTTGCACATCAGGCAATAGAGTTAACAGGCCAAAGATGGTTGCTATGTGGTTAACAGTGGAATGTTCAAGCTTATTCCAAGAAGTTGGAGCAAAGTTAGGCCTTGGGTTAGCTGTGGTGGCCACAGATGTGTGGAAGCTGCCTCAGATAAGAAGGCAGAAGACGTGAACCGAACACTAAGTGCCATGCTAGAAAAAATCCATGACCACACACATTATCCATGGCTGCCACCGTGCTGTTCACCACAGGTAGGCACGCTTACTGGGGATGGGACAGGAAGGTGGGATTCAGAAAATACCTGTACGAAGAGCACAACTCAATGACTCTCTCTGAGGAGCAGGAGCATTTCTCTATCTAGAGCAATATACTGCCAGTGCTTCCCAGCTGCTCATAGCGAACAGCACAGTTCAGTGCTCACCCATGTATTTCTGCACAGCTCTGCATTGGCTTCTCTTATCTCTTCACCCCCCAGGACTGGTGGAGGAGAGAAGATATTTTTCTAAAGAAAGGTCTCAAAGCAAACCCGACACCAGCCTCCCATACTAGTGTCCCAGCAGAACTCACAACCATTTCCAACCAAAATCATTAAATCAAGCATAATTGCAAGTAAGTAAACAATTGTCACAGAACCCTTAATCTCAGGAGAAGGAGATGTTGGCAAACTGCCCGAGAGATGTCACCTCTGAAGCAGGAGTTTTTCCTCCAGCAAGTATAACTGTAGACAATTTTACCTCAGTTTGTAGATGTATCAATTTATACGCACACTGCCCACTACAAGGGCCTCATTTAAGTACCTCACCTCTTAACAAGTGTAAGGTCAAGAGACTGATGAGAAATTCAGACCACCTACTACTAACTGTCAGACCCTCATTCCTCCTACAGTCAGTGGAGAAAAATAGTCACACCTCGATCAAACAGGCTGTAGGTTATTATTGATAAGGAGAGCTTTCAAACTGTGGTGTCCTACACCTGGCCCATAGACATTACCAGCTTGGGCCAGACTCCAATCCAGCCAGCTCAGTAGCACTCTCCAGCTAAATCCCAAGCCAGAAGATGCATACATCATGAAGAAGAAATGAAAATCTTCACGGCAGCCATCATTGCCACATTGCTTCCCCACAAACATTTTCCTTCTTAGTAAAAGATGGAAGAAATAATTCTGTATTAAATCTTTTTATGACACAGAAGAACAAGTTTAGACTCACTAAATGATTCAGGGAAACTCTGCTTACTTTTATCAAATCATTCTAGTAAGACAAAAAAAATGTCAAAAGCAATGAGTAGAAAAATAAATCAACGCTTTTTTTTTTTTTTTTTTGGTAGTGCATGTGAAGTGACCCAGAAAATCAATTATTTGCTGTAATATGTAACTATAATCCTCTCTAGCAGCTAGAATTTAGCTTAAGCTCTGAAGTACAAGGTTTAATATGCTTTCCAATGATTTTATTGTCTTTAATTATGGTTTGTATTGTTATCCCTGGTATCTGTATAAATAGCCAACCCTTTATTCATCTGGTTTCCTTAGGGAATGAAGTACATGAGATGACACCGTCTATGCCTTAGGGTCTCTCTACCCACAAAGGATTCAGAAAATGTTGAGTTACTGAATGCCTTCTTTGCTTCAGTCTTCACTTCTGAGACCAGTCCTCTGGAACCTCGGACCCTGGAGGGCAGAGATGAAGTACAGAAAAAGGAAAATTTTCTCTTGGTGAAAGAGGCTTGGATTAGAATTCATTTGCGCAAACAACTCCCACAAGTCCATGGGCCCAGTAAGATGCACTCATGAATGCTGAGGGAACTGGTGGATGTTATTACTAGGCCATTCTCCATCATCTTTGAGAGATCATACAGAATTGGTGAGGCGCCTAAGGACTAGGGTTAGGACTAGGAGTGGAAGGACAATTTTAGTCCAGTTTTCAAAACGGGCAAAAAGGAAGACCCAAAAAACTGTAGGCTGTCAGCATTACCTCCATCTCAGGATAGGTGATGGAACAGCTCATTCTGGAGGCCACCTCTGAGCATGTGGAAGACAAGATGATCAGGAGCAGTCAGTGTGGTTTCACCAAAGGGAAATCATGCTTAACCAATGTGATATCCTTCTATGACAGAATGACTGGCTAGGTAAATAAGAGAAAAGCAGAGAACACTGTCTATCTGGACTTCAGCAAGTCTTTCAACACTGTGTCCCATAGCATACTCATAGGTAAGCTGAGAAAATGTGGCTTAGATGAGGGGACAGTGAGGTGGATTAAGAGCTGTCTGAATGGCAGGGCTCAGAGGACTGTGACCAGCGGCACTGGGTCTAGTTGGAGACTGGTATTCCCCAGGGGTCAGTACTGGCTTTGCTCTTGTTCAACACCTTCATCAATGACCTGGATAAAGTGAGGGAGTGCATCCTCAGCAAGTCAGCAGATGGTGTCAAATTGGGTGGAATGGCATGTACACGAAAGGACTGCACTGCTATTCGGAGACCTCAACAGGCTGGAGAAATGGGCAGAGAAGAACATTGTGAAGTTCAACAAGGGCAAGTGCAGGATCCTGCATCTGGGGAGGAATAACCCCCTGCACAGCTAAGGGGCTGACCTACTGGAAAACAGCCCTGCAGAGATGGACCTGGGAGTCCTGGTGGACAACAGGCTCTGTGGCCAAGGACGCCAATGGTGCCCTGGGGTGCAATGGGAAGAGTGTTGCCAGCAGGGCAAGGAAGGTGATCCTGCCCCTCTACTCAGCCCTGGGAAAGCCACATCTGGAGTACTGTGTCCAGTTCTGACCTCCCCAGTACAAGAAAGACAGGGAGCTTATAGAGTGAGTCCAGCAAAGGGCTACAAAGATGATTAAGGGGCTGGAGTTTCTCTTCTAAGAGGAAAGGCTGAGAGAGCTGGGACTGTTTTGCCTGGAGAAGAGAAGACTGAGAAGGAATCTTACTAATGTGTACAATTACCTTAAGGGAGGGTATCAACAGGATGGGGCCAGGCTGTTTTCTGTGGTGCCTGGCAACAGGACAAGAGGCAACACGCTCAGATTGAAACACAGGAAGTTCCATCTGCAGATGAGAAAAAACTTATTCGCTGTGAGGGTGACTGAGCACTGGAACAGGTTGCCCAGAGTAGCTGTAGAGTATCCTTCTCAGGAGATATTCAAAACTTGCCTAGATGTGATCCTGGGCAATGTACTCTAGGTGACCCTGCTTTAGCAGAGGGGTTGAACTAGCAGATCACAAGTGGTCCCTTCCAACCTTAACCGTTTTTTGATTCCATGGTAAGAACTTTTGAGTTCCATGACCAATATCAAACAGATGTGACAGAGAGGCAGAGATACAAAGATACTAAGTTTGAAAAGTTTAATTGAAAGAGGAGTCTGGAAGTAGAAGAGAGCCATTAGTGAATGAATAATGTCAGGAAGGCTGCAGAGAAGAAAATCTTCCTAAAGGTGCAAATATGACAAAGATTTGACTAACTTCTGCAGTTCATAAGATATTAGAGAACAGACCTGGGAAACAAAATCCACAAAGCCTTCTTTTGCTTTGTTTATGACAGGCTGTTTATTTCATAATTTTGTTAGACCTTGAGCTCTGCAATATTTGGCAGCAAGTAGTTCCCAGATTATTTGAATACTGATAGTACAAGCATGACCATACAGGCATTTCAAATGTACCTTTTCTGTCTCAGTCCAGTTATGTGGCATGTGGTT